>JAUMHQ010000053.1:24781791-24797522 GCA_032361165.1 Enteromius paludinosus
TGGGATAGAAAAGTGTTCATGGTGTGCCTACTATAGAATTCGGCCGGAAGCAGTAGGTCATCCGGGTATTTCTCGCCCACTGGATTTCGGATACTATGGATTCGGACATACTACTCGCCTAACATACTGTTTTTCACGTACTATATAGTAGGGAAGTAAGCGATTTCGGACGCAGCGAAAGTCTCAGGAAATACCAAATATGGGCAAGGGCGGACACATGGGGTGCAAAACACAAGGAAACTAAACATAAACTCTGACACAACTGTTCTTTTTTAAAGAAATTAATAATTTTGTTCAGCAATTCACTGCACTGGTCAAAACAGACACTAAAGACTTTTATATTGTTACAAAATACAAATACTGCTTTTGAACTTTCTGTTCATCAAAAAAAATAAAAAATAAACAGTTTTAGAAGTTTATATATATTAAAATATATATTTATTTATTTATTTTTAGAATTGGTTAATAATGGATTATAGTAAGAAATATTTATTGAGCAGCAAATCATCACAATCAAATCATTTCTGAAGGATCATGTGACACTGACGACTGAAATTACATTTCAAAAATTAATTAAAACAGAAATTGGTTCTTTTAAATTGTACTATATTTGATAATATTACAGTTTTTTCTGTATTTTTTTTTTTTTTTATCAGATCAATGCAACCTTAGTGCACATAATACAATGGCACTAATATGCATTAATTTATGCTTAACTAATGTACAGATACCATGAGTTAAATATATAACTCATTAAGACCAAAACCAATTATTAATAATTACTGCATCTGCCACAAATTAAAATTCTATATGATTTATATATTACAAGATCAATAATTTGTTATTAGTTAAATGTGTCAAAATGTATTAATTCCCTAATAACATTATATTAACTAATAGTGTAAATCTATGTGTCACTGTAATTACCACAGTGGGTCAAATTGTCAATTTTAACTTCCAATTCTCTGCTTTAATTAATTATTAGCTACTGATTTGGCAAGACATTATTGTAATGACTTTACTTGTTGAGGCACATGACTGACTCAACTTCAAAATCCATAATCACAATGACTTATTATTTAACAATTAGTTAATAGTTCTGTGCCCCAACAAGTAAAAACATAACATAATGAAACCTTTGCAAATCATTAGCTAATGAGCTAATGAATTAAAGCAGCCAACTGGAGGTTGATTTGAACACTGTGGCAATTAACATATGAATGTATGTTATTAGAGAACTAATACATTATGACACATTTATTTATTACTTAATCCATGAGTCATATAATGCATATAGTAGCTGATGTAGAGTTCTTCATGAGTTATAAATTGACTTGTGCACCCGTATTGTAAACCTATTTTACCAGAGATTCCTTTCAAAAGCATTTACAAAACGTTCCCCTAATTAGCAGAGTTTATCTTTGAGAAAACGCTCAAACCCTGAGCGTGTAAATATCAGTCATTTCATGGCATTTTGACAACCCACTCTGTTGTATCTAATTTTGTGTGGCTAATTCTGGCACATTTCATGTCCAAACTACATTATCCTCTCTGATTTTAGCTCCTTGCCAATAAAACTCTCTATGTGTCATTTAATCCCCACATCCTGATAACTCACTCGTGTAAATCATTATCACGCTATACCTCGGGACAGGCTAGGAGAGTGGCAAGCAGCGTCTGCTGTTAAATCAGTTTGGATGAAGATGATGAGTAAAGCAGGCACAGAGGTGTGTCGCCGTTAATTCATCTAACAACACAGAAGGTCAAGAGGGCACGACACACTCCACTCTAATCACGCACAGCCGCTAACAACAGAACATGGGAATTAATGTTAGAGTTGGATTTTCTCACCGGCCCCTTTTTGTTTTTCTTATCTGGCTAATGAAAGATTTACGTGAACGGAGTGCAAGATATTTGGAGATGGATGGGTTGTGTGTGCATTGTAGCTTTTCATTTGCTGCGATATTTTTACCTTGAAATTTCAGTTTCAAAATGATCACGATGGTAGGCTTACTACTAATGAGGCGAATGGCTACCCAGGCGTCCTAACAAATGTTATAGGATTAAGTTTTGTAACGCCGTGTCTCAGTCCCCTTGGTCACATATTCTTTATGTATTTTGAAACTAATTAAATGTATTTGTTAATATCTCAGTAAGCAAATGTCCTTATTGTAGCTCAGTAGTGAATATTTAAAACCAAAAAATATTAATTTTGTTATTAATTATAGATAGTGACAAATAAGAAAAAATGACCATAAAATTATTTTTTATCCACTGCATTCCAAGTCTTCTAAAATCAAATGAACTTATGTGAAATTCAAAGTCTGGACAAAGTTTGGAATTACGTCAAGTGTTAGTAAACGATCTCTGAATTTTAATTCCTTTGAGCTTTTTAAACCCAAATGATTTTTAACTTACCAGGATCAAGAACATCTCACCATACCATTGTTCTCCCCCTTAAGAAACAAGTGATTCAAGATTCCCCTTGATTAATATTTCACTAGGCAATTTCAATCTGATGGAATAATTCAATTTGTCATTGTGAGCTGAGGTCACACAGATGCACACAGAAATTCTTCTAAACGCAAAGACGAATTGCAAAAGGATCACGTTCTGTACAAAACCGAGCTTTACCACATATCATTTTATAGTCTACCTCAAGACTGACACATACTGTATGACAAACTATACATTCTTGAAAATATAACTTGAGGAATATGCTTTCACATCTTTCCATCAAATCTCAAAGTTGTTTCAAAAAAATCAATCAGGATGTGTCTTCTTGTCAAAAATAACTGCACCAATATATTTATATTTTAGAGAGTGATTTTTTAGGAATGGCCAGCATTACAAGAAGCTTCATACATATTATTTAAAGTTGGATTTCTAAAATGCTATCAAGTTAAAAAACAGAAAAAAAATCAAAAAATCAAAAACTTCTAGGTTAGTCTAGGTTATTATTTGAAATGTTATTTTAGTATTATTTGTTTTTTTATAGTAGGACTATATTGATTATTATTACAAAAAAGTTAAAATGTAGATTTTAGTGTAATTTAATTATTTTAATTTTAATGTAACTTTTATTTTTATTTTTAAATATTTTTGTAGTTTTTATAAATGTTTACAATTATTTTCTTTAATTATGTTTTAGTATTAGCTTTGGTATGTCTTGGGCTTTTCTCCGAAAATACCGAAAAATGCAATTAATATTAACTCCTAATCATCAATTAACATTGACTGACAATCTTACTCTGAAAAAAAAAAAAAAGTACAGTATGGGATTTAAATAACCTACATTTTAAAACGATATATTTTTACAGTAAATATAAATTAAAACACACCCGTCAGAGAGGTTTGTCACACTACTGTCTACATAACACATGTAATATGACCTAATCCAAGCATGAAGTCCTAGTAAACCAAAACTCAAATTCCTGGTCACGTTCACAGCAAAATCAGAGAAAAACCAGCTGCATCTTCAACCTTGTATTTCCACTCTCGCTCAGAAGTGCAGCGTGCAGAAAATGCGCTTGGCCAAGAAGGCATAGCCGTCCTCTAATGAGGCCCTTGACAACTTCAAGCCTCCAGTTAACCAAGTAAAATTATTCCACCTCTATCAGACTGCCATGTTGTCAGCGTCTGTGCTCCACAGCTGCTTCTGCTAGCAGTTTGCAAATCCCTGGCTCACACAGGAAGTGGAGAGAGAAATGAGGAGGAGAGGACATGTTCTAATTATTCCGGCAGCTGCCCACAGGTAAAGAGCTCAACTCCACCGACACTCTGCTTTACTGGCAGATATTGATGGAAGGTGTTCGGAATTATGCTAACAAACAAAGGGGGAAGGTATGGATGTTTTTTTTTTTTTTTTTTCATCCCCCACATGTTTTTAATGCTGGATAAAAGAGAAACCAGGGGACATTTTCCACAACATTACCCTCTTTTGGGCTCCAAGCGACACAGGCATTCTGTCGTTCCATATTGTGTTCAACTGGTCCTTTCACAGCACAAAATGTTCTTCTTCAGCCATGGATCTTTTTCAATCCAATGAGTTCCCGGATTTCTTTTGCCATAATTTCCCAAGTTTCCAGTACAAACTATAAGTTATAAATAACTGGAGCCCAACTTCACAAAAATATGAGTAAGCTTTACCACTGGAAAAATAGACTAAGTGGTGTGAGGTTCTAGTGGCAGGCCCAGAATATTAATATCAAAACATTTCCATTCCTGGTGAAAATAATAATGACTTGACCCTCATTTTGAGAGTGGTCCAAAATATAGTTTTCAGAGTCTTAAAATGTACATAAACATTTCAACAACCGCATTCTCAGAACACACGCTCTGTGTGAACAGAACAGGACGTTATTCACTGTAATAATAATAATAATTCATTTGCGTATAAATATTAACTTCACAACAGACGCGAATTCGCGTACTCCTGCTAACATAGGCGGCTCCAGTCTCATGCATTCACAAAAATGTTAAAATATTAATGTCATTGTCCCATGAAATGCAGTTCTAAGAGTATTTCAGCTGAGAAAGCAGTTGTTTAAAACACATATCTGTGAGTGCCTATTTAAAAGTTTGCTTCCCCGATCTTCACAGATTGTCCTTCACATCTTCCTGATGTCTCTGTAGTGCTTAAACATGAGGTAAAAATTTGTTTTGGGTATATCTAATAGGTAAACTTTGGTTTAATGTACTGTATATCATTTTTGCCCTATATCCTTTTTTGTGTGTGTGTTAAAAGACTGTTATTGAACTGCATTTTGTATTGAACCTGGAAAAATCCTTTAATACCTTCTTCAAAAAGATCATTAAAAATCCTCAAATTACTGAACTCAAGGCTGTACTTAATATCTATGTCCAGATTTTAACCCAATGCATGTGTCATCTCCTTGCAATAGATACATACCCTTGTGCAATCACATATTTGTAAGAAATGAAGGTACTGTATTTCTCAGATTGACGTGGCGTCAGAAAGACTAATGGGAGTAAACAACACGGTGGTTCCTCTCACAGCAAACTGGACCATCTGGTAGAGAAAATTACATTCCCAAAACACCTCTTCCTTGAGATTCTGCACACATACTCGCACGGGACAAACCTCAAAGACCAATTCACTCTGGAGAGCTGAGTCCGCAAAATGAACGTTTCCCATTCATTTGTTTGGTGGGGCCGACTTTTCATACGGCCAACACAGAACAATGCCACTCTTACCCAAGAGTTTGGTCCTGGGAATCATTTTTTTGAGATCAACTCACTGAAAACAATACAGCTGATAGCTTTTGTGCTGCTCTAAGCGACAACGCTTTGATGTCATTAACTCAAATTCTATTGTAATATATTTAAATGATCAAACTTTGCTCAAGAACATGTTGTATACAATCTACTTGCCTTTTGTAATCTGATCGAACAACCTTTGTATTGTTAGTAATATTTTAAGATTAACACTTACTTGAAGCAACTTATGTTAACTCGGTTAACGTTTTTTTTTTTTTTTTTTTCAAATCATGTTAAATATCAAACATGATCCAGCAGGTGTTGTCATCTTGATCAAAATTTTATTGCATTGCATGAAATGTTTTTCCCCAGAATAAAAACTGCAGATCTATAAAACTAAGCATTTAAATATCATCTTACTAATAAACATTGATGGGAGATAAACAGTGAAAACGTATATTTTTATGCAAGTAGTCTGTTTTAAGCAATTGTACCAAACTGCATATTTTTGCACTGTTTGTTTCTTTTATTTTTTCATATGAGCTCCATATTCTCATTATAGCATACTGTATATATCTTGACAAATGAAATATGATAATCACCAAAAACACACATGTAAACTTTTGTTTACTTCTTTTTAGATTTTGTTTGAAAAAACTAATTTGATGATTATTTCATATCCCACGCTTTACAGGGTTTTTACGCATTTATCAAAAGCCTTTCCTCTCAAACATCTGGAATCATATCTGTCTAAACAAGAAAAAAAGGGACACAAGCTATCTTGTGGCAGTACCTTTTGAAAAGGTACATGTTTGTTTCCAAAGTGTCCATTTTGGTAACCTTAATAGGTACAAAAGGGTAAATTTTTTCAAAAGGTACCGCCCCCAGTGACAGCTTTTGTACCTTTATTTCTGAGAGTGTGAAACACTCTGAATATTGTGTGCTAAGCAAAGGAAATACAGTATAAGTGTAGAGAGCATTTAGACGTGGTATTACCCTCAAAGCTATCTTGTTGATGGTGCAAAATGCTCAAGACAGGTTGTTTTGTTCTTACTCTTTTGAAAAAAAAGTCTCGCACTTTGATGCTGATGTGGCAAGGTGGGTGACGTAATCCCATTTCATTGGCATTTGATCACCCACCTTTAGCCTATCAGAGGTGTCTCTAATGATATTTTAGGCCACCTGGTGTGCGTCACGACTGGGACCGCCCATACCGAGTGCGCTGGTGCAGACGGTGTGTAGTTTTTGGTTGGTGGCAGTTTGGTCAATGAAGATGTGGGCATGCAGATTTTAAATGTAGATGTGTTTTTCTCACAGTGCGTGAATGTTTTATTGACGCCTGGTTGGGTCACGGACTGTCCACTACATGTCAGATATGTGCGCGGTTTTATTACATGCTGTCATTTTGGCGTCGGGTGACAATCGTTTGTTTTCACTCTCAGCTGTTGAATCGTGAATGCCTTCCTGCACGGTTATGTGTGAGCTACCATACACTTCGTGTGACCTGATGAGCTGTTATTGTTCATACCATTGCTGGTGCCATGAAAACTGTCCCCTTTGTCGATGTTGGAGGACTCTGACTTTAGGAATTGCTTCAGTGAGCGTTTGGACAGCTGTTTTCTCGCTTATTGTCTTTGGTTACAGTATTTTGCCTGTATATTTTTTAGTTTAAGTTTTTGATTTAACTCTGTTTCTTTTCAAATGTTTCTGTTACTTTGATGGCAACATTTATTCTCATTGTATTGAATTTAATCTGTTAAATTTGCTTTTGGTGTATTTTAGGCACTGGCCTGAGACTGGGAGGCTAGCTAGCTAGCTTGGAGTACTGGTGGTGGTGTAGCCGTGTGGTGTGGAGTGCAGTGCTGTGTGCATTCACGTTTGTGTGTGTGGGTTACACAGATTGTATCACAGTTCGGGTTTTCACTTCATCTAGTCTGCCATTGTAAAGCCTTTTATTAAGGTTATTTTCTTGTTTTTTTTCTAAATGTATATTTTATTTTGTCCAGCACACCAAGCTCTTCATCTTGTCACCTTGTTACATCTAGTGGTTGATTGTGACCTGACATTCAACATTGATTGTCATCAGAATATTTTAATTATTTATGGTGAACATCAATACAATTTTGTACATTGTCCACACGTCTCTCTCTGATTGATCTAGCCTATGGACCTGTGCCCCTTACAGGGTGGCGTAGTCGGATTGTATTTGGGTGTGCTCAAACATAATTACAACATTTCCCCTCTCTTAGTAATCGCCACACTGAGATCTTTAAAGACAACTCAAATAAAACTATGCTGTCAGCCTTTGAACTTAGGCAGTGTTTCCTAAAGGTTTGTTTATAAAAGCGTGCACAATCTTGCTTAAAAATGTGTACTCTCTCATATTGAGGATTGAATCAAAAAATAACACAGACAGTATTATACTTGGCAAGTGCAAAATAAAAGGTTGGGTCAATATAAACAGATTCACACTTCTCTTCTATCTTATTTACCTGAAATAATTAAAAGAGCATGTCTGTGGTTGTAAATTGTTCACCTGATCGAGGTTGACATTCAGAAAATAATTAGTATTAAGTAATGCAACACTTTTTAGAGAGAGTAATTAATCTAACTCTAATTACACTGGAGATGTACAGTAACTAGCAGCTAGTAAGTAATTACTTTTTGTAAGTAACCCAGCACTGGTTTCTTACAGCTGCATGATTATCAAAATCTCTCTCTGTGACTCTCTGTGGTTATTAAAAATTCCATGACACTCATCCTAAAGAGTAGGGGTGTAACAACGGTGTCCTGGCCAAATTCCCACTGGCCCTTGTCTACCTTGGCCTCCCAATAATCCCCATCCATTGATTGGCTGTTTCTCTCTCTCCTCTCCACCTGGAGCTGGTGTGTGGTGAGCGCAATACTAATACAAGGTGGATGCTGCACACTGGTGGTGTTTGAGGAGAGACCAGCAAATGGGTGTGTGGTTTAGAGGTATTTAAGGGGGAAGAGCAAAACAGTTCACGAGACTTTTTCCTGGAAGCAGGAGTCTCCATATTGCGGAATGTGAGAGCCATTGGACGGGCTCCTGCAGTCTGCATTAGGTCTGCAGTCTGCACCACTGGAATTGACACGCTGGGCAGGCAAGGATTATGTAATCTATTTTCTTTGTAAAAAGCAAGCAGTGGCGGCCGACAAAGGAGGTAATAATCCACCTCCAGCAACTTATCAGAACTAGCGGCATTATATTTTGAGACAGGACGCCGGACTTAGTCATAACGGGTCTCCAGCCAACGGACAAAGGGAGTATATCAGATCTAGGAGTCAAGTATCTAAATTAAGATAACTAAATTCGAGTGCCTAAATTTAGTATTGTAATCTAAATTTAATATCAGATAGATAACTTAAAATGGAGTCAGATTAAAACGAGGTAAAACCTAAAATTAAAGCGAGGAACAAAAGTTAAAAACCGAGGAGCAATGAATTTCTTCTCAGAAGCGCTGGACAGTGAGACACGCGTGCATCCGACCAAAATGGGCGGACCTTACACGGACGAGAACTGAAGGACAGAAACCAACTTATAAAGGAAAGACAATCACTGATAATGAATGAGACACACCTGAACAGAATCACTAATTAAACAGAACTAGGTCACAGAACAAAACACAGAGCACATGGAGAAACACAACATGGAACATATAAACATGTGACATATCGCCCCCTCCTACGAAGGCATGACCCCACACCGTAAACATAACAGAGGAGGGAGGGCGGGGGCTCTGGAGGAGAGTGTGGAGCAGGAGAGAGGACAAAACAAAAAACAAGAGTTCAAAGTACATGGGGGAGTAGAAGGTTGTAGGAGCCATGGAGGAGCCCGGAGCAGGAGGAGCCAGCTGGTGGCCCAGAGACTAGCCATGCTGAAGCCCCAGGGTGGAGTCGATGGAGGGAGGAGCCATGGTGGAGGAGAGGCTGAAGACTCCAGGGGGCCGACTGATGGAGATGATGCTGGTGGAGAGGGAGCCCAGGATGGAGCCGAGCAGACGGAGAGCCAGGGTGATACAGAGGATCCGGAGGACCAAGGTGGAGCTGAAGGCTCAGGCTACTGAGGCGGGGATCCAGAGGACCGCAGCAGAGCCGGAACGACTGAGGACGACGGTGGAGCCGGAGGGAAGGAGGAGCCTGACAGAGCCAGAGGGATGGAGTGACGAGGCGAAGCCAGAAGAGTGGAGTCCCGAGGCAGTGGATGGTCGAGGACTGACCAGCGTGGAGCCGGAAGGACAAGGGAGCCTGGTGGAGCTGGTGGGCCAACGGGCCACAGTGGAGATGAGGGAGCTAGGAGCCAAGGCTGGAGGTGCAGACCAGAGCTCAACGGCTGGAGGTGGAGACAAGGGATCCTCATGCCTTAGCACAACTGGATGCCCCGAGGTGGATCAGCACGCCCGATGGCGCTGACTGAGGGTGAGCCTAGGGGCTGACAGGAACCAGTGTAAATGGAGCGAAGAAACCGACTGGCATGAGAGGAGGTGGGAGAAGGAGGCTGGGAGGGAACACAGGAGTACAGGAGCTGTACGGAAACAGCGGAGATTCATTAGAGCTGGGTACAACAACCTCTCTAAAACAGTCTATCAGATCCTGATATATATCCTCTGATCCTCAAATATATTCACGAGTTCCTTATAGTATTGTCCATGTCTCAATTCAAGCTCACCCTCAGTGGTGGAAATGTGGAATTTCAGTATAAAGATTAGAATTTTTCAGTATTATATGACATTGTGGATGTACTGTATATATTAGCACAGTTAAGTGTTCAGATATTCTTAACCAATACTATCCAGCTGTTCACTTAAACATAAGTCAGTAAGGTTTTTAGAGCTTTTTTTAGTACATTAATATATATTATAATATATTACGGTCACTATTGTGACAGATGGGATTAAATGGGTTAAATATTGCTGGCTGAAAAGTAACTAGTAACTAGTACTAGTAACTAGTAACTAGGTAGTACTAGTAGTTCTTGAGAAGAGTAATTTGTACTTTTACTTATTGACTGTTTTGACACCAGTACTTTTACCTGTAAGGGAGTATTATTTCAGCAATGTAACAGCAGTTGTACTTGAGTACACCACTGTCCATAATAAAACATGCCTCTCATGCCTCTTCTTGACCGATTTTTTTTTGTTGTTGTTCACTAATCACCAGCGAGTGCTGTGTATGACAGTTTTATATAACAATATACTTCTATAACATTTTAAATATGGATATTTTTCTTAGGAAAATGATTCAAATCGCTAGAGGAGGCCTTTATTCACCGACCGGAGCCAACAATGCATTTTTATTATGAATGAATGAGCTATATTTGACTACTTTTGAACTGCTGAACAAAAACACCCAGCTACTTCCATTTTAATGCTTGTAAAAGCAAAGATAATTTTTTTTTGGTCATATACAGTCATATACTGTACACCTAGGATGCTTAAAATGGGCTTTATTTAAAAAAAAAAAACATCTTTTTACAACACAGTTTCACTCCAACTTGTCACATTTTGACGCTTGGTCAAGACCCTTTTGCGTTGCTTTTTGAAGCTCAAGATTCCGCTTTTTAGTCACTTTTCGACGTGAAGGGTCCTCCATTGTTTTCAGTTTTTTGGCTTAATGTAATAGTTTGCGTGCATATATAAATTTATCATATAATTTTTAATTTTATTGGAGCACCAAACCCCACCCCTACCCTAAACCTACCCACCTTCTGAACAATATAAAACACACACAGGCAAATGCAGTCACAGGTATGTATTGCTCAAACTAATCATAAACCAGCAGTATAAATACATTACAAACATGTCCTGTCACATTCCAAGTTTTCTGAAGCCATGCAAAGTATTTATGTGAAGAAGAGAGTCAAACACAAGGTTTTAATCACTAAAAATGATCCCGTTCCGTTCACGCACGTCATCTCATTCAGAAAACACACTCCCGTCCCATAGCATGACCCAATCGATAATCGAGATACAGAAGAGCCAATGACATTTCACAACGAACGTGGACGTGAGGATTCTTGTAGCAGCATTTTTTTTAAACAGACTGCAGCAGCACACAGGAAGGAAGAGGGAGACAGCGACCGTGTCTATTTCTCTCACAAATCAATCGTCTTGCCTCAAAAGACTTGGAATATTAATATTTTTCAAATACATTTTTAAATAAAGACGGTGCTTATATCTGCTCCTTATTACTATATATCTTGTGTTTTAGTGACAGATGGTAGGTTAAGGACCAGGGTTACATGCTCATAAATGTGTAAATAATATAATTTAAATAAAACAGTTTTGACTGTTAACATTGCAAAATCACACCCCTACATAAATGCAAAAATGCTATTGTTTTTAAATCACCTATGTTTACAAAGCACACAATCAATCTGTTACAGTAGATTAAACAAGCAAATTTACACTTAACTTATTAAGCGGATGTTTGATGCAAAGCACCTTTAAAATGTAGAACATGAGATCTTAGTATGTCAAGCTGTGTTGAGTAAGCCAGCCACACGCATTAAATCACAGTAGCTACTAATTAAAAAAGAGAATTATTTGTACAGAACTAAAAGTGAAAGTAATAAATGGGTTTGTGGTCCTACAATTCACTGAACCCTCTCTTCCTCTCTTAATAGAGCAGTGATGAAAGAGCCTCTTCTTGACTGGGTTGCTCTGATCCGTCGAGGTAGACATCGTCAAAAGAACTTGAAAATACTAATCTGGGAGAGCCTTTGTCCCCGAAGGCTAATTTCATTCTCAAGAGTTTGTCACAGAAGTGCAGAAAGGAAGGTGTTCAGCAGGGACACAGTGTTCTGTGAAGCATCTCTCTCTCTCTCTCTGAGGAGTTACTGGGCCATGTCTATTTAGTTTAGCAGCTGCAGTTGCCAGGTGTTCTGACAGAATGTTGAAGCAGCACATAAAGCCTGGTTTGAAAAACTCTAACATCCCCCTTAGCACCACGTTTGTCGAATAGTGTTTGAGGTAATTCCTCCTAGCAATCCAATTATTGCAAATTTGAAAGCGATAAAGGAATAGTTTACCGGAAAATGAATATTTTGTCAGCATTTACTCATCCTAATGTTATTTTCTATCCTCTATGAAACACAAAATGAATTGTTAGGAAGCAGCTATTTTAAACACAACAACTAATGAATATTTGTACTTACAAGCAGTTTTATTACAGTTAATGCTTAATAAAACACTTTTCATTAACTGAAATAAAAATAAGACTGTACATCCATTAAATATGACAATACCTCTAGACGGCAATAACAACAGACTGTGCTGAGAAATTTAACGCTGCTAAACATTTTTACATGATACTAGCAGCACATTTCCCTTGGCAGCCCTAAAACTAATACAAGGTCTAAATAAACTGTGACTAAAACAGTTAGAGATTGTTAAAGTTACAAACCAAAATGATTTCAAACTTCATGTGAAGCAAATACAAAAGGATACAAAGCGGCTTTCACAAGATTAAGAATTACAATCCGGTGAAAGTTGACTTTTATCTAAATAAAAATTATTGAACATAAATCATTGTATGTACATAAAATGACAGATAGATCTATTCATTTAAATTAAAATATTGGATTATTATGTATATATTGGACAGGTTGTATTTACTGTACATGTAGGTAAAATAACAAATTAAAGCTAAATAGAAATAAATTTTAAAAACTAAAATAAAATGACAAAAGTAAAACATACATCAAATGTATAATATTTAGGTAAGACTACAACAATATTGCTTAATTCATTGCATATCAATTAGCTTAAAACATTTTGAAATATAGTGCATAAGTCATATTGACGAGTTTTTGGAGATTGACGAAATAAATAATGTACTTTGAGGGACATTGAAAAGGAAAAAACCAAAAGTGCCTAAATCACAAAATCTTTGGTTTCAAGTGACCTATACCTTTAAAGCAGATGACGAGAGGCTGTCTCAATCTGTGCGGGTCATATCATTCCCCTCCTTCAGTGCTCTCAGGCCTTGCACTAATCAAAAGCATCTCTCTCGCCGCACCACAGATGCAGACGATCAAAGACGGATGGGCCTTTTCTGACAAGCACATTATGAGAGAACAAATTTGCACATCAGTAACGATTAGCGAGACTCTATAAAACCCAGGATCGCATGGCATAAAGGTCTGCATTCGTCTACGGATTCGATCGAGCGCCAAGAAGAAATAAACTTCTGAAGCATGCAATCCGTGCCTTCAGGTTGAACTTGTACCATTTCATAAGTCAGAAGGCACGGAGAACAAAGGTCAATAGCAACACATACTCCTTGAGCGCCTTCAATTTGAGTGTCGACAAGATTGAGTTATGTGGTCACTGTCCTGTCAAACGCAATAACTGCAATAAGGCTGAGGGAAAGCCCAAGGTTTTTTTTTTTTTTTTATGTACCATGCCTTCTCCTCTCAACCGTGTAATGCTTCCGCTCAATACTAACCAGAGGCCCTGACACAATAGGCAGGTCTGATATGATCATATTCTTTAGGTCTGTGTGTGTGTGTGTGTGAACAAGGAAAATTGAGAGTGCAGAGACATAAAGAAAGACGGCTTCACAAAGGAAAGCAAATGTATTACCTCCTGTTAATTACTCGATCAATGCGCTGGTCACTACGGCTGTCAAGATCTCGTATCAAAGCTTCAATAGGACCCCTCCATCACTGACAAACAGGCTCAGGCAGAGGACACGATGTCCGAGTCGCCGTACGTTATCATCTTCCATCACTTCAAAAAGACAAACAGGATCAATACAGGTGTGATGACTATGAAATCCATAATCAGCCTTTTTTTGTGTTTATTGTTCTGTGGGGCTGCAGGCAGGCGGACGGAGGATGCGGTTGGCATGGAAACAGGGATTGCTGGAGAGGATGTGGTGCTGTTGAAATACTAGGAAATGGCATGGAAGCTCTGAGGGTCATTATCGCGCCATCATTGTCCAGAAAGACCATGGAGGCTGCGCTCCGGTAATTGTTTATTCAAAGGCTAATGCTCACAGTTGAAGTTTGGACCCCCCAGAGTCATTTGGCTGATTTCGGGATTTGAAAAGATGCTCAGAGATGAAATGCAGTGGGCAGCTGGGGCATAGGTAGTTTGGCATAAGCATCTGTATGACATTACAGGAGCAGCGGCACACTAAAAATCTCTAGATGTGACTGACTTGTGTGACAGCGTGTGGAACAAAGTAACACTCTTAGAGAATTCTCATTTTTAAATGTAAAATTTAAATGAAAGCAATTAAAAATGTAAAATAAAAAAACACTCTTTTAGCAGCCTGTTTGGAAGACTTTGCAGTTTAAGTTCAAAATACAGCATGGGTCAAATATCATTTATCACCTATTTTGAGAGGAAGCAGAAACACGCTGTTTTCGTGCATATCTCTTTGCCACGCTTTTCTAGTTCAGTTTTGATTATCATATCTACGCACAAATAAAGCTTTTTACACAATATAAGTTTAAACTTGTCATATATGGTTTTCTGAGGAAACACATCCGATGCACACACACAGAAAGTGGCTGTCAGAAAACGAAACTAAGTTCTCTGTCATGACTTTTTGCACTTAAACTGTCAAACTGGACTGAAAGAAGCTGCATGAATGCAAACATTTGACATTTCTGTATTTAATGGTTATTTTTGTGAGTTTTTGTAAGGAATAATTGACGACGGGCCGTTGCATTGTGGCCGTTACACCTCGTGTGTGAATTATTTTTTGATAATTTAACGGCACAGAGTCAATTATTTCGCTTATATTACTGTTTACGTACCTCAAGACATCAATCAGATGTCCATTTGTCCAGTTTTTGTACTTAAAATGCTATTGTGAGTAGGACTATTTCTTCCGCTTCTCATGCAACACCTTTTTTAATTCCAAAACATAATTTTAGACCTATTCAGACTTGAGCCACTGATAGCAGACTAATGCAGTAAATTATTAATGTGTGGGTGTGTGTAAGAGAGAGAGAGATAGAGAGTTTGCATGTGAATTACCTCTGAGTCTGTGCATCTCTCGAAAGTGTTCAGCAAATAGTGAAACTTTTAAATTTCATTTAATTTTCTTCACTAACAGCACAACTCAAACTCCACTAGAGGGCACCCGCTTCACCTCACCTCCCTTGGACTCATTTCCTATGGACTTCATTTCCCATCATGCACTGCACACCCACACCTGTTCAGTAAGCAATCATCACCATTCAGCTGCTGTTCATCGCCACACCCACTCTCACTCACTATTTAACTGACACATTTACCCACAGACATTTCAAATTATTGACTTGCTCAGGCGATCATACCAACGTCTCCAAGATGAAGGAAAAACCCAATCTGGAAAGCTCCAGTACTGTTCAGTTTTAGACACTTGTGTAAAAATCCTGAAAATTAGGATTGCTTTCAAAAATAATGCTATAAATCAATTTAATTTATCAATTAACTTCTATTAACTAAATCAAATAAATATTTGGTAAAACAGCTTCTGTTCCGAGGTACACT
>JAUMHQ010000053.1:24831234-24844415 GCA_032361165.1 Enteromius paludinosus
TCGACATTGGAACAGTCCTTCGACGGATGTTGATGACGTAGCATCCTCGAAATTCTGGCTTCCGAGGATCCTTCCTTAACATTGAGAAACGCCTTCTGGCTTATATGCAGGGCGTAATGAGAGTGTGGGCGTGGATCATGAGGTGCAGGTGTGTGTGATCACATGGTGGTGTGACGCTGCAATGGCTGCTGCGAAATGTAGTCTGGATAACAGTCTGAGAGTGTGGTGATGGGGGGACCTCCTGTGGTAATGGGCAAGAGTTCACAAACAAGATCGTAAGAAAAATAAATGGCATATTTACTTGTGCCCTTCAACAGAAATATACAGAAACTGAAGTTTTTTGACGTATTCTAAACGAAATATAGATGAACCCTTAAAGCTATGAAAGTTATTTTTGTCTTTGTTCTTTGATTAAAAGACATGGCAGCAGCTGGTTATTAGGTTATTCTGGCTGTTATTTCTTCGAGAGCTGCCGCTGCTGAATGTGACTCTGTTCTGACTGACAAGACTCTTATTTACCATCAACTCTTTTTACCTTTTCTGACCCACTTCAGATCTTAAAGTCTCTATTAATGAGCTGACGAGATTTTTAATGCGTTCATCTGAAAAGGTTAATTGCATGCTAACGTGCTAATTTTGACACTACTAGTAGAAATTCAAATATTTGCTTTCAAAATGTAAAACAACATTGACTAGATGCATACTGACAACTGAATGTGGTTTTTAATTGTTGTCACAGAAACGCAAGGCAGAAGAGGCAGAGGGCGAACCACCATCCAAGAGGAAACCTGGGCCTTGACTTGCACACACTTTTATTTGTTTCCTGTGACCGATTCATCCTGAACGTCTAACACTGTACTGGCTTTGTAAATATGTATTCCTACCATTTCCTGTGTCCAAAATAAAATTTTAACATTTTCTGTACTTTATAATCTTTTCTCACGCGGTCAAAGCCACCCTGACTTGAAAATGCAAAATGATATTGGCAAAACAGATTTGTACATATTCGGGAAAAACATTGAGTATGAATTATTCAGAATCGTTAAAGAGAGAATAGTGTTGCATCGATTTTTTTCTCCCATCCCAATTCACCATGGTATTTGTGATAATACTAATTGTAATCAATCAGAATGACTATCGCAATGCACGCATACAGAGCGCGTGATCCAGCTCCCAACCCAACTTTGTCAATAGATTAACGGCAATATTTTTTTTTGAGAGATAAGAGTCGCACGTTAACGCCGATAACGGCCCACAACTAATATATATATATATATATATATATATATAAAGCTTATTTCATGTCTCATTTCTATTTAGTTTAAGATGAAGTACCAAAATAACAAAATATTTTATTTAAAAAGAAAAATACTAAAACTTAAAAAGAAATAACAAAAAATGACTAATAATACTTTACAATAAACTATATGATGCCATTGTGCAGGATAATGCTTAAAATCTCATGTCAACTACCAACCATACAAGTAGACTTTGAAACCATATTTTCATGTGTTTACACTTTGGTAGAATTCATGTCTTTCATGGGACGCTGTGGTCCTGTGTCACTCATGCCCTATCATTTCACACACTGTATATTTTGTAAGCCCTATCATTTCACACGGTATAATTATTAGTCACTTTTTTATAAAGTAACGCAATATTGTAATGCATTACTTTTAAAAGTAACTTTCCCCAACACTGGTGAGGAGTAACAGACAATCACAAGTTGAATTTAAATGTAATCGCTTCCTTTGATATAAATTGGAACTAATGAACAAAAATAAACACAAATTACAATGTCATACAGCAATGTACAATAAAGATCAACTGAGATCTTCTTTACCCCAAAAGTATACACGGACGGGTCACTTAAATGTCAGAGATAAAAATAAATAAAATGAAAGTGACATAATTGGCTTTTCTCTCAAAATATCACAGCTGTCCCAATAAGGACTTCAGAATCAATCATACAGGTTACAGGTCATTTTTTCCCATTAGTAGTTCAATGGAGTTCTGATCAATTCTTTATCTTTGTTTCTTTTTTCTTCACGTTTCAGAGAAACTTTTTAAATGTATTTCTTTTCTATGAATTTGATCGCGGAGTTCAGATCATGTCTTTCACGTCATCTCTATCAAACTGTTGGTCTTCTATCATTGCGCGTCCAGAGTGCAATGACAACAAGCTCTCATTGGTTAATAACTAATCTTCTAAATAGGATAAATTGACACTTTTTTATTGTTTTTTAACTTTTATTACAAGAATATAACGTTACCAACTGTGAATGAATTAAGATTCACTTCATGTACACTTCGTGTTGTTTCTGTGTTTGCAGCGCTGTGAGAATTTGCAGTTTGCATGTTTTCTTAAGTTGCAGCGCGTTGAGCTCTCTAGGACACCGTAGCTACATATGTTTATTACATAGAATGTATTATATTCCACAAACGTGCTGAAGCAACAGAATATTATTTTTTTATAAATTAAACCAAACGCAAACACACATAAAATAAATGAAATCAAAATAAAGTCCATACCAGGAAATAATCTGTTGCAGCCTCTGTGTTGTATTTCCTGACTTTCTCTCCAGCGAACTTAACCAAACCACTGTGAACAAATCCACTGTCTTCCAGTGGAGGTAAGGAGAATCTTGTAATTCTAACAAATAACTATTTTTATGGTGTGGCTGATAACTGAACAATGACTGCTTTTATAAATCTACGCTTCAATCAATCAGTGTTTATTGATAAGTCAAACATTACAATTTTGGAAAAACTTATATTTGTTACTTGTTTTCATAGAGAGCATAGTTTTTTATAATCTCTTTTTGGAAAATTACTTCAAATACTTGCTTTTAATCTAGATAAAAATACAAACATTGTATTTGTGGAAATATTTACACGTGTTCTCGTGATGCCAGGCTGTGTACTCATCCACTTGGGCTCTCTTTTGTGCCAGTTTGGGATACCAGTGATCAGGGGCATTGTAGGCTGTTGCCAGATACTTCAATATGGCATCACTGTCACAGAGGACAATTCGAAATCGAATACAGGTAATAGATTAAATTATTCAAACAGCATCTTAAAAATGCTACTAATAGCAAAAGAGATCCAAGTACTCTTTTACTGCCTGCGTGCCCGCCATATTCAACTGTAAGTTTGTCCATCTTCAAACAGAAACGACAACTAACTTACTCTTGCTTTACAAAGCGTCACTCGTAGATAGTCCAATCACATGCAGTGTTGCCAGATTGGGTGGTTTGGTATCTTCTTGGTATAAAATGGTTTGGGAGGCTGGACAAACTTAGGGCTGGTTTGGGGTCGGTTTTAAGGTCTTCGCATTTCTAAACAGCATAGGCTAAACTGGTTAAAAACAAAAACAAAGTGTGCATCCAATCAGCCATCATGACGTTACTAAACATGCACGCCCTCTGCGGAGTTGGCAGGTGCTGATGTTGACGTCGCCAGCTGCACTTATCACCAGGGATCAGCAGACATACGGGATGTTTCACTAGTGACAGATTTTGTTTTTCTCGTTTTTGAATGTACAGCTGTATAATCAGACGATCACAATTGAATCAAAATTGAAACTGAATAGACACGATCCCATCCTTTCTTGTTTAGTTTTGACAGTGCATGAAAGTTCTGGATTATGTTTTATAATGTAGGCTACTCCACGTGCAGACTTGCTTTGTCTAAAGTTAAAGTGCAAGGTAAGTGCATTTTTGGTGTTAATTGTGTGGGTAAACGAGTGTGTGATACCTGCAAATTATGTTGGCCTATTCTTACTTTTTGACATTGAATATGATGCATGTGATTTTCAAGGGGTATCGGCTAATTTCTTGATTGCCGTTTTCACATTGTCTGCCTGTCCTTGACATTTATGTAACATTTTTGGTTATTCTCTTGAATGTAATTGACTTTATTTGATCTGTTTCCCTGGGGAATTCATATTTTTGTTATTTTGTCTTCTTTTTTGAGTTAAAATGTACTGTTATCTGCCTTGAAATCCAATCACAGTTAAAGTTTTGAGTTAGTTTTTCTTGGTTTTGGTGAGGTTTTGGGCTGCAAATCATAGAACTGATCTGGCAGCACTGATCACAATACCATGAAGCCGGTTTAGGTGGCTAGCCAGGTTTAGGATTAGTTTGTGCCAACCCTGGGTTTTAGGTCCCATGAAAGAAACTCTGCTTCAATTGGTGTTCATTATTAGTGAATAAGGCTCATAGTAAATCAAAATTGAATTCAATAAAATTCAATAAATTCTTAGGATGTGTGAATGTGATTTGCAACATTAAACTGCACATTATTGACTGAAAGTTTTCATTGGGCATTTTATTCAAAGAAAGGTAATGCACAAGAGTGAGAAGGAAAACAATTATTCAAGAGGAAACCTCTTTATGTTCACATACTTTAACTCTTGTAAATAAAAGGGTATTCTTTGACTGTCAACAGTAAAATTTTTTTTTCATTTCCTCTCCTTAATATCCTTGAATCATCACAGGTTTCTTCATCTAGCAAACCACACTACCATGTTGTGTGAATAAAAAGGCAGAAATTATGGGCACGTAAAGTTCACAAAACATATGCCTCTTAAATACATATATGTGCATGTATGGATATATGCCTTTTTTCAAGCCAAAAATTAATCAAACATAATACTAAGCCAACTACATATCCATGTTAGACAGATGCATCCTTAATGCATCGCATGAAGTAAATTACAACTTACTATGTTATTCAAATTAAAAGAATAATTTGGGACATATAACCTCCTAGAATGAACTGCTCTGAATCGAGACTTGATTTTTCACAGTTTAGCTTTGAACTTCTGCTGTATTTGATAGACAACAGAGTGAGCTTCATCAAAGGAGTCGGAGAGCGCTGACTGAACTCGACTTCTCCAGCTCAGCAGTTTGGGTCTGTCCTTAAGCACGTCCCTCCCGCTGCACATGGGCTGAAAGGGGCAATCAAAAGACCTCCGTTTATGTTTTTACATGTATAGATTTGTGCATAAATATTCAGATAGTTTTGTCCTAATAAACCGTGCATATTAGTGCCATAGACATATCGGCTCCATGTTCTTACCTGCATGAGCTCACAAACTGCGAGAAGGTCAGCCAATGAGATGTCGTCACCGCACAGGAAGGCATGTCTCTTCAGAAACATGTTTTCCAGCATGTCCAGTGTGCCATCTAGGTCTGCCAGTGCCTTTTTAAACTTTGCAGGATTTGTTGGTTGTCCCATCATCGGAAATATAACCTGTGCAGGAATGCAAGTCAAAAAATATGGTGTTCGATGAAGAATAATGTCACTGCTTGAAATGTCATGTCAACTACCACATATCAAACTCTACCTCTTGCAGGAAGACTGTGGAAGCATGCAAACGTGTGTTTGCATGATGCCAGGCTGTGTACTCATCCACTCGGGCTCTCTTCCCCGGCAGTTTGGGGTACCAGTGATCAGGGACATTGTAGGTTGTTGCCAGATACTTCAATATAGCATCACTGTCACCAGAGGATGGTTCATAATAGAAAAAAATAACACATAATAAAATACTATTAAAATGACAGACTTCCAAATGCTCTTTTTTTTACCACTACAATCCCTCCATACCTCTCAGTAAGCACAAATCCATTGTCATCCAACACTGGCACTTTTTGCATGGGGTTGAGATTGGTGAACTCGGGTGTTTTGTGCTGCCCTACAGTTCGAAGTTCAAGGCCATTCAAATGGTGAAGGTTAATATAGAATGAAGTTCAAATAATAAAAAGCATACAACCTTCTGTAATAATTATAGGCTATGTAACCTTTGTACGATCTTTGGACTTTGCAAATGCATACCGCACTGTCTCTTCTGTACAACAACACACTCACAACAACAATGTTGCTCACCTTTTCGTAACGCAACGAGCTCCACCGTGTGTGGGATTTTATTGTGTTTAAGGAATATTTGTAGAGCCCTGCATGGCTGCGACAAGAGATCCAAGTACGCTTTCACTGCCTGTCTGCCAGCCATACTCTACTGCAGACAGAATAAACATGTATTCCTGCTTTGAGTCTGACAAGTGTCATTGGTCGATAGTCCAATCACAAGCTGTCACAAAGTTTCTTCCTGAAGTGGGCGGAACACGTAAAAAACCTTTGTCTTGAGGCACGTAAACACTAAATAGAATGTTACTTTTTTAAATATATTAATTTCAGTGATTTAAAACTTTTAAAACAACAGGTTTTGCGCCTCTGTAATGTCTATTAGATGATATTTGGAAAAATAGCGAGTAAATATAAACCGCAGTGATTGGTCGAGCCGTATCAGCGTTGAGAAAAACAACAAATACCACGCTGTGCGTGGATTCAGCTGCGCAGTGAATGCGTAATGAATTACGTCTAAATAATGACATTGTGGAACGTACATAAATCGTTAAATAAACCTTTAAAATAAGTTAAGGAAGTTAAGAATGAACACTGCTTCGAGAAGAACTGTAAAAACTACCATTATACACTTTATTGTCATAATTTCCTTAACGTCTTTGTTGACTTTAAAATAAAGTGAATTCATGCTTGATTCACGCAGTGGAATAGTGTTTGTAAAGTATCTGCAAACTGAGAATGTTAAGAATAAAAAAATATCTGACTGTACATGAAACATGGAAACAATTGTGCAAACATTTCCTTTATTTCCAAAATTGCACTGACATTATTCAAGCATAAATTCTATGACTTCATATGATGTTTCTTGCAATATGGATCCATGAAGATAAAACGTAATTACAAAAAGCAGTATCATACAAGTACACTGATTACAATTCTGCATTGTAGTGTTAACCATTCAGTTGTATAAAACATATTCAAGATGTAATATTGAAAGTCCCTACCATCATGTGACTTTCTTTGATGTAAAAGGCGGTATTCATTTTGAAGGCACATGATGTAGTGCAGTTTCTGTGTCGCAAATGAGACATTTTCTGGTTTTATGTTTCCAGGTATTTTTAGCACATTCATACATAAGTACACAGACATTATAAAGCCCTTTAAAATACAGTGCTTTGTAAATGGATCGTGTGTTTTACATCGGTGTGGACAGTAGAGGGCCCTCAGTACCATTGGCAGCAATGAGCTTCTTTCTAGAGTGAAAATCACTCTGAATCTCCAGAAAGGTCTTGTTCTTAGTCTCAGGGACCACAAAGAAGATGTAAGTTGCCACCAAGCAACAGATAACGAGGAAAACAAGGAAGCAGTACTGCTTTAGTCCATTCTGAGAGAGAATGAAAAAGAGAAGTTTGTTAAAAACAAAACTCCCATAAAAGCAATTAACACATAGGCCTATCATAATTTGATTGTTTTAACAGGATCTGCAAAAGTAAATGAGGTCCTGTACCTTGGAGAAATTGCTTTGTGAAATGTAAAATATTAAAACACTGAGTAACCAATAATTAAAGGTTAAGAGGAGGTTCGTATATACCACAATAAATGGAAAGATCATGCCAATGAAGAAGAAAGAGATCCAATTGATAGATCCACCAATCATGTACGCAGCAGGTCGATCGGTTTGGGTAAACAGCTCTGTTGTTAAAATGTTTGTCACACCACCTACAAAGCAGAGCACACTGAAATTACTGATCAAACTATATCAGTGTGTACCATCATAATATAGCAACATGTGGAAAGAGACAAGTTTTTATCAAAGGAATAGTTCACTCAAAAGTAAAAAAATGTACTCGCTTCAGGGCATGCAAAAGTCTTCATCCGAAGAAATGAAGAAATTTAGTTTCACATCACTTGCTCACCAATGTATCATATGCAGTGAATGGGTGCCATAAGTAATTAACACCACTTCAGTCCATCAGTCAGCATCTTGTGAAAAACTGCTTGTTTTTCAAGGAATAAATCTATCTTTAAAACATTTTAATTGAAACTGCTTGATCTGTGCATATTTCTCTACTGATTGCTATGACGTTTTCACTAAAAAAAGCTATGTTATGGATATAGAT
This sequence comes from Enteromius paludinosus, assembly GCA_032361165.1. Classification (NCBI taxonomy): domain Eukaryota; kingdom Metazoa; phylum Chordata; class Actinopteri; order Cypriniformes; family Cyprinidae; genus Enteromius; species Enteromius paludinosus. The sequence continues at coordinate 24,839,220 of JAUMHQ010000053.1, forward strand.
TGTTATTACAGTTTGAAGTAAAAAAAAAAACGTTATGTCTTACAAATGTGCAGCTTTTTGCTTCACAAGATGTTAACTGACGGACTGGAGTGATGCGGATTACTTTTGGATTACTGTGATGCTCAGCTGTTTGGACTCATTCTGACAGCACCCATTCACTGCAGAGGATCCACTGGTGAGCAAGTGATGTAATGCTAAAATTCTCCTGTTCCAATGAAAAAAACAAACGCATCCTGGCTGGCCTTAGGAGGGTAGATTTTCAACAAATGTCATAATCTTTCTATTTTCTATAATCTTTATATTATCTATTCCTCTGTTAAAACATTTATGCCTCTGTCTTTTTTCACTCATTCATTCACCTGGTCCAAGGCCAAAACTGAGAATGAAGGCAAAAACACAAATCATACTGAGGTAGGGAACCCAAGGACTGGACTCCTGTGAGGAAAAACACCAAACAAACATCAATGAATCTGCAGACATTCAAATATTAGAAAATTAAGATCACAAACTGTAGGCCTTGTTTCAACATAGCCATATAAATGATACTAGTTTATGCACTAGCACTATATGATAATACAATATTGGTGCAGTACACAAAATAAATATTGCAGGGGAAAAAACAGCAGGTATTAGATAACTAGACCTGAAAAGTGAGGGCGATGGTGAAACAGACACAGCACACGCTCATGAGAGAGTATCCACCAATAATCAGAGCTCTTCTTCCCAAAGATTCGATCAGAAGACCCTGAAACACACAAACATCAGTTTGAATCAACTGTGAACTGGCTCAGGCTGAATAATGATATTACTGTCTTTATTTATTTTTTTATTTTACTTTGTTTCAGCTGAACTGAACATTTAGAGACTGAATCTGTACCACTTTTGAAGCCACTTGACATAACACTTTGAAGGATTTGAATTTGTGTCTATTTGGAAAAGTTGACTTCTTTGCTTTGAAACAATAGTGTATAAAGTGCTATAAAAATAAGACCTGACATGACAAGACACATTTAAAATCTGGTTAAAAATGGGGATTTAGCCAAGAGAGACATTCCTTATCATTAACCAATCAACCATAATCTACAGTACCAATAGCCGACCAATTAAAGTATTGCATTATAATATTTGGTATATTTCTATTCTTTGTGTAATGCATTATGGGATAAATTAATTTGTACAGGAAGAATGATTCCTGACTTACACATGTCAGGGCGGTGATGCACTCACAAGCACCAGTTCCCACTGTAGCATATGGAATCTTGTCAGCTGGAATCCCAGCCTGGGTGAACACGTAGTCTGCATAGAAATAAATCTAATGGGAGAAGAGGCATACATAACGGTGCACGTTAGATCTGAACTTTTGTGTAAAATGTGCGCAGGGACAATAAAACTTAACACAAAGTTCACAAACCAAATATGTAAAAACAATTATGTATAATTCTTTTTTCTATCTATATTAAACAAATAGCTATTGGCTATTTATTAGATAGTCTGTCTGGAATGGCATGAAATAACACAACAAACTGGGACCGACTTAAGATGCTTCAAAAACCCTGGAAAGCTCCAATACTGTTCAAAGTTTTAGACACTGTAAAAATGCTGAATGTTAGGATGCTTTCAAAAATAATGCCATAAATAAATTTAATTTATTAAATAACTTCTATTAACTAAATTAAATAAACATTTGGTACTACAGCTTTTGGTAAAACAGCTTCTCTTCCGAGGTACACTTGCCCAGAGTTTTTCAGTTAGCTTTCCTGGTAGGGTTTTTTCTTCATCTTGTAGACAGTCCAACAGTTCTTCTGGATTGAGTCGGGATTGAGACTGGATGATGATCAGAACTCCGTGTGGAGCACTGGCTGTTGTCAGCCAATAATCTCACTGCATTATTATAATTAATGCCAAAAATAATGTTTGGAAATGTAAACTGATATTTCATAAGATGGAAATAACCGACTTAAAACCATTTTTTGTTGCTGAAAACACTAGTGGCCTAAGAGTTTTTGCACAGTAATGTATATCAGACATGTTGGGAACAGTTTAATGTGGAAGAATTAAACTTTGATTTAAACTACAGTTTGAATCAAATTAAATCTGCAAATTATAACAAACAATTTTCAGAAATGCACTGTATGTTTGGCCTGTCTAATGGTTTGATGTTTCGTTCATGATCTGTTTGTTAGGACTAAAGTGTCTAATGTGTGTACATGGTTCATCTTTGGCTTTGCAATTTTACTCTTGTATCTCACATGACTCCCCATAAAAGCTTTTAAGCATGTGTGCAAAATCACTTTCATGCCCATTATAGAAGCTCAAGCAAATGTCACAGCCTCAAAGCTGAAATCTGAATCTGAATCTTTTTTTTCTTTAATAATCGTTTATTCTGAGAAAAGATCAGGGTTTAATCCACAGCAAGCCGATCACATGCAATTTTGGAGGCAGGGGGTATTTTTGGGGGGTTTTAATATTGCACACATCAGCAGTCAAGGCTAATCCAAGCCACTGATGTGAAGTTGTTGTTTCACAGTGTCTGGGTGATATACACACCGCATTGATTCCGTTGAGTTGCTGGGACGTGTGGATCACGAAGAGGGTCAGGAGCTGCCAGCGAAGACTAGTGTCGGTAAAAAGCTCCCAGGGCTTTTTGGGTTTAATGCCAATCGCGCTGACCCTCTCTCTCTCCATGTCCTCCTTTTCTCCGTGGTACTTATCCGGGCCATGGAACCATATTAGAGCTGAAAGAAAGTGGCAAAGGGCATAACATTCCTTTACTCACAAGATTCTCTTCTCCTCGCTTCTGTTGTTGGTTCCGGCTGAGCGGCTTGGATTTATCTCCCTACATGGGCTCACATCATGACATCTGTTCAAGTGTGATCACTTCAATGAGATTTCACACTTCAGTCTTTAAACATTCTGATTTTGGGTTATGTACAGCTGAAATGACAACACCATCATTCTTTCAATGGTATCATGAGTTTAAATGTGACTCGTGACCTTATTCTTAACAGAAAAGCAAGCAGGAAACAATTCACTTTTTTTTTTGCCTAGTCATTTTAATGGTGGTTTGGTTACCTATGTATGTTGTTGATTAATTGTTTTATAGTTTTATTTATTAAAATGTAAAATATGCAAATTATCCGATGTAGCATATTGGAAAAGCTTGTAGAAAATGTGCAGAAATTTCACATGGACAGTTGATATTCAATCTGCTGGCTTCCTATGCCATAGTGTCATAGTGTATGTCTAATGCATACACTTGTATGTTTGCAGGTTTATGCACACACTTAGTAAGATTAAATATTTTTTTGCTCTACGAGGGTGTAATAAATAAATAAAGTGACAGGAAAGATATTTAATATTATTAAAGATTGCATCTCACAGGCTATGCTGTTATTCTGAGCTTCAAGTTTCACAAAATAGTAAATAAACATATGTCTTCCTTGTATTCAAGGTTCAAGAAGTCCTGCCAAAAAACATCTATCAGTTTCCGCAAGACTTAAACATAATGAGAAGAAGAAATGAGCTGCAAATCAGCATATCAGAATGATTTCTGAAGGATAATTGTGGCAGTTTCAAAGTAAAATATCCAGTGAGTGGTGCAATAATGCAAGTTCAATACATGACCCTGGCACAAATTTGTTATATTGATAGAGGTGCGTATTGCTGTGTTTGTATTGCAGTGGTTCATAATTAAAAAATTGGAGAGCTGTCACTGAAAGTTAATGCTCTATCGTGTTGGAAATATCCCACACGTAACCCAACCCTAAACCTACCCAATAATGTTAACAAAGGCAAAACTGAAATAAAACACATTTGTTGATGTAGCTGTGCTATTTGAACTTCCAGATTTCAGCTGTTTTGTTGAACCATCGACTCACGGCCCAGATAGCACGCGTACATCTGCAAGATGTCTGTTAAAAATCTTTTGATCTGGAAGGCATCTGCCCTCTACAAACGTCTTTCAGATGTCAGTTTCACATACATTCCAAAACACCAAAGTCTTAAAGACCTCTAAAAGACGTCTATTTGACATCTAAAAGAAAACGTCCCATAGACATCGTAAATAATACATCTTTCAGATAGAAATGCAGACATTAAATAGACATCTCTGAGATGTACTGTATGTGTGCATCTACAGTACATGTACACACATGTTGTAGGATAAAATAACAGTTGTGGGAGTTTTACTGCCTCTAGTGTTCCTTTCAATTGGAAATTGCAGCGATTTGTATGTACAAGTATGTTTTCGGAGAATGGAGGATGTATGTTTTTTATGTTTCACAGAAACATATTTCCAATGAGCCTATAGGTTGAATTCTGATCAAATAAGTGGAGAATGGATGAGCATGAAACTAAAAACTTATTAATTCTTGCTTTTTCTATGAATGTTCAAATGTTTGTATGATAGTGTATTTTGACTGACCTCAAAAATTCACCAAAATAAATTAAATCGAATTTAAATGAATTGAAAGGACAGCAGGGAGCCAAATATGATTCAAGATTTGAACTAGTTGTATATAGTGCAACGTATAGTTATAAAATATATAGTTATGAAACTATCCTGTACCCTTTTTGCAGGCGGCATCATCTCCGCGGTCGATGAGCAGGTAGCGAGGGCTCTCGGGGAACCAGGGAAGAATCAGCAGCTGCATTATGGCTGGAATACAGGTGGTGGACAAGAGGATGGGCCAGTACTCCTCCTTACCTAACAACTCACTGACACACACACACAAAACATGAGTCTTAACCTTCACTGACATCTTTATAAATGTCATCAGACATGCCATGAGAGGAATCTTTATTTTTCTACATGCTTTTAGCAGAGTTGAGCTTGAGCAAGTTTTGTCCCTCCTTATTTTCTTTGTACAGAGAATGACTGCCTATTTTCTTACTTGAGGCCAATCACTTGTCCTGTTAGAATCCCTCCGGTGATGAAAATGGAAGTTCCCATTGCCATGGCACCACGCAGAGCTCTAGGTGCGATCTCACCAATATACAGCGGCTGCACACATATTCCGATACCTGTCGTTTTAAATAAGAGTACAAAGTTCAAATCTGAAACACAATAATGTAATAACTCTATTAATATAATACTATAAAAAATAACTCTTTTGATCAGTTTAAAGGTGCCATAGAATGGAAAACTGAACTGACCTTGGCATGGTTGAATAATAACAGTTCAGTACATGGACATAA
>JAUMHQ010000053.1:24845945-24857793 GCA_032361165.1 Enteromius paludinosus
CGGACATACTACTCGCCTCGCATACTGTTTTTCACGTACTATATAGTAGGGAAGTAAGCGATTTCGGATGCAGCGATGGTTTTGTGCAGCTCATCAGTGAACAACAGCTGTGTGTAGCATATACGGCTCAATGTGAAATCACGCACGGCACAATATTGGTCTGTTGGACCACCACTTTTATTTGAATATTTGAACCTGCCAAATCAATTTAACTGTGAAAACAAAAATGGGTAAAACAACATTTAACATTTGTAAAGAATTAGATTAAACCTCTTGGATTATAACCAACATTATACTGAAGACCACAATGTGCAGACTTGACTTTAGATAGAAGTTTGGACTTATATTAAAATGTCTTGATTAATTTAAAAAAACTGTAAGTAAAACCTAAACAACATTTGTGCATTAAATATTAATGTAATGTTTAATAAAATTATTTTTTGCTATCTAACTCTTAACTGCAATTAAATGTGGAGACATTCCCACAAATGTACTTTCAGCTGGATACTTATGATTTATAATTGAGCAGAATCTAGTGCAAAAACATGGCTGTACTCTACCTGGAGTATAATTAATCCCTGTACCTGTTGCACTCCTGTTGGAGACCTTTTATTTGTACATTTCATTAAGTAATTGTTAATGGTTCAAAAGGACCCGCTGCCAAAAGCATTCATTCAGAAAGCACATAGATGTGAATTCTCTGTCTCTCTCACACACACACACTGACAGATACATTCACAAAGACTCAGGGTTTGGCAACATGGGAAGCTGAATCATTTTTCACATAGAAGCTGCTATGTGACACACACATAAACACATTCAAACATTTATGTAAACAGCCTGGTTTTGTATTTCACACACTGAGAGACACTGAGGAGAGGATGCTTATGAGATGATTTGGCCCTTTAGAGAATTCAATACAAAAACAGCAGATTGCAATAATTTCTCAGAAACATATGATCAGACAACCTGATCTCATCGCAATTTGTACATATTTTACGGATGTATTTTACGAGTTTCCAATTCGTATGAATTTGTACGAATGACCTCCATCTAACCCCGCCCCTAAACCTACCTGTGAAAGGGGTTTTAGACAAATCGTACGAGTGAGGTCATACGAATTAGCGCGAATTTGGCACCTCGTATGAATTGGTCGTGACACTGTGTTGGATCAGATGATGGAGAATGTGAAGTCAGTGATGCAATCAGTTTTCTGTCATTGTTGCATTTTCTCTTTATTGTTAGGACTGTAGTTCCAGAAAAAAAAATGTATTGCGTTTTTTTCCTGAAAATACTGTTTTGCCAACATGGCAATGTTGATTTGACATTCAATAAGAACATTTAATGTTTTTTTCACAAATATAACAACCAAAAACTGTTTTGTTTTATGTCTTTTATTACTGCATAATTATACAGCGACCCCCAAAAATGGCATAAAAATATGGCAGAATATCATTGCATTGGATAACAAAACATTTGCTTTTTTTATTATTATCAAATAATATTGTCCTATGTTGGGCATTGGATTATATTATATTTTATTTTTGCTTGTGTTGTGGTCATTTAAATGTTTGAAGCCAGTTCTCCTGCATTGAAACAGGTCTATTTAGTCAGATTGACTACATTAAAGTTAGCATTAGCATTCAATACTACATTTTGCTGTGTAATGCAATGGCAACACATACATTAAAATTGTTCAAGTACTTTTTCCAGCAACTGAAACCAGTTTTAACTCCAGAATTTTGATGAACAAACCTAGCAGGGACACACATGCATTTTTTAATGTACAGTAGTTTTAATGACACAGAAAGCTGTGAAGGTTACACTGATGTGCTTATTTGACTGTTATGTAAATGCTGAGGTGTGGAGTTATCAGTTTAAAGGAAATGTTTATGTATTTGCACGTTGTGTGAATAAATTATTTCAGTTGAATGAAATCAACACCATTTTTGGCTCTTTTTGCATACAGTCACAGCAGGAAATGGAAACATCTGTGGGATAATACGTGCAGCTTGAGCTTTGTTGTTTATGAATAAGAGTATGAAGAACATTTGCATAAACAGAATTAAACTTTTCCCTGTTGGTATTGGTAAAGTGTCTTTTTTTTTACACTTTAAAATAATACGAACATGTTTATATTAACAAAACTTTACAGATTTTTTTATTTTATTTTTTTTTAAGCAGAATTAGATATGCAGTGTTTATCAGCATGGTGCTATCACAGCATCTTGGTGAAGTCAAGATAGAAGGCTTTTGGCTCACAGTCTTCTCTTCAGCTCAGGTATGTATGCTCAATGTATTCCCTGTTTGCTTCTCTCTCTTTCAGGTCAGGATTGTAGAGTTTACGCTGTCGATCTGCCTGCCGGCTGTATTTGACTACTCGCTGTGCATTTCCTCCTGCCTGCTGCTCCAGTATTCAAATGCTGCCATTCTTTACACCAGAGGTAGAGAGAGACTAAAAAAGAAAGAAAGTGGTGGAGTGACTCTTGGTGTTTTTGTTTTTCTATGTAAAACATGTCAGGAAAAGCGTGGTAGATGTACAAAGAGAGAGAGACAGCACTGAGAAAAGATTCTGGCACATCTCATTCTCTCCGCGAACTACAGCCTCAACGTCCAGAACACCTGCCTCTTCTGACGACGTCTTGAGATGAGTGAGTAACTGTGGATCTCTATGATAAATGCATGCATTTTTGTGTCTGCTGTCTTTATACCAAGTAGAAGTGGAAGAGTGACTTTTGTTTTGCTTGACTTGAGTATAGTCGTGCAAAATATGCACAGCACAAATCGAATAGTTTCTCCAATTGGAAACCAGTGTGTCTAAATGGGATTATGCTATTAAAACCCATCTTTGAGACCAAGATGGGTTTGGAAATCTACATGTGTTATGCATCTCTCAGTCAAATCCTTAAGGTTTGTTCTTCACTTGAAAAATTGGATGTAGGTAAAAGTAAGGTAATAAATTCTAGGCATGCCATTTGCATTGTGAAGCAACTCAAATCCATTAAAAAAATACAGGTGTAAGTAGACTAAGAAATATTGCTGCATTGTTGCATTAGCGTCATTTACACGCATAATATTTGACTATACTGCCATCATAAATGTAAACTATGACCAATTAAGGCCAAACCAAAGGTTATCTGATGGACCTCTAATGAAGCAACCCAATCTATTCTATCTGTATCATGGGTGTCAGTAATGGGACACCCTTCTGCTGCTTTGCATAGTTTTGGGCCGTTCTTTGATGGAAACCTGTAAGCATTTCCAAGGCAAATCTGTTATTGCGAACAGATCTAGTGCGTGGGTAGAATGACAAACAATCGTACTTCATTCTCTACAACTGATAGCTATGGTATAGACAGGGAACAACGACAGCCCGTTCAGACCAACCTGAAGTCGAGCATCATGATTTCAGAAGGTTATTTTATTGTATTAGTTTGACATTTACACCGCCCCTGGCAAACTCGGGTTTTGGATGATATCAGCATAAATCCTTATCAGTTTTTGGTGCAAATACTGTACATTAATGTAACTTTACATTATCATTTAAGACCAGCAATAATAATTTTCATTTGGATTACATAATAATGGCAATATATACATGTCAAAGGTGATCTACTATGGGAGGAAGTGGACCGTGACCTCTGTAATTAGTGTCCAACCAGTGTGAATCATCTTCATAAAGTTTTTCTTTTCATTTTATTTCCATCCATCCAAGCAGCTTGCAATAAAGGAACATCAGCAAAAATATCAGCAATAGTTACTGTGTAAGCCAGGTAATTGTTTTATATAAGAAATTATATAAGCCAATAATATTCATTGTGCACAATGACAGCTTTTAATGCATTTGTTTTATTGTTGCTGGTGGTAGAAAAAAACTGAACTCTTCTTGTACTACTTCAGACTTGCCGCATCACCATGGATCTTGAAGATGCCTGTTGACTTCCCTCTCCCTCCCCTCTTCCCTTTGTCATGGAGTCTGACCCGAACTCCCTCCGTGACCCCTACAAACCTGTGGATGAGAACATGGAGCCCCCTGATCTGGAGTGCGCCATCTGTTTCTGCCAGTTCAACAATGTCTTCAACACCCCTAAGGTCCTACAATGCAAGCACACCTTCTGCCTGGAGTGTCTTGCGCGGATGAACGTGAAGTCCACCCAACCCGACACCATCCAGTGCCCTCTGTGCCGCGCATACACCCCGTTACCCGACTTGGGTCTTCCCAAGTTGGCAAATGACCCCACGGTGCTGTCTTACCTCCCGGCTGCCATGCAGCACGTCTACAGCATCCGTTTCAACCGCAACAAAGGCAAGCTGCAGGTGAAGAGAGTGCCCAGCTCTGCCCCGGCCCTGACGCAGACCGTCAGCCAGACTCTGGACGTCGGGAACCCAGCGGGCTTGGAGGGTCAGCGGGGCAGAGACGGGGGTAGAGAGAGATCCCTGCTGATGACCGTACTGCGAACTCCACTGTGCAGAGCTTTTATCATGAGCATGGTGGCCATAGTGACCGTCATTCTCACCATTGTTATCATCTTCACCAACAGGAAGTAAGCCCAAATACTTCAGCTTGACCATGCGTACGGTGGTGTAACATGAACTGCACGCACAGTTTGATTTTTCTAATGACGTGTACAATGTACACACAGATCGCACATGCGCTTTCAATATTTCTATTGCACTTAGTTTATCCACAAGGTGGCGACGCTGGCTCGAGCCGTTGTCTCGCGGTCGGAAAAGAACTGGAACAAGAACAGCAACAAACTACGTCAAAAAACATAGACCTCTGCCTCGACAAGCAATTGTCTGAGGAGATTAAAATAGCGACATTTTTAATCGCATTTAAAACTTTTGGAGAGGAAAAGGACTGGGATCAGTATCGTGCATGCGTTGAGCGCATGTGTGCACACACTCTGTAAATGCAAAGTATACTGTGGGCTTTATTATTACTGCCACTGACTGCCTCTCCATCATAAGGTCAAATGACAGCATAAAAAAAAAACTAAGAAAAAAACCTGACAAACAAATTTTTCCATCCTAGGCAAATCCAAATTTCCCTTATCATGAAGTCTATTGCTATATTTATCAACTGAGGAGGACAGTGGTTACTGCCATGGTGTTTGAGTGGTACTACTATGTGCAAAACATTATAGCACCTTGTACCTTTTTTGTGTGTTACTTAATAATCTGGTGGAATGGGATGGTAATAATACTGAGGTACTTTAAACATATGCTACTCTTTGGTATGTTCTGGCTCTAAATTCTTCAAGGGGACCCTCAAAACTGTACAGTGTCTTCACAAAATATAAGAGGATGGTAGTATAGTCAGTACTACTGTACATTTCCAAAATATTTATACAGCTGTAGATTATAAAAAACAAACCATACTACAACCATACACACAAAAACAAATTAAAATAATTTGTAAAAAATTATTTCAGTTTACCTCTTCATTGTATGCTTTTACCAATTCAGCTAAGTTCAATTATGGTTGAGAACCAGTGCATACCAGTTTAGACGCCATATTGAATTTTAACAGATGCATGAGGCCGTGAGGGACAGATTTACAGTATTTACAATGGGAAGCACTGTATAAAGATCCGTTTTACGTCACTGAACGCACTGCAGTTCTTTCCCTCATAGCGTTGTTTTCATCCGCGTTAAATTCAGTAGGTCTATGTCTATTAATAGTAATAGAATTGATAGGATTGACCTTTTTTGTACAGTAGTTCCATTTCATCCTCAATGAACCAAATCCCTATTTATTTGCATGGTAAAAGACTTGACTGCCAACCCTTACGACAATTACGGGGTGGTGGGTTAACTATGTGGGGCTAACCTTTTTTTTTTTGTTGTTCATGGTTATAAATAGGCTAAACAAAAATAAGAAAAATACCTTTTTATTATAATGATTTTATTATGCATGCTTGTTTACTGTACATCTTGATGAATTATTTCTGTTTCTAATACCAGCACAGCTATTACTCTTTCTGTTATTTTACAACGCGATTATCAAAGTTGGTCAGAAACTACAAAAACGAGAGCAGATTCGTTGCCCCTCGCGCGCACCAGAGGGCGTCCTCTCGCCAGAGCTCGTTCTCGGAGCTTCAGTAACACTGCTGTCTACGCAATGGAAAAGTACCAGAGCTCTGAAGCTGCCCCCTCCGACTCTCTTCCTTGTATGGCTGACCAAAAAAAAGATAAAAGATGATGAGTGCCATCCGCAACCTCAGAAATGGGGAAACTAATTTCTGTGTAACTTAAGTGACAAACAAAGAGGATGTGTGGAAAAAAAATGAAGGAGGAAGGAAGTACTTTGCCCTGAACTAGCTGGACTTTTTCAGAGTTTTGAAATCAATGCATCATTGTGCTATAGTCAAGATCTAAAAACAGCATGAGCACAATGACTCAATTAGGTCTCATTTAACATTAGCTAATGCATTAGCATTAATACGATATCACAACGGTCCACATGCAATCCAACCAGCTAAAACACATATCCATAAACCATAACAATGCTTCCTCCAGGAAAAAGGCCCTTTGTGGTCCTCTCACATCAACAGTTTAAAATTAAAACTCTTGAAAATCTCAAAAATCTTGATGGATTTGTTCTTTACAAACCAGCAGCTTTCCACTTCAGGCAGTGTTAACTGATAGACAGTTGTGTGGATTACTTGTGGATTTTTGTGATGTTTTAATCAGCCGTGATGCTGATTGTAACGTAAGCGAATGCTAAATTGCTCCAAATATGTTTAAAAGCAGAAACAAAAACTCATCTACATCTTGGATGATCTGAGCTGAGTAAATGTATGTTAATTTTGGATGAACTATTCCTTTAACTAAACTTTAAATTGAGTCAAAGTGTTTCAGAAATGTCTGGTCTCAAAGTAAATGTTACAGTCGGGACTGATTACTGTGTAAGTCATGCTGGTTGTTTCCAGATATCCACAGACATTATAGGTTCTGATTTAGAGACGGCTTGATTGTACTGTAGAGATGATTTTAATGTAGTGTAGTGAGGTAAACGCTGGGTAAGAATGATCACCAGTGATTCTTCCAGCTGGTGATGTCATAATGCATCATACATCTTTGGCTGTGTATTGTCACTGCAAATGTACGTCAGATGATGTTGAAGCCAACACAAAGACTGAGCAGACCGGATTACTGCAGACAGTTTGTGCTCAGACTCTGCTTGTGAACTACAGTGCACAGTTGTTCTTTTGCTTTGAATGCGTAGAAAGAGATTTCATTGAGTTTGTGTGTGTGTGTGTGTGTTTATGAATGTCTGTTCGCTTCAGTGAACTAGTTAGGGCTGGTTGTGTGTGTCCTTCATGGGAACTGGCATGAGTTGTGTCTTTTCCTTTTCTTTGTTTTTGCGGAGGTCAGATTTGTTTTGCATGTTGAGTCTGTGTACGTGTGTGTGTGCGGGTTTATGTGGTTTATGAGGACACAAATGTGTATAATGACATGGGTATGACATAGGTATTACAATATGAAGGTGTTTTATGAGGACATTTTCAGTGTCCCCGTAATTCAAAAGGCTTAAAAAACATGCTAAATGGTGTTTTTTAAGAATCTAAAAGTGCACACAGTTTCCTGTAAGGGGTAGGTTTAGGTGTAGGGTCAGTGTAGGGCGATACCACATACGGTTTGTACAGTATAAACACCATTACGCCTATGGAAAGTCCCCATAAATCACAAAAACCAACATATGTGTGTGTGTGTGTGTGTGTGTATACTATATGAATGAGAGAGTAGAGTTGTGGCACACTACATAAAAAGTTTTTATTGATGTTCACGAACTATTCAATAATGTTTACCACAGTTATGTTTGGCAAGGGTTTTTTGTTGTTGTTGTTTTTCAACGGCAGTTTCCATAAGCAGGAAGAAAACCTTGTTTCTCTGTTGTACTGATAATAAACCTGTCAGATAGGCTGCATGCATATAAAGTCAGATCCGAGACAGATGAGATTAAGTAACGATATATGCTAAAATATGAAGTCAGTGTATTTTTAACTTTATGGAAAAAAATGATCATTTCCAGAAGGAAGCTAGATCTTTTGAGAAAGTTCTTGCAAGAAATCTCTTATGCTCTGCTATTTTTTTGAATAAAAACATAATTTAAAACCAGCTCTTTTCTGTTTTAAAATAATATTTTCAGCATCATTACTTTCATTCTTCGGATGATCCTTCAGAAATCATTCTAGGATGTTTTTTCGATGTTCAAGAAACGTTTCTTGTTATTATCAATGTTGGAAGCAGTTGTGCTGCTTAATAAATATATATATTTTTTTTATATAATATGTTTTTTATCAGGATTCTTAGTTATTTTGTATAAATGTTTTTCTGTCACTTTAAATACAAAACGCATTTTACATTGATATCAAGGATTAACTAATAACAAAGGTTTTATACCGAAGCTTTTTATTTTGTTTTTCTATAAATCCCAGAATTGTCAAGTTTGGGTAATTTTTTAAAATGTTTTATTGAAGACTTTTGAAACATTGGTCCCTGTGGAGAAAATGAAATGCCGGAATCAGCTGGAACAGCCAACAAAAACAAACTTCCACCCACCCCACTAAATTTCTCCTCTCTTTCAGATGAACGTGTGGCTCTTGTGTCTCTGAGGTCAAGGCCAATACTATTCACCACAAACAAACAAGCAGTGTTACTCACATCACTCCCACATACAGTGGGTTTTCCTGATGGCTTTCTCCCAGTGAATGAGTAATCAGTCACCTTTCTATCCGAAGAACAGGCAGCACTCTTCGTTTCATATTGATAGCACCTGAAAAGAGTGGCCACAGTTGCAGTGACAAAACAGTAATATATGTACAGTATAAATGCAGTAGATTATTATTTCTACTGAAAAATGATAGATATGAAAAAGAACAAATAGGGAGAATAAATACGAAGAATAACTTATTGCTACTGTGTGAATGATAAGTAATCATGTCAATCAGTAAATAATAAATCATATCAGTAACATCAGAGCTTACGAACATACGAAAATGTAATATAATCGTAATTATTATCAATAATGAAAAAAAATCTAACAATAAAAATACACATTAATAAATAAATATTAAATACGTTTTAATTGATGTATTATTGTAGTTGTTATAAATATGGTTTACTTATTCAAAGTGAAAGTTATGTTTTTATTGTTGTAGTTTTATAATTATTTATTAACAGTATTACATACATATTTTGTTTCTGGGATGAATTCTAATATTAAAAATACATCTAATTCACAATTAAATCAGAAATGCAAATCACAAAAGTGTTGCCATGAAACATAAACTCTACTCATACTAATGTACAGATGACAAACTTTTGGACAAATGTCTGTCAGGTGGAAATTCAAGGACATGAACTTTCGTGGATAAATGCATGGTCTGTTTCTGTCTGAACACTTGGACTTAGAATTCCTACAGTTCATTATTTTGTTAGGAATCCTGTTCCTCCAGCAAAATTATGCTAATTGAATAATTAGTGAAATAGACTGCAAATAATGCTAAATAAAATTGTTTTCTGTTTCACCCACATAGCGGTTATGTAAATGTTATTTAGACAATTTGTGAACAATGCAGAGATACGTCAGTGAAGCAGAGATGGGTCATTCAAACTGATTTTCTAATTGATTTATTCATTCGTTCAAAAATGAACCTCAGTGTACTGTGTTGCGTAAATAAACTATTATTTATCTTTTTTAGCAAGTATGGCCTTAAATTGTAAATGTCCTCTTGCTGGTGGTTCATGCATGTGTCTTTTTGATTTTAGATTTGTTAATAATATTTCAAGATGAACACTGCTAGACTGAAGCAACTTACACTGTAAAAATGGCTGTGATTTTAACAGTAAAAAACTGTCTTAGTTTTTTCTAATCAGTGAAGCTTACAGTGTTGTGTGTCGCATGTAGGGGTGGTTAAATTAAGACAGGAGCAGGCCTTAATCTAGAATAGTTAATCATGTTTTAAAAAATGGCTTTCTGAAACACAGATTAAGTACAGATTACTAACACCTGGACTATGGAGTCCTCAACTAAAATACACTCGATTACTTTAATGCCACCTGTGCAAATCAAGATTAGCTGGATTGAGGTTGCCTATAAAACATGGAATGAACCAAGAAAAGGTTAAAATTGCATGGGACTGAGAAGCAAATCCAAGGAAAACAAAAGCCTAGGAAATGAATGGGTTAAATGCACACTTAACTTCATTCTTATGATCTTTTATTATTATTATTATTATTATCATTGATCACAAAAATGTAGCTTTTAAATAAAATCACATTATGAAAAATATAAAAAAATTATGAAAAATTAAAATATTTTTTTAAAACATTATCCTAGAAATTATTTTGAGTAAAAACATCTGAAGATCAATATTCCCATTTATATTTACTTTTTTTTTTTATAACACCAGGGTGTCTAGGAGCATAAAATTATCCAGCCATGACTTTTCACAGGAATATAAATATGAGGAGGCAAATTGGCTTTGTCATCCATCACAATGAAAAAAAAAGAAAAGAAAAGAAAATAGTTCTGTTGTGCAGCAACCGATTGTTGAGCTATAAAAAAAAAGCACATAAAAAAAAACAACAACAACATTAAAGCAAAAGCATTGAACATTTCCACCATTAAGGCTTTCAATCAACAGAAAATGTTAAAGATCTGCCAAAGGCATAAGTGTCATTTCAATCAATCAATCAAGTCACTTTTATTTCTATAACGCTTTTAACAATACAGATTGTAGCAAAGCACTGAACATTATCAAGTATGAGAACAGAGTGATGGTAATGTATAATGACGAGATTAAACTATTTGTTTATTACCTGCAGAGACGGTCTCTGTAATCAAAACTACGATAATCACTAGAAATCAGGTGTCCCTTAACTTTACAGGAGAGCCAAAAGAATGTATATATATTTTTAATTATTATTATTTATTTTTTTTACCATAGTTCGATCTGACTTTGTGTAGTTATTTCAGTTGTTTATAGTACAAATGTGTACACTCATCGTGTACATGGTGGACAGTGTGTTTCCAGTAAAAAACAGCTCATTAAGAGCTTTCATTAGATACATTTATCTCCATTTCACCAAAAATGTCATTTACGCCCTTCTGGTTTTCAGCCCTTCTTAAATATATTGTCTGTGACTATGTTGTCTTAATGCAACATGAAGAGGAGAGTTTGAGTAGCTAAAGACTCTCCAAGGATCACAGCCAGATAGATAGTGTCTTGGGGCCAGAAAGCCTTATAAAGAGCCTTCAGTCATTTGAACCCTGTTAAACTAGCAAAAGAAGGTTGCAAAAGTATAGAACAAAAGGGAAAAGAGAGCCATGAACTGTGGCCAGTGTGTATCAGAGAAAATCATTTCTCATATAATGAGATTTCCCTTTCTTTCTGTTTTACTTTATTTATTTTTTTTCAAAATGATTAACAGTGCAGATTTATTTTCACAGGCTTCTTTGCTCATATTTACAAAGGGTACCAATAGTTTTGATGCATAAAGACAGGAAACACAATGTTAATCTGAAGTTAAACCTGCCCCCTGTTAGGTTTAATTTAAACCCCAATTTAGTCCTGAAGTAGCTCTAGTCTTCCTCCAGGAAATCAGCCTATTAAAACCTGGACTACACCTAGTCTGAGACCATTTAAAACCATGACTGAGAAAGCACTTCTCTTTTAGTCTGGTTTAAATTAAATTTTAATCTAGGACTAGGCTTAATCTGTCTTAATCTTAGACCGCCCCTTTATGTTGTTAAATGAATGTATATTAGGGATGTGCATCTCCATAGCTGAGGCCGATGCGATACGCATCTCGATGCATAGCCAACGATACGATACAT
>JAUMHQ010000053.1:24868248-24881990 GCA_032361165.1 Enteromius paludinosus
GTGCATAACTGAACATAATTATTTGAAAGTTGACTTTTTTTGTATTAAAAACACTTTTCTTTTATTGGTCGGATGAAATATGCTAATTTTTTGGGATAGGAATTTTGGATTTTCATTAGCTGTATGCAAAAATCAAAATATCATAGAAATATTTCATTTATAACGCATAAATTAATATTTTTATGTCATAAAGGTCAGTTTTAAAAAAGAAAATGAAATTCTAAATTAATACGTTTTCCATTGATGTTTCCTATAGGAGAGGACAACTCTGGAATGTGATGGTGCAAAAAAATCTTATTATTAAGAATATCCCCTTTAAAATTGTCCAAATTAAGCTCTTAGCAATGAATATTACTAATCACAAATTACGCTTTGATATATTTATGGTATGAAATTTACTGAAATTTAAACATCTTGGGATTGTCATGAAAATGATCTTTATTTAATATCCTAATGACCTTTTGGCATGAAAGAAAAATTCCATGCAATGTAAAAAAAATAAAAATTATGCCTTTACCATTAACCTTAAAAAACCAAATGCAAAGCAGTTTGAAATTTTAAACATATATAAAACATTCATTCAAAAATTCAAGCATGTTAATACAGTACATTGTACATTATTGTTATGGAGTATTTTTATTTTAGGAGTGTAATTTAGGAATTGTAAACAGTTCAAGGTCTTTGAATCTGATTATGCATTTCATAATCTTTATTTTAGCTATAAAAGCATCATCAGTGCTTATAACAACACTATTCTGCCTGACATTGTGTAGTTTTCTAAGTACGTCTCTGAGAAGATCCTAAAGGTAGTTTGTGGTGGTAGTAGATGACCTGTGTGAAAGTTCATCTGTGAGTGATGCAGCAGCTACCAAATAAACACGCCTCCACAAACAGCCGGTCACGCAGTGGAAATCATTCACAGCTACGGCATCATCTTAAAGGTAAGGTGACCCCATCACTCACACAAAAAATACATCCGGGTAAACACTAATTGCACACTTTGGATGTTTGTGTGGGTGGTGATTATAAGGACTCTTCTAAAGTTCAAAGAGCCTGTAATCTCTGACTATCAGTCATCAGTGCCATTTGCACGATTTTGTGTAGGAGCCTGGCTTTTCTTCTAGCTCTGTTTAATATTAACCAAACACTCATAGATTCCGCAGGTGAGTGGATTGTCAGTCTCCTTGGCAACAGAAGAACAAATGAGCATCTGTGAGGAGTTCTTTGAAGGCCAGTGTCTTTATATGTCCTTGTGTGAATCTGGAATGTAAAAACGAAACATTCTCCTTCAGGTGTTCCCTAAGATCACAGAAACGCCCAGGATGTTCTGTCTGCTTTCGTTGTGCCTCAGGCCGCTCTCTACCATTTAGAAACTTGTAATATTATCACTGAGAATTTTAACTACATTTTCTAAGAACTGTCTTCAACCTACTCAAAACAGCACCAGCAGCAGATGTGGATCCTGTTCCACTTCATGTGTCAGTCTTTGACATCTACAGACTGAGTTTGGGATCAGTACGATTTTTTTAGAGGAAATTATGATTTTTATTTAGGAAGGATAAACTACATTGATCGAAGGTGACTTGCTACAAACTATTTATATTTCACATAAATGTTGTTCTTTCAAACTTTCTTTTCATTCAAGAATTCTAAAAAACACAAGTGTTAGTATATTTTTTGGAGCCATCACATTGTTATTATACTTAAATTACATCTTTATACACTTTATATATTAATGCACACACACACATACATATACAGTATATGTATATATATAAATATATATATATATATATACAGTATATATATACTACACTGTCAAATAGATTCATTGTGATTAATTGCAATTAAATGCAAAATGAAAGTTGCTATATGTATTACATAAATACACACATACTGGTATATAAGAATCATTTACATATTTGTGTGTATGTGTGTGTGTGTGTGTGTGTGTCTGTGTATGCATACATATTTTTATTATATATCAATTATATATAGGCCTATATTAAATATATAATATTAGTAGACTATATTTTATTAATATTGAAGTAGATTATAGCTTTGGTCACACTGAAGTTTAATTGTCACATCATGAAATATTACATAATCAATTTGTGCAGATCTAAGCATGATGTTCTGATCTTGATGTACTAGGTCCCGCCTGGCTGTCTCACAGTTGCACTTCTCAAAAAAATTGTTTTTTTTTTACAGAAAGTAAGAAATGTGTTTTGCACAGAGATGCAAGCAACGAGGAACTCCAATTTCCAGCTTGCAACATGATCGTGCAAAAAGAGGATGCAGAGCCTCTTAACTTTACTGAAAGCCAGAATTGTTGAAATAGTATGCACAGATCGTGTTTGTTCCCTCAGGGTGGTAAACCAAGGCGTTCCTGAAAACAAACTAATTTGAAAAGCCACAAAAATTGTGTTATTAATAAGCATCTGAAGCGACATGCTTAAACAGTTTAATGGTTGTTAGAAATGAAACAGAAAATTAGCAAGTATGAAAGGCATGTAGAAGAGCATGAGGGCTTTTCCAGTGAAAGGTGGAAGGAAGGTCGCAAAGATAAACAGTCATGTGCATCTCTAAAAATAACCCAAGGAACCAATCAACCGTACACAAGGCGGGCCTAGAAACCTCAGGTGTGCAGGTTACACCCATCCCAAATGCATCTATAAAAAGGAGAAATTAAATTGAGGCAAAGCAGAGACCTTTAGTTCAAAGAGTCAGAAGATTTTCAAGAAACAGAACACCAAAAAAGATGTGCTCTGCATGCTCAAGACATCCTGATTCTAATCTGAAAAGATTTGGAGATGGAGAAAAGCGACCCCAAAGACCTCGTGCTCGACGGGTCCTTTACCCTCCAGGCCTGAGGAAGATCATGCCAAAAGAGGAGTCAGATCCTGCCAGACGCTGGCTGCTTTTGCTTTCCGCTCTGCTTTTCCTCCAAATTTACATGGAGGAAGGGCTCTGCGACAGTCAGGGCTTCCCAGACCGACCGCAGACCCAGGACGATCAAAGCTTGAAGCTTCAGGAGAATGCCTTCAGCCAGCCACCTTTAGAGGCAGACGTGACTGAGTGCTGGGGAACCGAACAGTCATGCAACTTGTACTGGGAAATGAGGAGCTGTTTCTGAGTCCCGTGCCAAATACAACAGCAGTATGTGAACGCAAGCGCCCATGCTGAGCTGTACAGGACGCAAGCTCGGCGGGCTGCAGGGGTCAGGCTATTCGCTGAGTGAGCTTTTCCAGCCGCGCTTGGCCACAAGAGTTTGTTTGCAGACGCTTAGACACACACGCGGGAGAGAGAAAAAAGCAGGCCCTTATGCAGAAACGAGCGGCGCGACAGAATGAACTCGTCTGAGCTGGACTGGATTTCCCGCGCTCATTGAAGCGCCGCGCTCGGGTCGAGGCTCTGACTGTAACCTGATACGCACGCGCGTCACTTCAGCGTAGAGGAAAGTGATGAATCACGGACAGAAAAACGTCTCACACACTGCGCTAAACGCTCTACAGCACTGAAAATCAGTCGTGTGTGTCTGGGAATTCTTCTGTCACTGACTGTAAAATATGTGTAATGCTATGTGTGCGATTGAACGAGTTTCCGGAAGATATTCATAATGGGTAAAAAAAATAATAATAAAAATGGCTGTGTGATGATGTAAAATGTCTGGTCTCCGTCTACATGTGTTGAGACCTCCTTTGTCTGCTTAAAAATCACTGTACCACTGTTACAAAAACAGTATATCCGCAATTGCATGCATCGTTAACCAAATAAATATGTACTTGCATCTTTCTTTGTGACTGTTTTCTTTGTAAGTGTTCAATTAATCTTTAAATTCCTTGAAAGCCAGCAAAACAAAATTTGTAGTTGAAGAATCAATGTGTCCTACAGTATAGCACCATTGGACACAGTTTCATTTTTAATTGTCAACTACCCATATGTACACACACACACACACAATAAAGTTTATCTAAGGATTATTAAGCCATAAAGAAAATAAATTCTGTAAATAAACTACAGAAATTGGCGGAGAAGATGAATAAAACTGATAAGAATAAGAATAAAATAGCAGGATGGTGTTTCAATCTGCTATTTAGGTTTTGGTATTGCAGATAACATGTCATTTCTTCCCCTTGAGTAGCATAAAAAAACGACACCATATTTTATTAAAAGTATAGTTATGTAAAACTCATACATACTATAAAAACACACTGGCAGCTGTGGTTGTCAGAATAATTTAGTAAAAGAACGCATGTACAGCCACAAACTGTAAATTTTACAGAATAAAACTGTAATTTACAAATAAGACATTTTGAATGTAAACCAGTAAATTCAACCATGCACACTGATATTAAATCTGTTTTGTACCTTGGCCATATTGACAACCACCAAAATTTTGTCACATGAAGACTCAAAGCTCATCACAAGTAGCTTCGTCACAAGCCAAAGTATATACTAATAAATAGAAGGTGCACAGAGTCATTTAAGCAAATGTAGAGTGTCATGAAGGGAATTCTGGGTGTATAATTTTACAGTTTTTGACTTGACTTTTTTAATTACGTCTAAAAACTGTACAATTAACAACATTTTACTGTAAAATTAAATGGCCTGTTATATGTTTTTCCCTTACTGTTACCCTATAAAAAAAAAAAGAATCAGTAGCATTTTCACAGCATTTAACTGTTAAAATGACATTTATTTTGATGACAAATGACAAATAGCTAAAACTGATTATAACTACAAAAATAACAGTATGAATAAAAATATAAAAACACCTCCAGCTATTGAACATTAAAGATCCACTGAAGTGCCTTAAAATGCACATAATTTTTGTGGTGTGTTGGCCTAGTCTAATCGTTTTCACAAGTACATGCCGTAAAACATATAGATAAAAATTATATAAAATAATTGGCTATGAAAATTAACCGCGATTATACATTCACAAAACACGGTTACTTTAGGTAAACCATGGTAAAAACAAATTAAATGGATTGTGTATCAAATAAATGTTTTAATAGATTATGGCATTTACTGTTTTGTGATATCTGCTCAGATCCTCCGTGTTTATCCAGCAGCATATATATCTTGCAATTGTCTTTTTTTGTGCTTTCTTCTCACTGTTTTTACATCAGTGGGCTCAATTTTTTTTATCTCGCCTAGGGCCCCACAACCCTTTGGGCTGGCACTGTATACACACACACGAACACATACAGTATATCTATCTATTATGTCAATTTTGAATCAGTAAAGTTAATCTATTGTAACAAATGAATTTGTGTATGAAATCTAAAGTAGGAAAAGACACATGAGGCATTCAGTTTTCATGTCCTTGCAACTTTCCTAGCTGTAGGTACCTACAATTCTAGATAAAGCCTAAAAATAAATCTTAACATTTAATAAAAGAACAGTATGGAATCATGTTTATAACGACGGGTCAGAATGACACATTTTGACAATTTCTATCTTTCTCTTACACTTCACTGACATCAAGGTGAATGTCTCATTTTTAAATACCAAACACACAGCCTTATGATTTATTTTAAGTGCTATCTAATCTACCAGCTAGCAGGTGGATGTGACGCTGATGGCCGACTGCACTTTGACTAGCAGCTATTTTTATTCAGTTGTGCAACATAAACATCGATCTCATCAGAAATCACTCTCCGAGCACGTACACACACAATCTTTTTCTTTCTATCTTCTGTAAACACATATCTGACCTCACTCAGGCATCTGTGATGAAAGATATACTTGTTTTTTTTAACGACGGTTTCCTATTAAATCTATCTGCCCCTCCTCTATCTGAGCTAGTGCGAATAATGACTGTCATTGTGTCATCATGACGAGACTAGTGTATAAATGATTCCAGCTGCTAGTCATTAACGTAAAATCCTGTATTGTTGATGAATATTATTCAGAATTATATATATTACTATTAATTAAAACAAAAAATGTAAGACATTTTGAAACCAATCAGTCATCATTACATCATTATGAAAACACTACGAGACACACACCTGTCTGAAACGAATGAATGACAAAATGTGTAACACCTGCTATCTGAAGCTGACAAAAAAATAAATAAATGACTCTTTTAAATTGTGTACGTGTGCATTTTAGCATACATTACGAAAGAGGACATCTTGGACAGCGATGACTTCATGCTTTCCCTTAAAGGTTTCTCAGCTCTGATGCAGAGCAGGTGTGATGCATTACATCCACTTATGCTGTGCTTCGCTTTCATTGATTTCATGCTAGATCTTGCAACATTCTTTTTGATTATTAGTCATTATTGGTCCCCTACATAGTGATTGCTACAGAATACATCAGTCTGGTTCCCGAAAGATTTAGTTATTTCCTTACAGATAATCTGATTTGAATTTCAAAATGTATGAAGCTTTCAGGACAGACCAGCCGTGACCTCTCAGGTTAAACTTCTGAAGTTGAAATGCACTTCTGAAGAAGCCAGTATGACTTCATGACTGTTGATTTCTCAGCTGAGTTGAAAGTGACCCTGTTACTAAGCAGAGTCGCCTACTGTATTACAAACGTCACAGGTTTATTTCTCAAACAAAACACACAAAGGAATAACCTGAAAGCACTGTTAGTCCCTGTGGATAAAGCTTTCTGCCAAATGCGTAAGTGCTTGATCCACCCTCGTCTAAAATTGCAGAGTTGCTGATGGTTAATTGAGGGTCAAACCTTTAGATGTCTTGAATTCTTCAGACACATAAGCTGTTTGACGCTACGTGTGTCAGAGCCAGTGTTCTCTTACCTTCTTTGACAACAGAGTTGTTTAGAAAAGGTCAGACATTGTCATTCCTACACAATGTGGAAACATTCCAGCCCATAAATATACACGTCTATAATAAATAGACCTATTTTTAGACTTTTGTATACTTCATTGTGTGTCTTCGTCATCTCTTTTATGCTAAAATACTATTTTGAACGTCCTAAAAAATGTTGAGAGTTCTGTCATCTTAAGAAAAAATAATTAAAATATAAACTAAATTATATTTTGCATATTTAAGGACATTTAAGAAAATTATATTTAGCAAATATGTTTATGTCATATTTATATTTTGCTATTTTTAGCAAATGTAAGCATCTCGTTTTGAACCATTAGGACTTATTTTAACATTATTGTGCATGAATTAAATGAACGTTTACTGACTGATATTATTAGGCTATATTATATGTAAAACATTCTTATTGCGTTACATATGAATCATATGTTTTCGTGAGATCCAATTTATTCAACTCCAAATTAAACTATATGCAACGCACTAAAATAAATTTAAATGAAACTGAACGAAGTCGTAATTAAGGCAGCTTCTGTATGTGAACGTAAAACACTTTAATGAGCACCAATGCTGATAAAGGACCTTCAACTGTCATGATTATCAGCACGTAGACACTTGGCATGAAGAACACACTGTAATGAGAATTAAAAGCGAACAATGACCCACATCTCGCTAACAAACCAAGAACTCAGATGCTCACTGTTCTGCCTGTCAGGTTGCATCTGTTGCCTTTGCAAAAACACAAGCTCAGTCAAACATGCTCATGAGAACTGTTCCCCTCTGTTACTGAGAATCTATGCTCTACAGTCACACCAGATTAAACTCAGAGCTCCAGATGAGTCTGTGTCAGCTCACACACTGACTGGTACAGAAGCACATTTCCACCACAGAATCAATCAATGAATGAATTTAATTGTGACTTCTGAGCTCCCAACTGACCAAAACTGCATACGTTCTAAATATGTTGTGCTAATGGTTTTATTAGGTTTGCGAAAACGTTACTTCTAGGAGTGTAACTCCGATTCTTGTGCTGCAAAATCGCTTACTTCCCTACTATATAGTACCCGAAAAACAGTATGCGAGGTGAGTATTATGTCCGAATTCATAACATTCGAAATTCAGTAGACGAGAAGTACCCGGACGACCTACTGCTTCCGCCTGAATTCTGTAGTATGCATACAATGGACACTTTCCTATCCCATGAGGCTCCGGGAGAGGAGCCGCATTTGAAAAGTTGAGACGCGGTTCATTTCAAGTGTACGTACCTCAGGAAAACATTTTGTTTATTGTGATTAAATTACACTTGTTTAACGCAATCTAAATAAATGGGTGACTTATTGAAAGTTAACAATTTGGTGGATGTAGTACGTCTGAATTCTATTTATACTACCCCCATACATACTATAAAAACCGCACTTTTTAATTGTTGGGTAGTACGTTCAGTTTTAAGTGTAGTACCTACTTAAGCAGTATGCGATAATTTTTTTTTTTTTTTTTTTTAATCATCTAACTTCAGACTGAAGTGACAAGAGCATGTGCGTGCCATTATTTAGTCGTTTGGAACGCACTTGTCAAAGGGAGCGATGTAATTTCCTCATTATTTTCAGCTGCGATGTGCAGCATATTGTGCATCAGCAGATTCGATAAAGGCCTGATGCGTTGCATGAATACATTTTATATTTTAAAGTAAGGTTTATGCATATTAGTTATTTTAAAACAAATAAAAATATAAAATCTATGTTTTGCAACAGTTATGCTAACAACAATAAAAATAGATTTATGACATTAAAACAGCGACATCTGCTGACGCACACCGTGCTGCGTTCAGAGTCAGAACAGAACATACTAGTCGCCTCGCATACTGTTTTTCGCGGACTATATAGTATGGAAGTATGCGATTTCGGACGCAAATTTACCCTGTATCATACCATACAAAACAAGTTACACAAATCATTACACCCCTAGTTACTTCTGAATGTTATCTGACTCTTCAGTTTTTAAAAAGTTTTTGTGGGAACATTAAAGGAAACATTCCGTTTTAGAATTTGGCAAAGCGGACGTTACTTTTGAATGTTCTCTGAACGTTCTGAAAAGGCTAGTAGCATTTAATGTGGTTAGATTAATATCCAAACCAAGGTTTCAGGTGTATAAATAACATGTTTGTGCTAACGTTTTCATAACACTGAATAAATGTTCTACTGGAAGAACCTTTTGTTAATGTGCTAACTTTGAGAGAACCTTGTAATAAGTAAAGTCCGAATTCCGATACGCTTTTCACCCTCTACGAAGGAAATACGTGCTTAGTTTAGCGATAACACAATGATTAACCTCAGATATTTGAAAGAGCACAATGTTAAAGTCACCACATGCCGAGCTACATTGCTTCACAGCACTGAAACCATAAGTCATACACCTCAACGCTCACACCCACGATTATATTCACTCTCATACTTTGAGTGTTAATTTTAGTTAGGTGACGCAAAGCCCGTGAGGCCCTTCCTAAAGTAAACACTCCAGGCCTGAGGCAGGGATTCCAGATATGAGTTTCACAGACATTCCCCACAGACCACAGAGGATGAGACATGGAGGTGCTGCCATCTGAATAAAAAAGCGTTCATTCATGTCACAAAGCTAATGACAGGTATACAGGGGAATTAGTCCATATGAGGCCACAACCGAGGGCACAAGGAATCCTCAAAAAAGTTCATGGCATTTCATGGAGCAGTGCATCTCAAGTGACCCACTTTAGAACAAAATACTAGCAAATAATACAGACCTAAAACATTAGTGGGGAAAAATGTGAGATATAAACTCAGAACTCTCGACTCTTAAAAACATAAATGTCCTTTAAAGGTTCTTCATGGCGACAGAAGAACCATTTTTGGTTCCACAAACTTTGTTTCCTTAAAGAACCATGTCTTTCCTACCTTTTTGTTATCTGACGACCCTCCTTTCACAGCACATAACCTTTTGGTTCTTAGCTGAACCATTTAGACAAAAGAGGTTCCTCTATGGCATCGTATAGAACCTTTAAGAAGGTAAATAAAAGTTCAGGTACATAGAAATGTGTACAAAAGCCCTACTTTGGCGTAACCTATTATTTATACACACATTCATGAGATCTTCTGGCTTTTTCTTGTGAGAATTCTGAAATTAAATTTTTTCCTCAAACCTCATAATCAGTGTTTCATAGTACAGAGGTTTCTTCTCTGAAATGTGTTTTTCTGAAGAAGCTCTAGACAAAGCTACACTGTGGGGGCTTTACCAAAAACATGTTTTCTCTCTCTCTTATGAGAGAGTAAGATAAGGCTTGGGAAATATCATGTTGTTGCATGTCGTGGCTGTAATCAGTAGCTACGTGAGATGTAAATGAGGTAATGCATGCTTATTGAAAAAAGCATTTGCCAAATTCTTAGTTCATATTCTCTTTGAAGTTGTGGTGAAAATTCCTAGGAAAACAGCAAATACTGTACTACCTATTCAGGTACAAAGAGTAGCATAGCTGATCATGCTTGAGTCACTGATGTGGTTCTACGTATAAAAAAAAGTGATGTATATCCTATCAGAAATTACCAGTAAATTTCACTATATTTTTATAAAGAAACAACAAGTAGCCTAACAAATTAAATCAGTATCCACAACTGTTAATACACTAATTAATTTAATAATTTAATAAAATTGCATTTCATTTATGTGGAGTTAAACACACTAAAATGAAATATGAATATTTTAACATTTAAATTAAATCTTAAGTAAATTGTTCACATTAAACTGTACATTCAATGATGTGATGCTTTTAAATGTAATCAAAAATACATTTGAAGTGATGTATAAAAATGTAATTTAATACACTTTTTGAACTGAATTAACCTCAAGAACATGTTTTCAAATGAAAACTCATTTTGATTTATTTACTTTATGCAGAAATACAGAAATCTCTAGGTTTTCCAAAAATTTAAGGAAAGGAAGTTATCTGAAAATATATTTTGCTCTTATATAGCTACAATAAAGTATACTGTATTGCTAAAGAATTTTAATTATTTTTTTTATTTGTACAATACATGTATGGCTGTGTATGTTATTTACTTAAAATATGTTTTTGCTAAACTTTTGTTCTCCAAAATCAGTGTGGCATCCAATGGGGGGCGACATTATGTCAAGTGATATTTAATTAACAATTCATATACATAGTTTTCGACAGGGTTTATAAATGTATATGTAAACCTATAATTGGGTTTAGACACCATAAGAAGCCTATAGCAAAATGCAATAAAAATAAATAATCAGTGTGGTATCAAATAACAATTTGCCCTACGCTTAAAAAGTCAGCCAACTGAAACTTGTTATATAGGCTAATTCACATATGAGAAATAGTCAAATAAAAATACAGGGGAGCTTTTTATCAATGAAACAACAAGCTTCTAAAATATGTAAATATAAAAATTGATAAAGGTGACTGAAATCTAACGCAATTTGTTCATATGGTTTTGGGTTTTTTGTATATATATAATAAAATATGATTTGACAAATCTATCTTTTTGCTTTTATATACCCAAACCTTTTTTTTTCTCTCTCTCTCTCTCTAGTGAACTATCTGAACCCAGTCATACTAAGCTATTGACATTGTTGAACTCGTATTACTGTAAAACGTGGAATTTTTGTCAAAAACCATGTATTTTCCGTCTCGCCCGAAGGTGTGGCTTTTCTTATGGGCGTTTCTTAAAAGCAAAATATATAAACCTCTCACTGAAGTTAGAGAAGTCACTTTTGAGAAGCAGAGACACAAAGCAACTAACGCATACTGGAACTGACCTGAACTAACAATGTACACCAGATCAGACAGCCTGGTCTTCTCTCTACCGACAAACGCGTTCTTCCAGCCGCAGACGCAGTTTGATTTCAGACCGATGATGCAGCGCAACACCGAGCCGGAGATCTTCACCTTCGAGCGGATCCCGGAGCCGCAGCAGCCGGCGTTCCCTCACCGCGGAGCCGCAGTGCGACCGCGCAAGAGGAACACTCGCGTCATGTACCCCTCCAAAGTGCGCAAATATCTGCCCCCGGCCGAGAAGAGCCCGGCAAAGCGCTGGCTGCTCGTCCTGTGCCTGGTGGTCTTCATGCAGATCTACACGGAGGAGGGATCCGCCGAGACCACGCAGAGCGAAGGATCGACCTTCACCGACCCAAGTTCGTACAATGTTCTCCCCTTCCAGTCTGCCGAGGACCAAGCCAGACAAATGATGGGCAGCTGTCCTGAGGACTTCAGCCTGATGTCACAGATGTCCAGCAGCGAGGAGAAGAAGGAGAGCTTCTGGCTTCTGAACACTACATGCCCGAGCTCCAGCTGGGAGGAGGACATCAACACTCTGTACCAGCAGAGCAGGAGGAACGGATACGTGGTGGCCCTTCTCTACCCAGTGTACCATAGACTTGGCACAGAGAACTGAATGAACTCAGAATCAAGTTTGTGGACTAATCAAGTTCACTGAACCTTCTTGGAGAAGAAAAGCAGGCTCCTGTGGCACCAAAGCCGTGCCTGGAGAACCCAGCTTGACTCCGCAGAGCAAGTGATGGAAAACACAAGCTGGGGAGACATCCGATGGACTAGAATGACGAAGAAACTTTATAATGGAATGAAACTTGAACGGCTCATTTAGATTTACTTGAAAATGTTTCACTTGAAGTGTAGCCTCACAAGTAGACCTGTTGTATGTGTGAACGCAATACTTGAATACTTGAATCTCACATTGAAGATTTTTATGTGTTACATGAAGAAATATTTGTTGTAGCTATTTATTTAATGATATTTATTTATTGTTATTTGCTTATTTATTTCCTATTGTCTTGTGAAAATAAACTGACATTTGCATATTCAATTCTTATTTACTTTTTTTCTCTGTCTTCTTGTAATATTATCAGAATGAGCCATGGTCTCACAAACTTGGTACAAAATTCAGTGATTTCTAAGTTCCACGTATAAAAGTATAAGTCCCAAAAAATAGATGTGCTGTGCATGCACGGACACTTATATGCTGATATGGCTCTTCAAAAAGATGTTCGTGGGTTTGTTTGAAATATTACAACACAAAATACTTTGCTTATTACTCTTCAATTTTGAGTTTTTGTCAGAGTTTAAGAGGTAATCATGACAATAGTAACACTAGTAATAATTGTTTCGAGCATAAAGGTGAAAATGTGTGAGGTACAATGATGTTCATATAATAAATAAAGTTGCAATCATCATAATAATGTTTTGTGTCATTCTTCACTTTCATTACTGTATTCAGAAAACACACTGCAAAATGTTTCGCCATGCAGCTCACATTAAAATGTGGCAAAATCTTATCATGATTCATGACTGAATAACTCTGGCTTCTTTCAGCTATGGTATTGAATGTTATTTTAAAAGATCGTGCCTAAATAACCAATTAAAGCAACAACTGGATATGTCTCATTGACCAAACCTCACTGACACATTCTTTAAAAACTACACACCGGGTGAGTTTTAAGGGAAAATACAGTGCTTTGTCAATCTAATGCATCATATCTTCATTTGGAGATGGATAGTAGAGAAAAAATAAATTAGGGGAATGACCAGATCCTCAAAATTAAAAATAATAATAGTCATTAAAAATAAGGTCAACAAATGACATATTGTTTCCTCTATTCTCCATAATCAATCTTTACTGCTTGCTTACTACATGAGTTTTGAAATAAATAATAAACAGTAATGCAGTTTGATTTTTGAATGCACAATTAAAAAAATCATGATTGTATTTGCAAATGATCTTATATATGTGTGTGTGTGTGTGTGTGCGGGTTTATGTGGTTTATGAGGACACAAATTTGTATAATGACATGGTATGACATAGGTATTACAATATGAAGGTGATTTATGAGGACATTTTCAGTGTCCCCGTAATTCAAAAGGCTTAA
>JAUMHQ010000053.1:24921258-24937762 GCA_032361165.1 Enteromius paludinosus
CCGATAACGCCCCACCACTAATATATATATATATATATATATATATATATATATATATATATTTGTTAGTGCTGTTCAACAATTAACTGCATAATTGCGTATTTGTAAACTGTATATATTTAATGCGCACACACACATCTTATGTAAAACAAAAACATTTATTTTTGCGATTAATCATTTGATGGCACTAATATTTATATAAAATAATTTATATCAGGTATACCTTTTTCCAAATATTTTTATGTACATTTTTACATTTTCGATGTGAGGAAAATTTACTCCTAATACACTCCTAATCTTTCTTAAATGGCTAAAATTGCTTAGAAACACAGTGAGTGTTAATCTGTTTACAGCAGACAATTATTTCTCATTTATTGCTGCTGATCAATGTTTACTGATCAATGTTGACCTTTAACCTGTCTCCTGATCCTATGATAACCTTTCTGACATTTGTGTCTGTGTAGAAATGACTTCCTGAAGGAGATAAAGATCATGTCTCGTCTGAATAACCCAAACATCATTCAGCTGCTGTGTGTGTGCGTGAGCTCCGACCCGCTCTGCATGGTGACGGAGTACATGGAGAACGGAGACCTCAACATGTTCCTGTCCCAGAGAGAGATCGAGAGCACACTCACACATGCCAACAACATTCCGTCTGTCAGGTGTGTCCATCAGTATGAAGAACAGTCTTTCATCTCCAGACGGGGGGGTCAATATCGCTATTCTACATGTCAGAGTCGAGATTAACGTTCTTAACCTTCGAATTCTTCAACTTAACCTTCCAGTTTCAAGTCAATTCTCAATTTATCATGGAAATGTTTCAGATTACAGGGTTGAAATGAAGCCAGGTTTTGAAGTGAGATCTCTGAGACTTTAAGTCGTGATAATAACGTGGAAATCATTTCAATGTGTTCATTTTTGAAAACCTGAATTAATTTTTAGTTTTTAAGTATCGGCAGTCAATTATTTGTAATTTTTTTTTTTTTTTACAATCAATTGCTGAACACAAAAAGGTGCACAGCCCTCATGCCATTTTAGACCTGCATGCTTTTCTTTATTTATTCTGATATGGTAATATTATTTATTTATTATTTATGCTATGATAGAATTTATTCATATTTTGAATTTGTTTTTGTTTGTTTGTTTTAGTTTTTGTTTTTTTTCATTTGCTTTTGTCGTATTCATTTTCGTATTTAAGTTTTTTTATATTTCTATTTAGTTTGAAATTATTTTTATTTAGCATTTTTAACACTTTTTGTACTTTAAATTAAATTTAATATTTGATGATTTTTGGTTTTCATGTTGTATTTATTTATTTTTTATTATTTTAAATTATATATTTCAGCTTTAATTCATTTAACGAAAACAATTTTGAATAGATTTTTTAAATAAAAACACAGAAGATTTTTAACTGAATATCTGCTAAAATTGACTGTTCGATAGACAAAAAGTATCATAAACATTGATTTCTGCGCTGTATTCAAAGCCTTCTGAAGCCAAAATGTAATTTATATGAGAAAAAAGATCAAACTTAAGTTGTTATTTTATTATTTGCTGAAAAATTTGGTAACGCACTCATGTTTTGTATAACTTAGCTGTTTTATTTTCATGAACTCAGACTCTTTTTTTTTTTTTTTTTCTCTGCAGTACTGCTGACTTGTTGCACATGTCAGTGCAGATCTCTTCTGGGATGAAGTACTTGGCTTCTCTGAATTTTGTTCATCGGGATCTGGCCACACGGAACTGCCTCCTGGACCGTCATCTCACTATAAAGATCTCTGATTTTGGCATGAGCAGAAACCTGTACAGTAGTGATTACTATCGTATACAGGGGCGCGCTGTACTGCCTATACGCTGGATGGCCTGGGAGAGCATTTTACTGGTGAGGGAAAGCTTCCTTTCATCAAAGATCCATGTATCCACAAAAATAATAAGCAGCACAACAGTGTTCAACATTGATAATAATACGAAATGTTTCATAGGCAGCAAATCAGCATAGGAGAATGATTTCTGAAAGATCACGTGACATGGAAAGACTGGAGTATTATATTCAAATATATTATATTTCAAATATATTCCGTTATTGTACATTACTGTATCAGTTAAATGGAACATTAGTGAGACTTCTATAAAAAAAAAATGTAACTGTCTACTGATTTACTGCTACAGTGGCTCTGTTCCTTTGAATCGGTGCATTATGTGTTACATGAGTGTGTGTTTTTAGGGGAAGTTCACAACAGCTAGTGATGTGTGGGCATTTGGGGTAACTCTGTGGGAGATCTTCACTTTATGTAAGGAGCAGCCCTACAGCCTGCTGTCTGATGAACAGGTCATAGAGAACACCGGCGAATTCTTCAGAAACCAGGGGAGACAGGTACAGCTTCACTTCGATTTTAATATTGATTTGAAGTGAGTGAATTATCCTTTTTGAAGTTCATCCTTCAGTGAATCAACGACGCTGATTAACCACCATAGTACGATGCATTGTTTTGGAAACGAACTAGCTAGTCACGACTGTTTCCCGAATACGGTCGCATCTCCGTTGTTTGAACCACATTAGTTCAACAACATAGGGCCACCGTTTATGATATCACACACATGTGATGGAGAAGTAACTTGAGAGAAGATGCTGTTATATTAAACATAACACCTACTGACTAATTTACTTTTTTTTTGTTCACTATCATTTTGCTCTATTTGATCTTTGATTCATTGCGGGGCCCCTCCTAAGTCATACTTTTCAAAAACAGTGCTTACAATGGACGCACAAAAATTTCAAATTAAAATGCATTTTATATTTAGATAGAATGGAAGATACAAATAGCATGCATGTTAGCTTGCCTCTTGTGCCCAAAGCATATTTATTTAAGCCCATATATCTTACTAACAAGAAACTGTGAACGTTCGTTTGAACTAATGTATGCTTTTCGGGAAACACTGAATTGTTGAACTGTGCTACAGTAGTAACGACAGATCTTGCGACCATAGTTGGCTAACTATGCTTTTGGGAAACACACCCCTATGTATTGGAGTGAATACATTTGCAACATCATTCTGAAGTGAAATTAGTGGGGTTCCTGTGGGCCTTAAAAGCTTTACATTCAGTTTGCTCACATTCACATGAAATATATTTTTAAAAGGGAAAGAAAGTGACAAGGTATGGTTTCCCATACTAGGAATAAGTGCTCTGCATTTAACCCACCCAAGTGCACACTCAGCAGTGAGAAGTGATCAACCACGCGCACACACACACCATGAACACACACCCAGAGCAGTGGGCACCCGGAGCTGTGGCACTTGCTCAAGGGTCTCACTTCAGTTGTGGTATTGAAGGTGGAGAGAGTGCTGGGTATTCACTAACCCCACCCACAATCCCTGCCAGACCTGGGACTCGAGCCCACGACCTATGGGTTACAGGTCCGAGACTCTATCCA
This sequence comes from Enteromius paludinosus, assembly GCA_032361165.1. Classification (NCBI taxonomy): domain Eukaryota; kingdom Metazoa; phylum Chordata; class Actinopteri; order Cypriniformes; family Cyprinidae; genus Enteromius; species Enteromius paludinosus. The sequence continues at coordinate 24,924,693 of JAUMHQ010000053.1, forward strand.
TTAGGCCACGACTAAGTTATAAGTTTAAATGCATACAATTTTGGTAACGCTTTAGTATGGGGACCAAATCTAACTATTAACTAGCATGCCTATTATTAACATATTGGCTGTTTATTACTTACAAATGGCATATTCTAACCCTATTCTACATCACTGCTATACCCAATACCTAAACTTAACTATTTTACCAACTATTAATAAGCAGTTTATTTTACACAATACAACCCTTGAAGCTTTTCTCTGAGTTGCTTAATTTGTATTATCATTAAGTAAATATGAATTATATGTATTTTTTTTTTCTATGAACCTATGGGATTCTTTTTAAAACAGAAATGAAGTGAATTAATCTAAATGAATGTGAACTGAACTGAAGTGACATCCAAAGCAAAGTGGATATTTTTTTAATTCTGCTAAACTATGACGAGACTGAATGAATGGCTGAATGTCTCAACCTTCGCATGAACTGTTACGTCATTGAAATGGATGTTTTATGACTTGCTTTTCTCTCTCTTTGTCCCTAGATCTTTCTCTCCGCCCCACCACTCTGTACATCCTCTCTGTTCGAGCTGATGATGCGTTGCTGGAGTCGTGACATTGCAGACCGGCCCACTTTTCACAGATTGTATCAGGCCCTGCGAACGTTTGCGCCCCACTCATGACCGACACCTGCTCTACTAAAATAACCTGGAGGAAAACTGTTATACAAGTCTTCTGACTGCTCGCCAGTCGCTGAAGTAGAGCAGGAACATAATAGCCACAATGTAGCGTCATTAGAGCGGTAGAAATCCAATGGAGGAGAGATCTAGAGATGATGAGATTTCACAAAAGGCATTCATTCATTCATTTATCCACTCACATATTCATCTCCATTGGGTCCCTGAGAGCTTTTTTTCCAGTCCATAGACACTTGAGTTTTTTGTTTTTTTTTGACTGTGTTGTTCTTTCCCTTTTTTATTTCTTTATCATACGGTATTTCTGCTTGTCCTTCTCCAACGGTGACTCTTGAGCCTACTGTATATTCTAGGCGGAAAGAACCAACTGGACGGAATGTTGTGTTTGTCAAAACTGTGGTTGTGTATCGTTAAGCACTGCTGTCTTTGGTTTTTATTTAGTTTTTGTCTATTTTTGCTTCTTATTTACCCCCACACTGGAGTTACTGTGTCTTATGATATTAAGTGTTGTTTTGCTCTCTAATTATGAATGTTTTTACTGGTTCTTTGGATATAGCCGGGTCAGAGACCTGCTCTGCCTGGATCTAGCAGAACTACTGTTATAGTTAGATTTAAACCCCTTTCGGAAGAGAAAGGAGAGGGTTACAGAGCCAACAATGGACTGACGTGCAATGAAATGCACTGTTTCTACCCCCAACTTCTAATAGGCCACTTTAAAGTCAACAGTCAGAACAGACCAATGGACCGTGATTCATCCGTGCATGTTTCCGAAGAAGACAGTGTTTGTTATTGAGTGTTTCATCATAATGTAAGAACCTGGTTCTTGTTCATTTCCGTTCGGGGATGAATGTCAAGGTGTTCTTGGGGTGAATTTGACCTTCAGCCTCCACATGCAGATGTCCAATCATAGAAGTAAAACGGGTTGTTAATGCCATTTCATGTCGGCTTTATAGGAATAGTTCATCCAAAAATTTCAATTTGGTAAACATTAACTTACCCTCCGGCCATCCAAAATGTAGATTTTCTTTATCAGAACAGATTTGGGGAAATCACTAGCTCATCAATGGATCCTCTGCAGTGAACAGCTGATAAAAACATCACAAAAATCCACAGAAAAAGCAATATTATGGATAGAGAACTCAATTTACATAAAAAAAAAATAACTTTAATGATGGATTGTTTTTTTTTTTTTTTTTTAAAACACAGCTTTTTGGTTCAGAACATGTTAACTGATGGACTGGAGTCATGTGGAATATTGTGATGTGTTTATCAGCTGTTTGGACTCCCGTTGGTAAGCAAGTGGATGCTAAATATCTAAATAGCTAAAATCTGTTCTTATGAAATAAAAAGAATTCAGCTACATCTTGGATGGTCTGAAAGGGAGTACTTTTTCAGCAAATTTTCATTTCTGGATGAAGTATTCCTTTAAAATCCAGCACAAATATCAATATTTCACCACCACAGCTCAGTTGCAAAGGAAAACACTATACTTTCTTGTTTCTACAGTTGCGTTGTTGTATCTAAATGAGCTAAGTCTGGCCGTGGACATACAGGACCAAAAAATATTAATATTGCAGAGATCCATTTTATCTTCGATCTCTGAAGAAGGCACATGATTATGGGGGAATATGTTTGTAAGTGTAAAAAATTTTTCAAAGCACATTTTTCTCTTATTTTAATCCACTTAAATTTTTTTATTAATGTCATTTAATGTTTTTAGCAAAAGGTTGTGAATGAGTGTTGCGCCAAAAAACAAAAAAAAATAAGAATAACAATAACATTTGGTGTGCTATGATGTAACCGAGATCTGATATTTCCATCTGTTTTCATTAGTGTGTACTAGTTTCTACATTCCTTTCCTGTAGTTTGTGTTTACTGTATTTCAGAAATTGTCTTCAAATGTACAGGAGAGGTTTTATTGTTTGGCTGCTGAAAGGTTTGGCTATGCAGGACGTTTTGTAGAGTCCTCCAGTAGCACTGGGATTTCGATCGGAAAGCTTAGGAGAAGGGCGACCACTAAAACTCAATCTCCCAGAAGCCTTTGCTGAAGTGAGCCTGAGGCAATACTGATCAGAGTTTGCTTTTCACTACATTTTTCGAGACCAAGAGTGTATGTCTGTGCGAATGTGTGATACTGTGAGTGTGGTTCTGTTTCAAGTGAATTCCATGTACCTTTTTTTTATCATTTAGTACTCAATAACAGTCTTCCATTCAAACCTTTTTACTCTCTGTGTCCTTCATGTACATTACATAAGCAGAGTAGATACTGTATGTATAGTAATATATTGGGGACTAAGGAAGACTTGTTTTCTTTCATCATCTTTCTTATTTTCCATAATAAATACAAATTTAGCAGTTTATATCATGTACTTATTGTTTTTATTTTCCTATATCTGGTAAAGTATATATCTATCTGTTTTGTCAATCTATCTCTCAACATAATATAAATAGAAAATAAATTAAATACATTATAATTTTCATTTATTTTTATGCTACTACAAATCTTACATTGAATGTTTGCCTTGGGTTTGGCTGTGTACTCGGTCACTGAAGTCCAAAGAAATAGATGATGTATTAATTTGTGTGTTGGGCTCTAAAAGTATTGAAAAACCTCTCTCATGGTCTTAAAAGCACGGTCGTGGTTCTTTAAACATGTACAATGGTGCAGTAGTGTTTATTTAAATAGCAAACTGCATTTTAAAGCACAGTAGCCTGTTATAACTGATAAAAACTGATAAAAAAATACCATAGCCTATTTACGCCCATAGTATTACCATCTCTGTAGTATTTTTTTGTCAGTTATTATGGCCAAATGTATTTAATATAATCTAAATGCACATATATATTCACGTATTCGCTTTTAAACTTAAGTTTCAGTTTGTGAGACTCATTATTGTGATCTTTATAGTAACCCATTGTGTGAGTGAATGCACACACGAGCGCGCGCGCGCGGCTCTGCTGTTACTAGAGAGATTCCTGCAGCGTCACGTGATCATCAGTCAGGAAAGGAAGAATGAAGGGAGGAAAACCGTCTGCTGGCGTCCGAAAAGGCAGGTTAAACATCGATATAATCTCGAAACGACGTACCAGATCTCTTAAAACTTCCTCTTAACTAGTTTCTCTATCTTTGTAACGCGGCTTTAGCAGTCGTACGCGAGAAACAAGGCTACGTTTGATGGTATCAAGCAAACTGCTCGAGCATTACAAACACTATTGTTAAGACACGTTGAATTTTCTCTACACGTTGTACTTATTATGCATGCCTTTCTTACTTCACCGGTGTAAATGCGTTTTATTATGTTTAATTAGCTTCTTGTATGTTGTTGAATGTTACGTGCTACAGACCTGACTGCATAACTTATATCTGCAGCATTCTGATGCTCACTTGAAATATAGTGTATATATGTTTATTTTTTAACGCAAAAACTGTGTGTGGATCACTAAAACTTTCGCAGTAGTCTCTCTAATGGCTGGTTGGGTCACTATCGCGGTGTTTTTACTGTGACAGTACCATGGAGCAGTCTCGGATGCTAATAGTACGCTATTTTAACGTGCACGATAATACTGAAGTTCGTGTACCACGGTGTTTACAACAAACTTAAAACTAATTCCAAGAGCGGTTTTTAATGCCTCAGAACATATAGGAAACATGATACTGCCATGGTGCTTATTGGTTCCTTTTTTTCAACATGCAAATTAAAGATAACAAAGTGATCGGATGTCAAAGGCTAACACTGTGGTTCTTTGATATGTTACTGTATCGTGACATTTAGATGCAAGATTATGTTTTCTTAGAATACTGTGGTACTACCAGAAAATACCGTGGTAAAGTCATAATATTAGCTGGCAATAACATAGTGTCTTTTCATAGCCATGTAAAGCATGGGAATAGTGTTTAATTACTTTCAGGCTTGGAGAAGTCAGTAATATATTTGATATTTATATATATATTATATTTACAGCACAAGGAATTTTTCTTGGTGACGGGAGCTTCCGGTGCATTTGACAATCAAATAAAATGTAACACTAAAAATGCAGATTTTTAGGTTTTTGTAAAATAGTGTTGTCACATTCATGTCTGATTCATGTATGGTTTAGTCACTTCCACAGACTTTTATTTCTGTCACTTGTTTTAAGAAAGAGGAATTTGTGTGTTTTAAACCAGGTCAGATGTGTGAAGTAGGATGTTCCGATGTATATGACATCTCAGTCATTGACTTCACTCTGTGTGTGTGGCTCTTTTCTTAGATCAGGAACGGGATGGAGATGTTCAGCAAGTGCTGGTGTTTTGATTAACTGTTGGAGGCAGGCCGCACGTGAAGGGTTCACCGAAGAGCTTTGAAAGAAAGGTGAATTTACATCTACGCTGTGGTTTGAAGTTTTGGGGTTGGTTCGATTTAGTAAGAAATGAATTATTTTATTTCACAGGAATAAATTAAATTTTAAAATAGATTCAAATTGGAAAAAAAAAGATGCTCTAAATTGTAATAACATTTAAAAATACTGTTCTTACTGCATTTTCGATCAAATAAATAGTGAGCATAAAAGACTTTTTAAATACATACAAAAAAAGAGCCCAAACCTTTGCAAGGCAGAGTATGTAATTTTTTTTTATCACAATATTTGATCTAGTTCTTAATATTTATGTATTTGTTCAGAAATGGCATGTTGTTTTTATTCAATTGGAGTAAAAATTATAATTATAAATTAAAAAAACTTTTATAGGCAAATAGATTCAAGATGTTGTAGTAAATAAAACACAATAAAACCTATGTAAAAAAAATATATATATATATTTTTAGTTCGTTTAGTTTTTTACCTGCATATATTTTTACGAAAGTATTTAGTAAAATAGACTAATTGCATTGCATTTTCTTTAACACTGTTAAATGTTGACCTAAATGTATTGTTGAATCCTTTTTTCACAGAAGCTCACTGTTGGAGTTTATACATTTTGATTATTACATTTAATTCAGAGATGTTACGCAATTATCTTTGTAATATTCTCATATTGACAAGTTAAAGGATTGCAACATTTATCTAACAACATCATATTGTATAATTACAACACCATGCATTGTCTGATGACTGATAATGAACAATTATACTGTGCCAAGATGAAAAATGTTACAGTATATCTCAAAATATGTGCTGTAAATGTATTTCCTGTGTCATTTTGATTGATTTCTGTTTCAGAATTATGAAATTGAACGAGAGGAGCGTGGCGCATTATGCCACATGCAACTCTCCTCCAGACAAGACAGGTTTCCTCTTTAAGAAAGGGGAACGAAACACGGCTTATCACCGCCGCTGGTTCATACTGAAGGGCAACATGCTGTTCTACTTCGAGGAGCGGGAAAGCCGAGAGCCTATTGGCGTCATCGTCCTGGAAGGCTGTACGGTGGAGCTCTGCGAGTCTGAATCCGAAGAGTTTGCCTTCGCCATTAAATTCGACTGTGTCAAAGCGAGGCTCTACAAGATGGCCGCGGAGAACCAGGCCGCTATGGAATCGTGGGTCAAGGCTCTGTCCCGGGCGAGTTTCGACTACATGCGGCTGGTCGTGAAGGAGCTGGAGAGGCAGCTGGAGGAAGTACAAGAAGAAAATGCCAGATCTTCACAAGCCAAAAGCAAGCCGAAGAAGCACCAGCTGCAAGTACAAGGAGCAGCAAGCTTCCAAACCGCACCCGCCATTACGGGGCCTTCGCAGGAAGGGGTGTCTAGCAGGGAAAACGGGGTGTCTTGGAGTAAACCCACCAGCGTGCCAAACGGTGTCAGCGAGGGCTGCGTCTGGGAAGGGGACTGTAGCAGCAGGGGGGATGGAGTCAAACCTCCTCCTGTACCTCCACGGAGGAAGACCAACGGCGGGTCACTCGAGAGCCCCGTTTCACCCGGCACAGGCTGCTTCTCCAAACTACACGACTGGTACGGCAAAGAGGTGGCTGAACTGAGAATAGAATGGCTGCAGAGCCAGTGAATGAAATCTGCAAGAGACTCGAAACCTGCATCCGCACAAAGGACATGCTTAGTGCAATCTCGCTTTAGGGCCGGGCAATATACAGCATGGTGTACTCATGCGCATCTCGTCAGTAAAGACGGCAATAAATCTCCATACCCTGTTTTCAAACGGAGCAGCAATTAATACACAGAGCCGCAGATCACTGACAATCTACGCTATATTGGGCTCCGTATCATTAACGGAAACTGGACACGACATTGCGTAGCTTGTCAGCGATCTACGGCTCTGTGTATTAACTGCTGCTCCATTTGAAAACTGGCTTTACTGATGAATGTATGGTGTGATATAATGCCCAGCCCTATCTCGGTTAAAGACACAATCGGTCAAACTCAATTAAAAACAAAGAGAGCATTAGAAAGATAATCACTCGTTCACTGTTACTGAATTGTTTTATTTCGCTAAACAAGAACAAGACCGTTTTTAAAGGAACTTTCTGTCGTTTAATCACTCCCTCATGTCTTTCCAAACCTCTCTGGAAAATATAGTTTAAATACAGGAAGGTACAGTAAATCTTATGACGATGTAAGCGGCAGTATTTAGCTATATGTTTTTGCTAAAGCATTTTAAAGGAACAGTGCAGTATTTGTAAAGCAACTGCTGTGTTATTCATTGTTAAAAAAAAAAATTAAGTATGCTGAAAATGTACTCACCCTAGGTCCATCTAAGACAGGGGTGCCCAACCCTGCTCCTGGCGATCAACTGTCCTGCAAAGTTTAGCACCAACTCTAATCAAACACACCTGAAGTAACTAATTGCGTGTTTTAAGATCGCTTGAAAATTAAAGGCATGTGTGTTTGATTAGAGTTGGCGCTAAACTTTGCAGGACAGTCGATCGCCAGGAGCAGGGTTGGGCACCCCTGATCTAAGATGACACATGTCCAGGTTAAAAAAATGACTGAAAAGCACCATATTAAAGTATGATAAAGCTAGTCTATGTTATTTGTTCGAGTCTTCCAAACCGATATAATAGCTTTGAGTTAGGAAATGCCTAAAATGTATGTTTTTCCTTGTTTCTCAAGGTTTTACGTTATGATGTCAAACATTGGCTCTCATATCTTGTTGACAATAAAACTTGCATGATGTGTCTTGGTGCACCTTGATCCAAGATTTTAAGTGAATAATAAGCATTTTTAATTTAGCACGCAAACATTTATGACTTTACAATACTTAGATTTGGTGCATGGACTAGATTTATGGTGCTTTAAGTTATTTTTGGAGCCTGACAGTCTCCATTGTTAAAAAAAAAAAAAAGGTTTGGAACGATACGAGAATGAGTAAATGATGATGCTGTTTTCTTTTTTGGATGAACTATTCCAGCAAAGTCCCATACTTGGATTCGTTTAGCGTTTTAAGTAATTTGACATTTCCATTTCCCTTCTTGTTTTTCTTTTTTTTTTATATTATTATTATTATTCACTTTTTTACATTGAGGTCTTCCGATTTCACAATGTTTGTTTTGATAAAAAAGAAAAGTGGTACCAGATCCCTGTTTTCAGATTCTCAGACACTTGAATGTTAAGTATTACCGTGCCAAAGCTGGTCTATGGCAACTTGTAATCATTTTACAATATAAAGTAGCAGAAAAAAAATGTACTTAACAGCACAAAAAGTTAGACGTATCCCAAGATTTTTTATCTTTAATTTATAATTTTACAATCCAACCTGCCAAAAAAACATAATTGCCAAAATGATTTTTAACTTTAAAGTATGTAATAGTATCTCAGACAATGGACTTGTCTAACTAGCCAGCTAACATGTAATCTTCAGTTGATGGAAATTAATAGACAGACAGTTATTCAATTTTAGGGTAAGGCTTCATATATTATCTTTATTGCTAATAAGCATGTTAATGCTTTGCCTTGACATTTAAAACAGACCAATTATAGTCATCATACTGTGACCAACATTTAATATGTTATGGAATTTATCCAGACAGCTTATTAATGGCTTTTGTAAATGCATCTTAACGGTACAGATTGTGTGCAATCATATAATCATACTTGGGGAGATTTTACCTATAGTGACACTAAATGGGATATGTGGCTGGCCAACCGCAGTGCCTTCGATTCCACAATGCAAATAGGAAAACATCAGCAAATAAGAGATGAATGTGAATAAACAGCTTGTGTATTAACCAGGTACTGGTAGTAAAATGACAACAACTGCAATAAAGTTAACTTCTTGCTGAATACGGTTGTATTGCAATAACCAGGTCTGAATGTTTGGTCAAAACGGCCTTTGAAAATGACATTGGATAGGATATTAAATATGAAGGAAACTAGAATGCACATGTAATGTTTTCAAATGAGTCAAATAAAGATGAGCATCCTCATATATTATGTGCAAGTGTTGTTTTATCAAAATGTTATGTCCCACAATCTCACCACAAGATGGCTCAGTATTACTGAGCACTGAAGGTTTCATTCACTGATCCTGTGTCGTTGCGTTAGTTAGAAATGTCTGTGTGGACACGCATTGACTTCTTATTGATGGATGGTTTCACAAACTCACTGTAGACACATTTCCTGTACATTTCTTTAATACGTTGTAATGTGCGTAGTAAAATATCAATCATGAAAGGCACACTTTCACTTTGCAGCTACACTTTTCAAAAACATGAAAGGTTTGAGTTGAATTGTATTACTAAGGAAATTTTTTTTTATTTTTACCTCGCTGAAAATGCCATCCCACAACTAATAACACGCTTTTAATGGACATCACACATTGACGACGGAAACTACAGAATCTATTACGTGAAGCCAAAAAAGTAAGTATTAAACTTATGCTGATTTCAAAATAAAAGTCACGGAGCTACATTAAGTTGAGATATGTCATATAGTTAAGTAGCGTCCGATAATATTAAATGCCATGCTTCCAATTATTGTTTGCTATTTACAATAATTATACTTGCAATGGGTATGACCTAATAGCAACTGACTGACTTTTCACCTTTTTGTGAACGGCAAAAACGTTATATTATCTATAGGTTGTGTATATATGATTACACTATTTTCTATCGTGAAATATTATGTGTAGGTTATCCAGTATCGAGATGGTAATAATTAATAAGGTTAAGAACGCCGCACGAAATGGGGCTTTTATTTTGCCGGAAGCTCAGCTGTCTAGCCACATCAAGGATTTTGTCGTCGCTTGTTGTCGCTGTGTCCATGGAAAGTTTGTGTGTTTTTTTTCCTCCCTGAAAGTTTACGCAGGGCTGTTGTTGCGCGCATCCAACATGACAGAGAAAGTAACGGACATCACGGCTGGCAGGCAAGTCATGTTTAATATTTAGCACGGCTATCTCTGGCAGCATGTAAATGCGTTTAACGGGATTCAACAAAAGGTTAACTGTGAGTGACATATAATCCGGACTCTTGCGGGGCAAACGTTTCTTGGTCAGCGCAGATAACGCAGAACGTGAGAGTTTGAGTCGAGGGGAGGGGGGGTCTCCCGTCTCTCCGGCAGTTATGACACCGCAGTAATTATTATGAAAGTTGGGCTTGTGCATGCATACTTTCGTGTAACTCATACATTGAGTGTTGAGGTTATGCGCTCTTGCCTTACTTCCTCGCAAAGTTTATTGCAAAGTTATAATGAACTTGACTCTCGCACGCGAGGGACAGAAGAAAGTTTAAAGGGATCACGCAGTTTCGCAGCGCGCGTCTGGCTCGGTCCGAAAGAAACGTGAATTACGTACGGATTCTTAGAACTTGCGTCATTTCGAATAGGCGATTAAAGAAAGCATGGCAAAATCACTTTTAAAATAAAAAAAATAAACTGCACGTGCTCACGAGTTCACGCCCGCTTAGAGGTTCCTTAATAAGATCGATGAAACCAGTGATTACGTTTTTTCTTTTGTTGTTGCACGCCATATACATTATTATTTTTATTATTCATAATAATGTAAAGGGAGCTCATTTGCATACTCATGTGAAATAGAGTCGTGAACGTGGATGACTTCGTGTATGCAGATGTGCCTTTTAGGCGACTGGAAATGCTGCTCAACATTATGTTATTTTTAAATAATACAAAAAAATATATATAATGCGACAAGCTTATTTGCGTACACATGAAATGGGATCGTGCACGTTCATGCAAATACGTCTATGTCAAATGTGCTTTTCATTGTCCATCAGGCTACTGCTTTTATATCAGTTTATGATGTATTTTATTAGTGGTAATAATCATAATGTGAGATATACTTAATTGCATGCACATGGGAAATGGGCTCATTAACTTGAATGTATGCAAATGAGTTCACACCAAATATGATTTCATCATCTGGGCCTCTGTATCAGTTTGTGATGTTTATGTGTGGCAGATGTTATGGCTTCGCAACTGGAATACAAATCGTAAATTGTGAGGTACTTGGGTAGCGTCTACTGCGTGTAAACTCATCTAAGTTTATGTGGTTTGACTAGAGAGTGTAAATTTGATGTATTTCTTATTTTTTGGAAACATGAATTTTTGCAGTCGTGAAATGATATGAAAGGTTTGATAAATAAGTAAATAAGTTGGTATGCAATATTAAATGTTCATTATATATTAATAAGGGCAGTATATTTTCATGAACTATTAACTGTGCAGTCGAGGGCACAAGTCAAACAATTGAATTTAACTAGTATTTATCACTTGTGACCAGATAATCCACGTCTAATCAAACAAATAATTCTTACATAACTATTCTGCAAACACCTACTTAGACAGGAAGTGCTTATAAATGACCCAAAACATTCTGTTTAGAGGCGGGTTCATGTGATATATTAAAAGATTAGATTATACCACAACAATCAAAACAAACATTGGCACACGCATTGATTAGTTGCCTCTTGTAAAGCGGTGTATAATAGGCAGAGAACGTTTTCATTAGCTGACTATTTTGTTCTTTTTTAACTAATTATTTACCACCGTGATTACCACACATGGCTAAAAATTGTATTTTGCATACGTTAGTGTCCTTTTGACAACGAAAGCCATTTAGCTTCCTGAAAAAGACTGTCTTGTGTCAAAAATAAAAAATAAACCATGCACTGTTGTGTTTTCTAATGGATGTTATTAAAATGATACGCTCGTTTGGACTTTGGCCAGTGACGTTTGCACCCTGTGTGATATTTCTAGCGTGCATCAGTACAGTGTGTGTCTGTACGTTGGGCGTATAGGAACTTAACCTTCTTAGATCTTTTGAATATACAGCCGAGTTCAGAGAAGTGCTGATGCCACATGTTCACATATAGAGCAGGGGATTCCGTTTGCATCATGTGTTCGTCTCAAGCTGTAAGAATCCCCTTGTTCCCACACTCGCTGGCCCCTCGACTTCCACCCATAGGAACAGTGTGTCGCGATGTGACTGTGTGATATGGTCGAAGGAGATATAAATGCTCAGACTAGCACGTTTCTTTTGTGTGTGTGTGCGCATGCATATGTGTACATGCACTTCCTTTTCATCAACCTCCTCAGGCTGTGCAGACTCATAAAAGCCTCAGTTTGTGCGCGTTTTCTGCCCTCTTGTTTGGTTTTCTGTGCATGCTGGTGTCAGGGAGAGAACGAAGGGCTATTGAATGGGCTTGTGCCAGCAGGAGAGAAAATGACAAGGTAGCTTTGTATCATGTTTGCGGTTGAGTCAAGAATGCTGTCATTGTGTGTTCGGAGGCGCTGAACGTTTGTCTAGCAGACGCACAGACATCGCCGAGTGCCACTGAGGTGTTGTAATGTGTTTTTGCTCATTTGAAGGCACACTTCGGAATGCCTCCCACAAAGCGCGTATAATAAGTGCTCTGTGCTAAAGCAAGCCTCTCTAGTGCTGTTGCTCTCGTTTAGAATTAGGGGCGCATTCAAACTTTGTGCTAGTTTGTGCTACGGACCTCGAATCAGGACTAATAATCTGAATTCCCATTTTGACATGTTGAACCTACATGGAAGCCATATTTTATTTATGGATTTATGAAAATAATCTCAGACCAGTGAGGCCTATAATCAATCGGCTCCTGAAAGAAATCCAAAACGGATGTTAATTAAAAGATTGATGAAAAGATTCATTATTATTGTAGCTTTATAGAGAGCTTTTTGGGGCAGTATCAGTAAAAATATGGGGGGAGGAGAAAGATCACTTTTAATCCCTGGCTCAAAACAGATTGACATATTTTTTTTATTTGATAAATAAATCACAAGAATGATTCAAGTGCATTTTTTAAAATTATTGTATACATTTACAAATATATTGTTAAAGGTGCCATAGAATGCATTGAGAGAATATTTTAAATTGTTCTCTGATATGTACATAGATGGTATGTAGCTTAGGTAAGGGCGAAAAATGCCCAGAAACGGTTTTAAAGGTCCATTTACAACCCTAGAATTTGACCCTAGAATGAAACAGTCTGTTTTTG
>JAUMHQ010000053.1:24945893-24958472 GCA_032361165.1 Enteromius paludinosus
AGATATGCGACCATTTTCGGTTGTCGATAACGAGGGGTTCAAGTATTTACTCGGTGTGCTCGAGCCCCGTTATCTATCACCAAGCCGGGCGCAAATTGTTTTAAAAATCGTTTTTTTCTCCCACCCCCCACGAAAACAAATCCTGATACGAACCGAATCGTGGGTTTGGTGTATCGTTACAGCCCTAGTAAGTGTACACTTTCTTCTAGGCGCAAACAGCCACAGATTACGATCCTGCTTTCACTCGGATGTAAACAAGGCTGATTACGTTAGACACATTAAAGCTTGTGCATACAGTGCGTTGAGCACGACGCTAGTCACTGGAGAAGAGTCAATTATGTTATTTTATAACATAATTTATTATTTATATGTTTTATTTGCGCAAAAAAAAAGTATTCTCCTAGCACCACAAAAGTGAGGTTGATCCACTGTTGTCACATGAACTGTTTGCCTGTGTTTTTGCTACGTTTCTGGATCTATGATGGCGTCAGTGGATAATCTGATGGCTCTCTGATATCATCAAAAAGTTCTTAATTTGTGTACCGAAGATGAACAATGAGTTCTTATTGGTTTGGAATGACATGAGGGTGAGTGATTAAAGACAAAAATGTCATTTTCGGGTCAACTAACCCTTTAAAAGTGGGTTTGTGTTAGTAAATCTGGCCCCACGTTTTTTGACGCCCTTTAACTTGAATCAAGCACAGATGAATTGATTGTGGTGTTTACATGAAGACTTTTCAATTCGATTTAGCCATCAATCCAGTTATAAACATATTATTAGTTTTTTATCTAAGCGTAGCTTATAAAAATGTATGGTTTTGATAATTTGATGTTTTTGAACTTGATAGTTTTATCATTAAAGGGTTACTCCACATCAAAATGAAAATGTTGTCATTAATCACTCACCTTTGTGTTGTTCCAAACACGTAAAAGCTTTGTTTGTCTTCGTAAAACAATTTAGTTAACAATTTATAATAACGTCCAAGGTTACTTCTTATATGATGTGTATTTGCACTTTGAACTTTGGGGACACCTGATTTCTAGTGATTATCGTCTTCTTGACTACTGAGACCGTCTCTGCATTTGATAAATAAATAGTTTAATTCTCGTCATTATACATTACCATCACTCTGTTCTCATACTTGATAATGTTCATTGCTTTGCTACAATCTGTATTGTTAAAAGCGCTATAGAAATAAAAGTGACTTGACTTGACTTTGATTGCAATGACAGCAGTGCATTTCCGAAGAAGGACAAGGCTTTTACTGGTTTGCAATGATATGGGGGTTAATTGATAAATGACAACATTTTCATTTTGGGGTGGAGTAATCCTTTAAACAACTTGAGGCATTGCTATATTGTGAAAGCAGCAATACACATTATCCTTCAGTTGATGCCAGCGGGGGTTGCGACAGGGCAGAACATTTTAGCTACATTTTCTGTAAAGTTTCCAAACTTTTTGAAAAGTTTCCAGAAACGTAGGCTACTGGAAACGTTCTGTCCCTCTACAACCCAAGTAGCAATATAGCACAGTCTCATAATTTGTTGCTTATCAATGCAGTTCTTAATGTCGTTCATCTGTTTTTTCGCAGTGATTCCCTGCTGTGCCTGTTACTGCAATGAATGGTAACACTGTCCAGCAGACCACGAGCACCGCACCGTCCATAGCACCTCCTTGTGGATGGAGGGAGTTCTGCGAGTTGCATGCCAGCACCACGGCCCGAGAACTTGCCCAGCACTACCGGCGCTTCGTCAGAGAGCGGCCGGTGCAGGATGTGGTCCCACCGGAAAGTTTCTCGAAGCAGTTCAGCGCCCTCTTCCAGCACCACTTCAGCTGCGAGGTGGCTAAAGATGCAGAACCCTCCCTGCGGCCACCACCGCCTCCTCCCTTGCTGCCCATGACTGGCCGCTTACGCATCACTTCCTTCTCAGGGGTGCTGGATTACCGGGAGACCGTGCGGCCGGTAGGGACTCCGCTAGTTGCCGTGTTGGCGCCCAAACCAGATGCCGCCGGCGTCCCTAGGGAACAGGAGCAGTTGCTGCGATGCTCTCCTGCAGACACTACACGCAGAACGCGGCATCATAGCCAGGAAGACGAACACCTGGAGCGGAGGACCGGGTCGGAACGATACTCGCCCACTTTGTTTTCCTTCCCTTCCCGTAGTGACGTAACCAGCTTTTCCGTCAGGGGACTTCGAAAAAGTGTATGCCGTCTCTTTAAAAAATCCCCCCAAACTGAAGAACCTTCAGGTGGTTGCCCAAGGGATGATTCGATCAAAGGGGGCGAACCCTCTGCGACTATTGAGTGCACCACTCAAACCCCACCCCAGACTGTACAGGTACCTGCCCATCGCGCATCGCAGAAGGGTATGCTATGGGAGCGATGGAATCTGTTGAGAACTGTGAGACGGAGGCAAGAGACAGGGAGTGTTTGTAAAGAGGGGCAGCTGCGTTACCTGGAGGTGGATGACACTATCTCAGACATGCCCCCGCAATGGCTGCGCTGCCGCCTGCAGGTCAGGAGGATCAACGAGCACACTGCTAGTGAGAGGTACCAGCTGGAGCTCTATGACCTACGCAAGGTAAAGTGAATTTTCGAGAACTTCGAAAAGTGTTTTTGGCCCAATTTGATGATTGCCTTATTTGTAGTTCTTGTTGGTTGATAATAGCTTGGTATATTGGTCAGATCTTTTTGATTTAGATTATATTTTGTAGGAGGTAAGCTGTTGAAAATGTGATGAAAATCTCTGTAATTTATGGCACCACAGGATGTGTTGCACAAAGTTTGACTTTTAATTACAAATCGTCCAGTTACACTTGTAAACTTTGGTTTGGAAACTGGTGTGTCTTGTTTACTAGAAACAGTTGTATTTTTTATTTGGTATGTTTTGCGGGATTATATATTTTAACATAAAATGCAAATTAAGAGCTATGTTTTATTTAGCTAATAAATATGTAAATATTTTCAAATATTACATGCCAAGATGGGTTGCCAGACATTTTAATTTCAATGAAAAAATCACAAAAAAAAAAAAAAATATTTTAATTAAAATTAAAATTTTGGCTTAACTTGTCTTGAAGCTTTATGCTGTATTTAAATAGGCCTTTGCAAACATGAATAACATTGAAGAGCTCTGTCAGGTTTAATAAAAAAAATATATTTAAAAAAAAAAAACAATTCTGTCAATCACAAAGTCCTGCAAGAACCATTTGAAATGGTAACATCTGACATCAGACCGGACTTGTCTTGAAGCATTGTATTTAAATACATATATAAAGTAAACCGTGTGTTGTAGCTATAAAAATTAAACGTTTCATTCATGTCAATTCAAATATAGCATGTCAGTGCGTTGCATTATGATTGTCATTGACAACTCAAGTCATGCAAGAACCAGTTGTCTTTCTGTGTGACTTGTTTCGGAACATTATATCTAAATATATACAAATACGAATGACTTCATGCACACATATTTAAATATGTCACTTCAAGATGACATATCACACGAAAACCCATTGCCTTTGTAACTGTTGTCTTGGAGCATTACATTTAAGTATATGCAACTGTAAATGTGATTTGAGAGCTGTGCTGCGTTTTAATTCATAAAAAAATCATATATGTGCAAATATGGCACTTTAAGATGGGTTGCACCAGGTTTCATGCCACTGGCATAGGAGAACCAATTGGGTTTGATAGCTCAAATATAAGGCCTTATGATCCTTCTAACCATTTTTGCTATGGCAAAAATATAGTATTTAGCAAGTTTAAACCATATCTTTCTGCTACATTTATCCTTTTGTGATACTTGGGTATAAAACAAGTGTGAGTAAATGATGAAAATGGCATGATTTAACTAGTATGTGATATTTACGCTAATGTAGCCTAAATAATCCGCCCACAAACAGCCAATTTGAAACAGGACCTGATTGATACTATTATGTGTAATAAGGCTGATAAGGACATAATTACAGTTTTGTCTGCCTTTTTCTCCGTCTTGCTCCATTTCTCCTGGTTACACAGCATGGTAGCCTAATTGCTAGTTTTGCTAGTTCATTCAGGCAGCAAATGACGTCTGCTCACTTCAGGGGTCACAGCACGGCCATATCAAGGCTCTGATTGGCTGCTGAGGAATCTTGGCAGAGATGCGAGGACTTGCTCTGAATGTCTATATAAGGGAAAGGCAACGTAGGCCAAGAAAGTTCAAACACTTAAAGTGTGTACACTCCAATAAATGTCAGAAGCATGCACATATGTTTTAGTTTCAAATTAGCAATGCACCCATCGGTTCTTTTTTTTTTTTTTTTTTTTTTTTTGGAGATTTTATTAGTTCAGTCATCTTAAAGAGAGAAACATGTAGGCTTTTGCTGCGCATGCATCATAGTTTATTTCTCTGCATGCATCATCTTAAGTGTGTGTGAGCTTAATGTGAGCTCTGGTGTGTGAGGCTGCATTATACACTAGTCCATGCCTTGATTCTGTAACTGTGCACTCTATGTTTGGTGTGTTAACTACAATAGCAACAGTGAGGGCAGCTATGCTAAGAGAGGAAGCTGCAGGCTGGCTGATAATTTCTTTGCGTGAGAAACTTTGTTTCAGGGAAGTCCTAACTTTAAAACCAGCCTGTGCACAGCAGATAAATTAGTATGATTATCTACTGTCAGATTTCACAGAAGTGTTGTATTATTGTCAAGTTAAAAGTCAGTAGCTAGGCTACAGACAAAGTGCTAGCATGTTGTGTGCATGCATGTATAGCAATTTAGCAAATACAGTTTAGTTTCAATATGCAGACATTAATGACTCCAGAAAGCTATGGGTGACCAATCAGAATCAAGCATCGGAAAAGAGTGCGTTGCAGTGTATATGCACAGCAAAGCTGTACGGTTTCTTGCTTTCTCATGTGTATGTGATGTTTTTTGGAAGGCTTGAGAAACATCTGGTGTTGGCCTCAAATGATGTTCATTAAACAGGGCTGGAGACCACAGACCTTTAATTGCAGATGTAGTCTGAACAAGTTTGGTCGAGTGCTTAGAAACCTTCAAATGAACAAGGACACAACGTGAAATCCAGCGGTGCGCAGTGCATTTGAGCTCGTGTGGATTTGTGGATTGGATGAAGCTTTGGAGACTTGCGTTTGTGTTGTGTGTCAGAGTCTTCTGATGTGGCTTGTCGTTGTGTGTGATCATGCGAGAAGGAAAACATGCTGTATCAAAGTTTGATTTCAGATTTTGCAATTATTTTCGTGTCTTGTTTTTCAAGTGTTATGTGCTGTACAACAATTGCAACCAGTGCTGTGGAAAATATTTCTAATTCTAGAAAACCGCATCCTCCCATCTGGAGCGTGTTAGAGCTTCACGGTGACCTTATGCACATGCAGATGCTCACACAACTACATCCAAAGTCGTTTGTTAAAGTGGAACACTTTAACAAGCCAACAACCGAATTAGATCAGCAACGGATTTAAAATGAAACTAATGTCCAATTGCATGAGGTATATGGTGGTTGATTATTGCGTTACTTTACTTTATAAAGTTGCGTATTGATAGCACATCTTGCATCTAATTTTCTTCATACAGATTTCAAGAAATCTTGAAGCAAACAAACTAGCTCTGAGATGACTTGCCAACTTATACATTTCTTTAATTGCACTAAAGTTAAAAAAGCTAAAAAGACAAGGTGCTTCCATAGAGAAAATGTATGTGATTTTTACTTGCAGAACCTGACTGTTAGGCTCTGTTTACATGCCCTCGTATGTTTTCCACTTAACTTTTGAAGAAACGGTTTGAAACTTGACTGAAACCCAACCCGAAAGTCAAAAGTTTCATTTCTTAACACGATCAAGAGCTACTCTGACCTCGTACCCGTCTTTATCAATATGAAAATCTGCAGATTGATAAGTAGGCCACAGTCATCAGTCATAGCGAAATCAGACATGTCCCTTTTTCCCCGAAAGCATAACACTTGACAATTTAAAACCAAGAATTATATCACACAGAGAGATGCACACAGCAGCAAACGCTCTGATGCATTTTCAAAGATGTAAAAGCGCACACACATAGTTGCGGATCGTGCGCTGCTTCACATGATGATGACAGCGTTTTTGATTTAGATAAACACTGCAAGTAATAATTTTCATATGCATCAAATTTTTAGAATTTGCGTGATTTAATTTGAATTGTATTGCATGCATTGTTTTCTCATTTGTCCTTTTGGAAATGCGTTATTTGAAATGGTACTTTCAAGTCACGTGTGACTTATAAAATCTGTGTAAAATAATGTGAAATCAAATAATATTGAATTTATTAAGGTCAGGCTTTTGTTATACATACCACTTTCTCTATTTATTGTTGTGTTTATTTCTTTTTGGGTATCCATCTGTGCACGTTGTTTGGCCCTTTTTAATAATTCAGTGTTGTTAGACCTCACGGTTTCCATCAGCTGTTTGTTTTGTCTGTGATCTGCTGTTTTATTTATTTACTGATGTAGCTCAATCATTAGCGGCCGAAGCACATCTGTCAGCATAACTGATTCACACTGGTACACACTCTTGGCGTCTGCAGCATCAGGACTGAGATGAGGACCTTTGTTTGCTTTGCATATGACAGTTCCTCATCTTTGGGTGGTTGTGTGTTTTTGTGTAAAACACATTCACCCAATACCTTTTGAGAGCTTTGCGCTCCGAGGACAAACACAGCCATGTGGTTGGTGGGTGTGAAACAGCCCCTGCTCAAAATATTGACTGTGTAACATTGCAGTGTCGCCTGTAATTCGACAGTACAGCCCCATGACACCCATGTTATGCATCACTTAATGCTCATTTTTTGGACTCGGCCACTGTTGAAGGCCCCAGTGTGAATATTCACAACAGCTGTGCGGCGTGTGAAATGCTGTATACTAAGAGTTTTGGGTGAATTTTTTATTCTTTTTAGGATGATTAGTCCTAACAGTAACACTTTAGTATAGGGACTAGGGCTGCACCATTGATTGAATTTTGAATCCAAATTACAATTACAGATGCCAAAATGACAGAATCGTTCAAAGCACTCATTAATCGTTCTTTGTGTGTTTTTCTGTGTTAAGATGTTTCTACAGAGTTTTTAAACAAGAAACCAGCCCGATTTATAGTTGACATTAAGGCCCGGTTTCACAAACAGGGGTTAGCTTAAGCCAGGACTAGGCATTAGTTAAATTAAGATATTTGAGCAACTTTTACAAAAATGCCTTATAAGAAAGTATTACAGGTGTGCATCTTAACACAGAACAATGACACGGACATGTTTTAAGATATGTCAGAGCAAGATATCTTCCTCTCAGACAGCTCAAACGTGCAATTTAGTCTGGGACTAGCTTAAGCCTTGTCTGTGAAACTGGGGGAAAGATTTTCAGTTGTTTTTAGCTCATCTTAAGCAGTGGTATAAACATTATTTAATGTACATTTTGATGACTGTAACTAGTAATCGCAATTTCAATTTCAAGGGAATAATATGATATGTGTCACATTCGTGCTGCCCTAACAGGGACCAATTTTTAATTGCGTGCAGATGACATTTTGTGCATTTTGAAATGAGCTTGCGGCTCCCGTTTCTTTGCGTGTAGATCTGTTTTCCTCTGGCGTATGTGATTTAACGCGCACGCCAGCATCAGTGGTGCGCTCGCATATTACTGGCATAGATTTGCCGCCATAGATATGCGACCATTTTCGGTTGTCGATAACGAGGGGTTCAAGTATTTACTCTGTGTGCTCGAGCCCCGTTATCTATCACCAAGCCGGGCGCAAATTGTTTTAAAAAATCGTTTTTTTCTCCCACCCCCCACGAAAACAAATCGTGATACGAACCGAATCGTGGGTTTGGTGCCCTAGTGTGTAACCACCGATTTCGAGTTGTGTCCTCTTTTGGAAGCACAAACAAAGTAGTTTCACTTACACAACAAAACACAGTGTCTCCAGACCATGGCGCCGGCAACAACACTACAGCGAGAATAATAGTTTCACCCTCCCACACAGTGACATAGACATGTGGGGCATGTGTAAACGAGATATTTTAGGAAGGTATGGTCGAGTCTTAGCTTGAATAAAGAATATGCCTTCATCCCAATGTGCATACTATCCATCCTAAATTCGATGTGATATTAGTAATTTTCAAAAATTTTTAGGGGCAGACAGGCTACAAGTTACGCAATATCGGGTTCAGTATCGCAAATGAATCACCTGTGGAAATGAACGTGATATTGCGTAGCTTGTCAGTGATCTACAGCTCTGTGTATTAATTGCAGCTCCATTTGAAAACAGGTGATGGAGATTTACTGCTAATCAGAAAACCAACTTTACTGACGAGATATGCCTAAATATATCGTACGGTATATTGCCCAGCACTAACTAAGAGAAAAGCAACAAGTTGCACTAGTTCAGACTATTAACTTGGGAGTGGGAGCATGCTTTTGTTTGATACATTCAAAAAACTGGCTCACAAGGCGCCTTAGTTCACTGAGAGAAGCTGTCAGTCTCAGGTGTCAATGGAGAGGGTGGGGTTTATGACCTATACTCGGACCAATCACCTGGGGGCCATAGAAACGCGATGGCTTCACAAGTGAAGACTGCTGCAGCACACTTGATTCAGATGATGATTTGTCAGTTTGACAGTGCTTTCACTGATTCATTCAAAGAACTGTATGGAAGAATATTCTGGACATTTTTCAAATGGAATTGCAAATCGTTTTTTCAGTTGCGTTTTCCATATGTGGACGCATAAAATATGACATAATCCTAATCATATTGAGATCTTGCTTTAATGTTTGCATTTTAACTTTCACAAACTCCTAGTGACTGCCAAATTTTTAAGTAACAATATTAATTGCTATATCTGCTTTTTCACTCTATCTGTGTTACACATGTAACCTGCTAAAACTCAAACAAAATGCATGTTTGTTCTCACAGAAGTCAATGCAGAATGCTTTTATTTATATATATATATATATATATACATGGGTCAAAGTCGAAAAAAGAGTTAACCATTAAAAAAAGTGTAATGCTGCTTTATATTGTTTTTGTTTACCCCCCCCCCAAAAAAACATTTTGCATTTGAAATTTTGTTGCCAACACAGAATATATGTATTCAGTTTTTTTCCCCCAAAATGTTTTCTGTTTAAATTTTCTGAACCAAAAATAAATATCACACATTTTACCCTGATTTACTAAATCAGTACCGACTAAAATGTCATTCAGTGTAAGAATCTTGTCAGGCATAACCTACTTGCAACAAAAAACAATTTATGACACGTTAAAAGACAAATTACTTTCACCCCCTGATACTAATTAGTTTTAAATTTGCCACTATCCTAGGTTTTGCCCATTTGTCAGTAAGACTTTTTTACTTCCTTATTCTTATATATTTTTATTAGGGCCGGAACTTTAACGCGTTAATTTAGATTAATTAATTACACAAAAATAACACGGTACATTTTTTTAACGCATTTTAATCACACTTATTTTTGCACCGCGGATCATATTAGGCAGCCGTTGTGCACTGACGAGCTGATAATGAACATGGTTTTGCGCAGCTCGTCAGTGAACAACGGCTGTGTGTAGTATATACGGCTCAATGTGAAATCACACACAGCACAATATTGGTCTGTTGGACTTGGTTGAACAAAAATAAACAATATTTTGTTGCTTAAGCTTATGTATTCAGTCATTATTCAATGGTATATTAAAAAATCCAGATGAAATAACATACTTCTCACTGTTCTCAGCTCAAATATTTACATGCAATTAATTTCGCTTAATTAATTACAAAGCCTCTATTAATTAGATACATTTAGATTTTTAGATTTAGATATTTAGATAAAGTCCCATTCCTAATTTTAATACATATAAGTCAGAATAAGCATGTTGTTTGAATTTTTACATAAATGTTGTATTGCACTGAATGTAACATTACTACAACCAAATTTTGACGTTTTATTCTCCAAAAACTTTTTTGAAACCTTAAAAGTAGACACTTTACTTACATTTAATGTGCTTTCTATGGACATAAAATCAATTTTGTGAATTTCTTTTGATGCGGATGTCTTTGACCCATAAGCTATACAATACAAAATGTCCTGAATGTTCTTCCATAGAACTGGCTCACTGGGTCCCAAACCAAATATTGCTAAACATACTGAATTTTAAAGCACTTTTGAATCAATTTATTAATTTTATGTTAAGAGCTTTATTTGTTATTTCTGTATCGCATGAATCCAGTGGTCTTCTGTGCGTCAGGATGAACAGAGGCTTTTCTGCTTTTGTTTTCACTTTTGGTCCCCTGACATGAGCACAGGGTGTTTAGGTTTCTCAGCGTGGTTTTCAGTGTGTTCATGTGTAAAGCATGCCTGGGCTCTTTAATTTGTATATCAAAGGTGTTTGCTGGAAGCGTGTTTATGTAAATGCAGTGAAGTGTTGTGCAGTGTGTTTTTCTCTCAGCTAACAGCTGTTTAAAGAGTGGTCTGCACTGCAGGCTGCGACGTGATGCTCCAGTTTTGATGCGTCATACCAAAACCATTTCAGTGCAGTATAGATGCTGTTAATCGTTGCAGTAGTTGTACTTTGGATTCACTGTTTTATTTGTGATATATACTGCAACACAAATTTAATGCACTGTATATTGCGGTTGCAGTCTAGACTTTGTCATGTTACAGGTAATGTATACTCAAATGATAAATAAATAAATCAGAAAATTAACAAGAATATTTTTCAAATGAACAAGAATTCTTTTTCACTATTTTATACTTGATGATGACTATTATTAAAGAGAATAAATACAATTCTATATTCTACTAAATGCCATATTACTAAAAATGAAAATTCTTGCTGTAACTAGCCTAATGATTGCATTTCATAGAAATAAAGAAAATATATGATATGCCTTTGCTTTGGACATTGTTTTAAAATGACAATACATTATTTGTCTGCTGCTTTCACTTAGCCTATTTTTTCTCTTTTTTTAAAGGAACTTTTGTATTTTTCTTTTTTTTTTTTTTTGTATGTGTATGCCAATTATATTGTTTTCCAAATTTCCAAATTCGCTAAATTTAAGCTGGACATGTAATTCGATTTCAAGTTTGCCTTTCTCTTTGTGGTCTTAGAAGCTGTCAGTGCATAGATAAAATCCCTAAAGTTGCAAAGACTCATGATAAGTCTCAAAACATGTATATTCTTTATGAAGGGTTAAGGCAACAGCTTGTTTAAACAGGCCCCCACATCTCTACATCAGTGTGTGGGATCAGTTTCATAAGGGGGAGCTATTATTCTAGCTGTAGTGTTGTTGTCGGCGCCATGTTCTGGAGACGTTGTTTTATTGTGAAAGTGAAACTACTTACTTTGTACTTCCAAAAGATTCAACTGATTCATGGAGATGACAGAGCAGCCTATGCTGGCTGTGCACAGAGACTATAAAGTGAGGCAATTCCAACTTTGCAAGGACAGTCTGGTGCTTCTGACTCACAACCTTTAAGTAAGTTATATTTTCTAACTAAAAGAATCTGCTATTTACTATTCAAAAGCAAGTTTTAAACAATGTAGAGTAAAGCTTGTTTGTTTGCTGTTGTTTTTTTTTTACATGAATTAGCTCGACGCGATGCAACGCGACACGTAAATAGACAGTATAAAGGCCTGTACACACCGGGACGAATATCGCACGCGCATTTCGTTAGCGTTTTTCGTTAGCAACTCTACATTGATCTTGGGCATCTTGGTTTACTTTCTTCTTTCTTGCAGTGATCTTGAGCGCCACCAAGTCATGTTTTACTATAACTTCACGAATCTCACAGGTCGGCCAGTTTTTAACACAGCGCGTCAAATAAAAAAACGAGTCAGAGGCGTTTTTTTTTAAATTACGCTTTTACGTCTGGCGTTTTGCGCATCGGTGTGTACACTCACAGGCGCCCTTTGTTTAGTCACGACGCGTTAAACGTCGGTGATATTCGCGCGTGATATTCGTCCCAGTGTGAACAGGCCTTAAGTCATTATAATCAGTAATTATGTCCCCGCAAGAGCCAACAAATAGCTTAGGGATGTTCAGTTTAACCGTTTAACCGTTAACTGACCAATATGAATTTTGACCGATTAATACAATCAGTTAAACGGTTTAAAAGGTTTTATTTATTAATTTATTTCAGTATTTTACCTACTCATAGCCTATATAAAATTGTGTTTTATTGGCCACATTCACAGCAGCAGAACACAGTTGTTGAGTCCTAACACCACCACGTTCTGTAACGGAACTCGCCTGTAAATGTTCAGGACTCACCACTGCGTTCTCGGAGCACACGCACTGTGTAAACGGAACAGGAATCGTCATACACTGCTAAACGCGCATCTACCGGGTGTTACGGGTTTTTGGGTAACTTGTAGTGATGGAGAAATTAGCTGCGTGTAATCTGAAAGTTTTATTAGATCTCGTCAGTTTTTTCCGCCGGAGCCACTCTCGTCAGTTTTGTGTGCGCGATTCATATGCTCCGCTCTCCGCACAAAGCTGCTGTCGGTTAATGAAGGTTTGATGAAAGAACTCGCGCCTCGATTGGACTCCTGTCATGTCAGAAAGTGA
>JAUMHQ010000053.1:25024945-25035198 GCA_032361165.1 Enteromius paludinosus
GATAATTTTTTTATCGCGCGATAAGAGTCTCGCGTTAACGCCGATAACGGCCCACCACTAATATATATATATATATAGTCCTCACCTAAATATTCAGTGTAGTAGTTGTCAAATCTTCTCCAAGCAATAGTGGCGAAAAAATCTTGAGAAGTGTAAAAGAGCATATTGATGATTCGCTCTGTGAAGCTCATCTTGTCTGTGAGTTTACTCATGACTCCAGGAACAAATGATGGAGGAGCTGGTAACTGACCACACATCCTCTCAGCAACGTTAGCAATGGATAACCGGAACGTGTAAACCAAGGGAACGTTTAGCTCTTCAGCCACGATATCGCTGCACGGGTACACCGGGTCTGACAGAACAAGGTCAAACTTTCCATTCCGTAGTTTATCCATCACTTCTGGGGATTTGAGAATACCGTCACAGTATGATACAGATATATCCTGAAGTTTGGAAGTAATATCCAAGACTTTCATTTGAATCTGCAGTAAGTTTAACTGATCAGTCTCATACACTGAGAAATACAGAAAATCCTCAATAAAGTCTCTCATCCATTGTTCATCCACAGAAGCATTAAAGGGCTGGTAGGAGAAGCGATCCGTCTCTTTCGCCTTCATGAAGAGAGAGGCATCAGGCACCAGCACTGTGACATTGTGTCCCCTGTCGGTCAACGTTTCCAACACGATCTTCAGATTGATCCAGTGACTGCCCTCGGTATACCAAACTAAAACATTCCCACATTGTCCAGGGCTGAACACAGTCAGCAGAGAAAGAAAACAGGCAACTAGTCTCATGGCTGCCAACAACAGCGTCAGAGGCGTACGTGAGATCAACAGCGTCCCGCCTCAACATATACTCTGTGTGGGCTAATTATTAACCAGTGAAAGGCGTGGCTCCCATGGATCATATATCAATAACGTGTTCAGATAAAAGGCGCACACCATACGGAAAAGTAAAGCAAGTTCATGCACATCTGTTATTCTTGTTTGCTTGATTATTACTATAATATAATATTTAATATAGGCATGATAGCCTATTTCAACATCTAGTTCACAATACGACAAAACTTCAACTTTCATCTCAGTAATTCGCAAGTAGACCTTGCGCAAGAGCCAATTAAGTTTATGCTTTTTTTTTTTTTTTGGAATTGCGTGTCTAACCTTGAATACCAAGATCGCGGGTTTATCAGTATTTGACCGGGCAGATCAGAGGGAGAGTTCAGATTCTGTCAGTTATCACCTAAATGGTTATTTAAGAAATATTTAAAATATGAAAAATAAAAAAATATATTATATAATAAATAATTTATTGCTATTGTATAAATAATATATAATCATGCAATCCATAAAAAAGTAACTGTCTGATTACAAGTATATTTGTGGAATCTGATTACATAATGCATCTTACATTACACATAATGCTATATATACTGACAACACCGTAAATCTGATGAGTGACTTACGAAGGGTCATTAATGACGGCATTGAGTCCATCCACCAGGTCTTGCGGCTGAGTGGTCTTGATATTGTCTATAACAACAGCAGCACCTTTGGCCTTCATATGAGCTAAATTTTCAGGTTGGTCACCAAACAAGGGGATCCCGAGCATTGGAACTCCATGATATATGGCCTCATATATGCCATTAGTGCCTCCATGAGTGATGAATGCTTTGGTTTTGGGGTGACCTGAATCAGGACACAAACACCACCATTATAGTAACACACTTATAATGGAAATATACAGGACTTTAACTTCCTGCAACCCCATTCTGTGTTTCTGTAATGTTTTTTTTTTTTTACATTTTAAGTAGAAGTCACTTAATTTTAAAATATATGCTATCACAAATACATTACAATAATGCAAACCCAATAAATCATTCTGAGGGATCCACTTATAGATTCTGGTGTTTTCAGCAAGAGTATCTGGCTTCTCTCCGCCGTATCGCCATAAAACCTGCAACACATTTACACAACCACACTCTCAACTGATCAGCAGATGCCAAAGAGAATACAGAGAAGCACTACCTCAGTAAATGTGGATGGTTCATAGTAAACTGTGACAAAACTGACCTTGATAAAATTCATTTAACTTAAGAGTACAGCTTTCACTAAAAGAAGAGGTGCTTATGCAGTGATATTTGGGAGAAATGAAGAAATCTTGTAAGCAGCATCGACACTATGCGGGGGCCCTGTCAATAAAACATTCTACCTCCTCACCTTGTGTACTTTGGCACCAACTGTAAACATGCTAATTACCTTCTGTGGAATCTGTGCCAGTGCGGAGGCGATCATGTTGCTCGTCTTTTTGGGCATTTTCTTTACCAAGGTTCTCAAACTGAAGACCACAATCCCATCATCCCCTGAGCTCTGCACAAACTCCTCCATGTCCTACACAGAACAAGACATCATGAACTTAAGGTGTAAAAAGTGAATTTACATGTATTTCCAACACAGTCTCACTACGAATTTTACGAGGTGACTAATTTGTACAAATTCGTATGATTTGGTACAATTTGTCTAAAACCCTAGTGAGAGGTAGGTTTAGGTCATTCGTACAAATTCATACAAATTGGCACCTCGGAAAATATGTACGATTTAGCAAGAAATATGAATTATTATTAGTTATTTCTGTAAAATCTGAAATATGTTAAAGCGGGTAAAATTCACTGCAGCTTACAGTACATATAAAATAATGGTACAAAGACTGACTGTTGCTGAATCTTTAGCAACGCAGTGAAGGAAATCAGATTTTACTTTAGCTGTGAGCTTGAAGTCTGTATTGAATGTGATGCCGTAAAAAGGCCATGTAAGGCAAAATAATGGAGAAATCTCTTTAAATTGAGTTTTGTCTCACAGGTTTAAAGTAACCAACAACAAAAACGACAAATGAATCCTCAGTCAGTGCTGAAATAAAAACAAAAAGAGTGGCTAGTGTATTACAAAATACTCTTATGGAACAGTTCCTTAAAAATTATTATTTTGAATCAGTCTGATGAATCCTTTTTTGGACTGAATCCATTCAGAGCTGAGTCAGTATCTAAATCACTTACTGAATCTTTATTATTTTCAGTACAATAATGACAACTTCTCTTGGACTTGTGATTTAAAAATCAGATTGTGTTCTTATATGATTAAAAAAGACAGATGCATGCATCTTGGGTAATGGCTTGGCAGGGGTGCAGTGAAGCGCTCCAACATATCTGAAGTTGGGCAGAAATGGCTCTGGAAACTCAAAATCCCAGTAGGTTCTGATTAACCAGATATCAGCTTTACCCATCATCTCAAACAATGATGTGAGCCATCCTGAAAATGAAGTAGAATCTATACAAGTTCTACCAGATGCATGCTGTCCTGGAATGAGAAGTGCTTGACTGATTTAAACAAGTCTGTGTTCGAGCTTTTAAAAACACGCTCCATGCATCTTGCATCTGCAGCACACAAGCTTCAAATGAACACAGTTGCTACAGCCAATGTTATATTTACTTGTAAAGGCTTTCGACTCAATGTATTTTACTCAGCTAGCTGAACGCATGAGCAGTCATGCACTTGTTACAACAATATTATTTTGCAGTTGAACTTGTTGTTCTAGGCCTGTGCATTAGCAGCATATGGGTTTGGATGGACATGAAGATGAAGTCTGTAAATAATGACAGAATATTCGTTTGTGGATGAACTACACGTGTCTGTACGGAACTTCCGTATGTCTGAGCTGAGTTTTTAACTGAATTTACAGTTTTTGGCCAGCAGGAGTCACCAGGATGTGCTGTTTCCAGAGCTTTCAAACTCATAATTTTGCGAAGCAGTTGGATCAATTGATTCGAAATTGATTTTTGAGTTTCGAAAAGCTTTCTGTCTCCCATCAAATTAATAAACATAGCGTTTGATTATTACACAAGTCGGAGAAAAAAAATTATCACTCTTTTTGCACAGCAGCCTACGTGCAAAAGGTACTGTAAAACAAACAAAACGTCAAAGTATAGTCAATTATGTTTACCACAGACCTTATTTTACGTAAAAATGTAACACACCCAGATAGGAAATTTCAACCCATGGGGAATTTTATTAGACATTCAATATGTAAATCATTAAATAAAGCAAAAACTGATTCATCATACAGACATATAAAGCAAGGAAAAGGCTTTATTAGCCTACTCTTTTTTTTTAGGTTTTCCTCTTTGATCTAAAACAACAATGCATTATGAAGAATTTGTTGTTAAGTGCACTAACACCACTGCAATGAGTGACTTACATGGGGCCATTAATGATGGCATTATTGAGTCCATCCACCAGGTCTTGTGGTTGAATGGTTTTAATATTGTCCATATTAACAGCAGCCCCTTTTGCCTTCATATGAACCGAATTATCAGTCTGGTCACCAAAAAAGGGGATCCCAACCATTGGAACTCCATGATATACAGGTAATGGCTAGGCAGAAGGTCTCCAATGTATTCGAAGTTTGGCAGGAATGGCAGAGGAAGCTCAAAATCCCTCATAAACGCTGGATCAGGAAGACAAACATGAGTAAACACAGTACAGCAAAGGCCACGATTACCACGTTTTTTTTTTAATCAAAATGAAAAATGTAGTTTAATATTTATAGAAGTTTCCACCTGGATTTAACTAATCAAATAGGTGCTATGATCTGGGGTTGCTGCAGTTGGTCAGGTCTAGCTTCAGCAAAATGATCACGAATTATAACACAAACCGAATAAATCATTCTGAGGGATCCACTTCACTCAGTCAATCACTTTTATTTATATAGCACTTTTAACAATACACATTGTAGCAAAGCACTGAACATTATCAAATAGGAGAACGGAGTGATGGTAATGTATAATGACGAGATTAAATGGTTAATTTATCAAATGCAGAGACAAAATACCGTAATCATTAAAAATTAGGTGCCCCAACTAAGCAAGCCAGAGGCAACACCGGCAAGGAACCAAAACCCCATACATGACCTTGGGAGAACCAGGCTTAGTTGGGGCCAGTTTTCCTCTGGCCAGACACCCAGCACCTAATTTCAATTTCAATCAGATTAAATGTGGAAAATCACTTTTAGTTGTAACTCAACAAACTTAGATAAACTGAAGTTTTCACTCATTCCAGTCACAAGAAGCATTGCTTATTTGTATGGATAGAAAAGATGTAACAATCATCACTTGCCTTCTGTGGAGCTGTGCCAGTGCTCGTCTCTTTAAGCAGTTTGACTATCATAGATCCCAGACTAAAGACCACAATCCCATGATTTGTTCTGTAAAGTTCATTTTGTCTGTGAGTTTAATCATCCCTGCAGAAAACAAATAAGGGTAGAGATGGTATTTGACCAAACATACTGGAAAGTGTAAACCAAGGGAACGTTAAGCTCTTTAGCCACAATATCCATGCTGGAAGTGTGGGTCTGACAGAACAACATCAAACTTTTTTGTTTGTTCATCAACTCTGGTGATTTTAAAATACCGTCACTTTATGAAAAAGCCATATCTTGATGTTTGGAAGCAAGCTCATAGAATTTAATTTGAATCTGCAGTAAGTTCAACTGATCGGTCTCATACACTGAGAAACACAAAAGTTCATTAAGGAAGTCTTGAATGTCCTGTGTGATTATAGACAGACTGAAGTGTTGGCAGGAGAAGCGTTCTGATTCTTTGGTATCCATCAAAGGAGAGGGAATCGGCACCAGAACTGTCACATTGTGTCTGTTGTCGATCAATGTTTCCAAAATGATCTTCAGATTGATCCAGTGATTGTCTCCAAAATGCCAAACTAAAATATTCCCATATCTTCCATGAACAAATGCACCAAGTAGATAAAGAACCAAGATTAGAAATCTCATGATTACCAGCAACCGAGTGTGTGATCACTTAGTGTCCTTCAACTATAATGCAAAAACTTGAATTGTAGTATGCAGAGTTACACCAAGATGTGCCAAAGTATTAATGTATTCTGGTATTCATAAATCATTAAACTGCTATGGTAAAAAGTACACCAGTTTCACTAACCTTTTCCCCTTTTTCTTTAAAAGTAAGTGGACTCAATGGCAATCTATTGTGGCACTGGATCTCAGCCATAAGAGAATCTCTTTGAAACATTTTGAAATCTTTTCCGACCTTAAACCATTACTGAGTACAGTCTTAGACACATAATAAAAAATTATTACTGATTTCATTGCAAACTAAAGCAAAAGATACAAATAACAATTGTGAATAATCTAGTGTGCGCAAGATGCACAAGAACTGTAATTTTGATTTCGTATGAGTCGGAAAATCAATCACTCTTTTTTGCTTTTCTTCTTTGATCTAAAGCAGCAGCGCGTTATGAAGAATTTGCACATTTTACAGAAGACGTAGAGGACTACAGTCAGGACAGCGATGAGAAAAGCGAACACATCCAGACAGTGGTACTGGTACCAGGTAAGGTTGTGAGCCTCGACACGCAGGTGTTTAGCGCCTTTATGACGCATGACAAACTCAATCCAGAACACAGCCTCATCCAAAGGCTTCACTGGTCTGTCATGATGAATCCTGGACAAACGCATAGCGTTCTCTTTATACCTGAGGAGATGAAGACAGGCTGTGTCTGTTATATGTCTTTGTGTATATAACACATATATAGAGAGAACAATAAATCTAGTTCAAAGTGTTGTGTATGAGTGACTTACGAGGGGTCATTAATGACAGCATTGAGTCCATCCACCAGGTCTTGCGGCTGAGTGGTCTTGATGTTGTCCATTATAACAGCAGCCCCTCTGGCCTTCACATGAACCAAATTATCAGTCTGGTCACCAAACAAGGGGATCCCGAGCATTGGAACTCCATGATATATGGCCTCATATATGCCATTAGTGCCTCCATGAGTGATGAATGCTCTGGTTTTGGGGTGACCTGAATCAGGAGACAAACACTGACCAATAAACAAGGAAAAACTGAAGTCATGACAACACAAAATGGAAGTATGTATACATACAATAAACAGTAAAACACATACTCAAAAGTATAGCTATGAGATGTTTTTATTTTAAGCAGAAATTGTTTTTTATTAATCATTTTATGTTTTATTGAAAATATATAATTTAATATCAAACCTAATAAATCATTCTGAGGGATCCACTTATAGATTCTGGTGTTTTCACCAAGAGTATCTGGCTTCTCTCCACCGTATCGCCACAAAACCTGCAACATATTTGGCCAAGAGATTACAGAGAATCGCTACTTCAATAAATGTGGATGTTCAAACGTAATTGTGACAAAATGTAAGTACCTTCCCTTATTTCAATCACATCATG
This sequence comes from Enteromius paludinosus, assembly GCA_032361165.1. Classification (NCBI taxonomy): domain Eukaryota; kingdom Metazoa; phylum Chordata; class Actinopteri; order Cypriniformes; family Cyprinidae; genus Enteromius; species Enteromius paludinosus. The sequence goes on from JAUMHQ010000053.1 coordinate 25,032,230, forward strand.
CAGTCAAAATATATGAATAGAAAAGATGTAACAATGATCTCATACCTTCTGTGGAACCCGAGCCAGTGCGGAGGCAATCTTATTACTCGTCTCTTTGGGCAGTTTGTCTATCATAGAACCCATACTGAAGACCACAATCCCATCATCCCCTGAGCTCTGCACAAACTCCTCCATGTCCTACACAGAAAAAAGACATCTTGAATTTAAAGTGTGAAAAATGACTGCATAATATATTTCTGCAAGATCTAAAACATATGCTGAAACGGGTACACTTCAGGTAAAATAAATGTATTTTTATTGAGGTTCCCATTCACAAAGTCAGAATCACCGTCCAAATCAAGATCAAATGACTCTTGGCTCTGATCTTTTTACTGAATCAAAACGGAGCACAAACAATTTAGTTAAATTCGCATACAATACTCTTACCAAATGAGCCAGTTGGTTTAGAAATGCTAAGCTTCTAAAATACTGATTTTTTTCAGACTGGAACTAATTCTTACTCACTGCAGTAAAATAACGATAACCTCTTGTGGATCTGCAGGTGCGTTTTACAAAACTCAGAACATTAGTCACAGCAAAGGAAAAAAGACAGACGCACCTCAGGTAATGGCTTGGCAGGGGTGCAGTGAAGACCTCCAACGTATTTGAAGTTGGGCAGAAATGGCCGTGGAAACTCAAAATCCCAGTAGGTCCTGATTAACCAGATATCAGCTTTACCCATCATCTCACAAAATGATGTGGGCCGTCCTGAAAAGAGGAGTACTTTAGACATGCTTGATAGATCTCACATCAGCAGCAGGTAAAACACAGATGCAAATGCCATGTGAGTGAAATATGACACTATGACAAAACCAACTGGCTTTATGGGACAAGTCCTAACACTTCATTTGATGACTATCCATTACATCTGTACATGCAAGGTGTGTGGATGGCAAATCTCTGTGTGCAATTCTTTTTTTACAGTGTTTGAAGGGATGTTCTGGGTTTAATACAAGATAAGCTCTGTATATCTAGCATGCTGATTACAATTGAAAATAATAGATAAAATAAAGAATAGTTTAAAAAATGCTGAGCAACAACCTGTTGTTCCACTTCAATTAATTACTACCATAGGGGTTTAAAAAATGCATGAGGTGACCCTTCTCCTAAGCTTTCCTTTAGCTTACCTAAATATTCAGAGTAATAGTTGTCAAATTTTTTCCAAGTAATAATGGAAGCAGAATCTAAAGACAGGTAGAAGAGCATATTGATGATTCGCTCTGTGAAGCTCATCTTGTCTGTGAGTTTACTCATGGCTCCAGGAACAAATGATGGAGGAGCAGGTAACTGACCACACATCCGCTCCAGAACTTGAGCTATAGAGAATCTGAAAGTGTAAACCAAGGGAACATTCAGCTCTTCAGCCACAATGTCGCTGCATGCATACATCGGATCTGACAGAAGAACATCAAACTTTCCATTCCGCAGTTTATCCAGCAGCTCTGGTGATTTCAGAATACCGTCACAGTATGACAAGGATATATCCTGATGTCTGGAACCAAGTTCGTACAATTTAATCTGAATTTGTAGTAAGTTTAACTGGTCAGTCTCATACACCGAGAAATGCAGGAATTTATCAAAGAAGTCTTTTATGTCCTGTGCAGTCGTGGACGCATTAAAGGGCTGGAACAAGAAGCGATCTGTCTCTTTCGCCTTCATGAAGAGAGCGTCGTCGGGCACCAGCACTGTGACATTGTGTCCCCTGTCAGTCAACGTTTCCAACACGATCCTCAGATTGATCCAGTGACTGCCCTCGGTATACCAAACTAAAACATTCCCACATTGTCCAGGGCCAAACGCAATGAGTAAGAAAACAAAACAGACTTCGAGATTCATGACTCAACAAATAATGTCTGCTTAAGTCACTGCGATCATATATCAATTAAATATTCAGGTAAAGGAGAAAAGAAAAGAAAAAATGGCGATGGGCGTTTTTGAAAATGCTACCGGAAGCTTTGAAAACTTTGCCAATCTTTTGTTTTTAGCCAGCGGTTCGAGCAAACTGTGTTGCCAGATTGGACGATTTCCAGACCAACCCATGCAGCCACTCAAATAGAAAACAACTTTACCTGCAAAACCGTAGTCAAAAAAATGTAATAGAATAGATATGTAATTTAAGGTTGATAAGGAAACATTTAACTGCTTAAAACTAAAAAATGACAAAATATGATATTATAAAAATAGAACAATTTCCCAGAAAACGGATGAAATATGATTAAAGTGAATTACCAAATATGATAGACAGGCACGATCAACGTTGTCGATAAACATGTGCATCGTTTTCAATATTCAATATGTCAATATTCAGAATAAGCTAATTTCAAAAATTGTAAAACTTATCCAATACCCAGTCAATCAAAACAATGTAATTAGCAACTATGTTACCATGACAATCGTACCACACTATAATCTGATGATAAAAAAAACAACCATAAAAATGTTCGCCTGCTGTTGCCTAAACTTCAGACAGATATATTTTGCACAGTATGTCCTAATGCAGGACATTATTTTTATAGTCCCATGACGTTGATTAAAATACTCAATTGTTACTATGATGTTAGAGCTTCGTCGTCTCCCTCCAGTCCACAGGTGTAATTCAGCTTTTGTGTGACCGCCTAAAATAATGTTACCTTCTCAATCAAATTACAAATCGACCAATCTGGCAACACTGACTGGCTTTGAGACGTCATACCGGTTTCGAAATGGTGCAAAATGTCACTGGTTTAAAAAAATTAGTAAATCACTGGTTTACCGCTAGGGAGCGATTTCAGAGAAGCCATCAACCTCTCCTTATAATATATGGGTCATTCTACATAAATGTCCACTTTCGGTTTGGCAAGATGTCATAAATTGTATTTCAATAGTTCACGCTTCCTCATAGTGTGTAATAGTAAGTTTGGCGTGCTGTCCTGGGAGCGAGCCGGGAAAAG
>JAUMHQ010000053.1:25036372-25048122 GCA_032361165.1 Enteromius paludinosus
AAAAAATTAATCTATGCCCACCCCTAATATATATATATATATATATATATATATATATATATATTATGTATATTTAAATACACACAAATGCATGTATATTTTTCAGGAAATAAAAATTGCATCATAAATCATGAGTAACGATTTGGCAGCTTTAATATTAACATTATAAATATATTATTGTTTTAAATTATTAAAAAAAAATCGACATGTCCAAAATCTTTCAGGATTAAAAATCTTTGTCCAGACTTCCAGAATCAAGTTACTGAAGGTTACTGGAGATGATAATTAGTGTCTCACTGTTATACTTCACCAGTGTTTAGTAACTTGCATAGTTCTTTATATATATTAAAGTACATGATCTAATTGCTTGAGAGGTGCTTTCATCATCCAAATTCAGAAGCATGGTCTGCAAATCTATTTACATGACCATATTGTGAATATAGTCAAAACTAAATGGTGTGACACACAGTAGGAGTTTTAGAGAGGAAAATGTAAAACAATCACTAAATGATGAATGATTTATTTCCATTGTGTGAATAATAGCTATAAAAATGAAACTGTAATCTGATTATGAACATTATAAAATGTAATATACATTATGGACACTACTTGGTTTTTGGAATCTGATTAAGAAATCCAGATTACATGTAATCAGTTACCCAGCTCTATTAATTACTCTATTAATCTTCAAAGTGGGGAAAAAAATACTTCAAGATGAATCAAATGTTCTTAACACTATAAGAAACTGGTTCTTCTAAAAAGACACTTTTGGAACCTTTATTTTGATAGGAGAACATCTGCAACAGTAACATCTAAACAAGGACAATACCAAACATTCCTGCTCCATCAAATTTGTTCTTATAAAAAAACCCAAAACTAAATGTTTCATATTATCCCATTCTCCCCAAATCCAAAACCTTCTAACTCTTCTTCCTCTGTAAAGTTACAGCATGTTGCTTTTTGAAGTATACATTTGCCTAATCTGATTACAGATCATCGGATTGTCAGCGTGCCATAAAAAAAGTGCTCTAGAGGAGAGAGCCACTGTCCGGCCAACAATGAGCATCCCTCCAGCCAGCGAAGCACCTGCCTGCACTCCAAGCCGCTCTCCTGTCTCACACAGATAACACTTTCTACCCTCTCCTCCATGCTTCCTTTATTTTTAGGGGGGCAAATATAAGGATTTATGACCCCTCCGGCCCCCTCTTTTGGAGACGGGGTCTCAGGCAGAGTGGGAAAAATTTAGCATGCAGCATGTGAATTGGTTTAGACGTATAAAGAGATCAGGGCTAATCGGTTGGCACCAGAGACACTTGTGCATTCAGCCTCTTTTCGGGGAGGGCAACAGAGCGCGGGAGTGAATGCATGTGAGAGAGGGAGGGAGCCAGAAGCCCATGATCTGCTCCATTGTGATAACAGATTTAGGCAGAGTGTGGGGTTCCGATAAGGAAAAGCACACTCAATAGAAGATTAGCCGCATACTTGGAGTAGAACAGTGAAGGAGAGGAGGACACTTGGAAAGAAGAGGAGATGTGTTAGCCATGCTGAAATGGATTCTGATTATTATTTATTATTAATTGTCACCACATTAACATTTGCTTTAAATAACAGTTGCTGTGTAACAGAGCTCCAGTCTAATCTTAGCTGGTTTATCAATTTAAAGCACGGAACAGCACAATATTTAGAAAAGGACACCCTGTCAAGACTAATTTATTCACAAAGCAGCCACACAGAAAATCACGATGTTGATGTCGCACTTAGAGATGGGCAATAATAGGCTAGTTTACATCTTGCGAGTATTTTGTCCTACATGCGTATTTCGCCTGCATGCAAATAAAGTTGTACATTTTTATACGTCCAACTGTATATATTAGATATTATATTTTTAGAAATACAGTATATTGCTCTAAGTGAGTGTATAATGTATTCATGCAAAAAAGTTGTATATATTTTTTATATATCCACATTTATATAAAGAGCTGGGTGATAATATACAATAGTTTCATCCAACAAAGAGCTTGCCGATGATTACATTTAGTGAAAAAAGTGGCAATCAAGAAGTTGTAATTTGCTATATAATAATAATAATAATAAACATTAAATTGAGATTTGCTATGTATATATGTCAAAATTTGCAATATAGTAAGGTTGCACATTTTTATATACCCCATTTTTGATGAGAACGATAATCAAGAAGCTGGGAATTACTATATATTATAGTATATTTTATGAATGAGAATAAGTTTGGGCATTTTATTACATCCAACTTTATACAAAGAGCTGGGTGATAAACATCAAGAAAAAATCAAGCTAAATGTTGCACCAAGTATATTTATGTATGCAGATAAAATGATATACTGTGTGTTCAAATATCCTGTGTTTATATATAGAGAGAGAGCTTGCCAGTAATATTGCAAACATTTTGTAACAATAACAATCAAGCTGCTAAAATACAGTATATATTGCCCTAAACGAGTATACTGTATGGAGGATTAAGTTGGATATTTTTAGACAGAGCTGGGTGACAATATACATTTTGCAACACAATCAGGCAGTTTGCTATATGCTATATATAAAGTATACTGTATATATATATCGCTTTACATGAGTGTACTGTTGGAGGTAATATACAACCCTAGAGCTGTGTGATCGTTAACAGTATATATATACGTATTTATGCAAATAATTTTAGTAGATAGTGAACGTCATTTAAACCGGAAGGCTCTAAACAAACCATTCACACACTTGCCAGATGAGCTTTGCTTTTCCGTGTTTGGTTTTAGGATCACAAAGTTGCTTTTTTGTGTGTGTTTGCGGTTGTGATTGTGTGTTGTGTTAAATGGTGATTAGCACGGAGGGTCGGTCAGCTGCTGATTTCAAATGGCTAAAGTGGTATGAACAGCTGCCCAGAAACTCACTCTTCCTCTCTGAGGATGATACGAACACAGCTAAATGGAATTTAACTTGACACTTTAGGTCAAATGTGGTCTAAAGACTCATCTGAACAGAATTGATGGATATGCTTATTTGCAGTGTTTACATGCATTTATCCAGAATCATCTCATTATTGGTTAAATATCAAGTAAAGGCCAGTCATATTTTACCCCAAAATGAAAAAATAAATTACATTTGCATGGGGAAGATCTAGCTTATTTTAACTTTTCTTTGTTAGTACATTTAAAATTACATTCAAAACAACATATATTACCGTATTAACATATATTAATACATACAGTATATGTATTTGATATATTTTAATACCAGTTTTTCTTTAGGTTTTAATTAACATTTAAACATATATATATATATACCTGTACATATACACACACAGGCTATATATACACATGTATACGTGTGTGTGTGTGTGTGTGTGTGTGTTTAAATGTTAATTAAAACCTAAAAAAGACTGGTTTTAAAATTGAATAGATACTGATAGTATAGTATGCATACTAATAGTACTAATGTTTAAATGTAGCACAAATGCACACACACTCCTATTTCTGTGCACCTGAATGGTCACTAACGAGTGTGGATTTTGACTCTAAGATGACCTCTGGCCTCGGACCAAAAGTTAAGCTGTTTCTACAATCCCCTCTCTCATGTGGCTTGGACACTCTCAGAGGTCATCACTATGGTCACACACAGTTCTTAAACAGCCTCCGCAGTGAACAATTATCTGACCACGACATGAAAGCCAATCAGAGTCTTCAGAGCTGACCATTATATGCACGCTGGCTCAAACAAACCAGCCACTTTAACCAACTTAAGGGTTTAGTGAATATGCAGATTGTGTTTTTTTTAGGCTTTTTAATATCAAACAGTCTAATTGGATTAGTGAGAGAAAAAAAAAAAATTACACATTTGAATAATGAACACACAAAAATAATCTTTGGCAAAAACATATTTTGTATTTGTGAACGCAGAGTAGTTTAAACAATAACATTTTCCATTTAATAAATTACAATTTAATGTACAGCTAGTGACATGTGCTGAATCCATTGAAAGCATAAATAATAAATAAAACATTAAATACAATCAAATAAATTACATTTTCCATTTTCAGTCTCCAAGCAAACATTCTTGAGTGTTAATTCAGTCAAGGAAATTAAACGACATTAATACTAAAAAGTACCAGGGAGATGCTTCCAAAGTGCATCCTTGACCATGCATATGTTGTTTAGGGTTCCTGCTCGATTACAGCAGTACTGGTGAATAAAGTGTTTCTGGGTTTCCACATATCATTCGTTTCCAAACAGCGTGGAAAAAATGAGCGATTGTGATGTCGTCGCGAACATTCCGAGTTCCAAAAATCCAGCTTCGTCTCTCCGTGGCGACGGAACTTTCGAAAACATCACAATCACAGAATCTTTCGTGGAACGCTCACACATGAGTTAGGCTCTACCAGGCTTCTGAACTGTCACAGCTGGAGCCGGGTGAGGGCGGGTCGGTGTCGCTGGTCCAGGTGCGGTCGGTGCGCAGGTTCTGCATGTTCCCCGTGATCAGTGTGAGGAGCGCGGCTTGCGAGTGAGCTGAAGGCTCTCCCCCCTGGCTCTCCAGCAGGGTCACCAAGAAGTTGATGTAGCGCATGGCCAGCCGCAGGATCTCGTTCTTGCTGAGCTTTTTCTCGGGAGGGTGTGTGGGGATGAGTTTCCGCAGCTCTGCGAAGGCTGTGTTCACGTTATGTTGGCGCCAGCGCTCACGTGTGTTGGTGAACACCTTCCTGGTCATGATACTGCGGTACTTCTGTAAAAGATGAAATATCATTATCATACTGAATATTAGGGGGGAAAGTAGACAAATTCTGTTAATAGCAACGAGTACAGTCACTTACCACTTTTTGTTGTCTTGAAGCTCTATGAACGTTGGAGCATCAGGCGCAAATTTAAAATGATGAAATGAGGAAAAATAGTCCAGATGGCAGGTAAAAGCAGCAATGTGTGTTTAGGAAAGATAAAGTGCTGTCAGGTGTTTGCAGTGGTAATAAGCCAGCATCCGTCCTCTCACTCTCAGCTCTCTGACACTCTCTGAACCCACGAACAAACTCCTCAGATGGAAGACGGGGTGAAAGAGAGCGAGGACGTGAGGGAGGGGTGGGGTTTGGCTTGTGCTTCTCATTTTTATAGTCATGCCGCTGTGTGACGTTGCAGGGTGTTGGTGACTGTGTGTGTGTGTGTGGGGGGGTGATTTTTACATCTGCCATTGATGCGTTTTAATTGATTAACATAATGCGTCGTGTTTCCATTCACGGCTATTGCATCTGGGGGGGACTAAATACAAAGAAATCCAACTTTTTACCAGCTGAACATGAAAAACAGTCCAGTGTTTAAACCAAACAGGGTACATTAATTTCAAAAAAAAAAAAATTTTTGTTTCATGCAACATGTCCTGAGCTTAATCTTCAATTCACAGCAATGTCAGAAACAAAAAAAACTAACTTGAAATATTATGTTATACTACTATAAATATGAATATAAATATATACACATACACAAACCTAATGCTTTATATTGCATATTGAAAAAATAATTAATAAATCTTTAAATATTTGTATTAATTAATTAAAATTAAATTTTTACAAAAATTTTAATTTTATATAATTAAAAAAATTTGTATTAATAAATCTAATTATTAGATTATGTCAATCTATAAATTGCATACCTACATCACTAACTTAAACTATTTAGACATATTTGTAAGAAAACAAAACCTTGAAAATGATAAAGAAACTAAAAGTGGTTACTATTTAAATAAATTGAAAAATGTAATTCAAAATATGAACAACTATACTAAAATAAGTCTAAAATAAAAAATTGTAATCAAACTGATATACACAATATAAAAATATAAAGACATAAAATATGCACTATTATAAAATGTATATATATATATACAAAAAAATATTTTTTTGTTTTTAGATTCCTGTTTTTGCAAATACACTACTCATATATACATACACTTTACAGTAGACTGCTTGTCACATTAATATAAAAATTGGGTTATTTTGCTTTAAAATAGCTTCAAAAATATGTTATGCTAAATTAGTGTTTTGATGTTTTCATTTTATTCCAACAAATAACGGGTCAATATATTTAGCATATTTTCCACTCTTTATAAAAAGCAATTTATGCATCTTCACATTACACATCTTTTCTAATGAACCTAATAACACTTAATACAGTCATTTTGACTGTTAGTTTATTCATAATCGCAACTCTTCCACATTCAGCCCATCGGGAAAAAACAACAGAAAGGACGGACTATTCAAAGCAGACTTATTGCCTATGAGCTCTAACAAATACGTGGCTGTTGTACAAAATGTGTTTCCCTCTTTTGTTGGGATGCTGAATGTCCACCTGCTAACAGATCTATTACAGTGACTCTGTCCAATAGCGAAGTGACATCATAATGAAAACCTTCCCCTGATTGGACAACACGGTCCCAAAAAAAGCCCACGGCATATTCACCCTGACAGATTAATAATATGGGTTTTGTCTGAATGATGGTAATCTTGTTTAGCATGTCCCGGGGCTTCACATAAATTACACTAGGTTATGACAGAGGCAAGCTTGTGGATCAGCACATTCTTCGGGGGCCAAGGTCTCCGAAGCCCCCTCTCGCTCTCTCCCGAACTCTCAACCTCCCTTCAGATCAAAAGCTGGTGTCTCGCTGCAGCAATTGTTGCGTTAAAAGTCTCTCTGAGAATTGTGGGGGATTTGCATAATGGGATTATGCAGGGATTAGGAGTCAGGCAGAGGACAGACACAGTTAGGACGGAGCTGAATTCACGACTCCATTCATACGGACTCGACGGCTAAACACACCCTGCACCTGCAGAGCTGCCTTCCAGATCTGCCAAAAACTTCAGCGACACGCAGACCTGCCCGAAACCAAACTCTCTCCAAACTTCTGACCTACCTGAGCTGGAAATAAACTGCGCTGTTGCTGCTCCCAGATGCTGATGCAATTAAACAGAGACTTCTGCTGTGCAGATGTTTGTGAAAAACACTCCAGGTATCTTTTGGGGTTTTTTTCTCCCAAAGTCTGAAATCAAAAGATGTATATGTCAATGCGAATTCAGATATTTCCAAGACCAAATGATCAGAGCTATGCAATCCAAATCAACAGAATCAAATGCATCTGAATTTATTTGAAGGAATTCCAAGACAAAACTGGACATAAATTGTCTTGTTTTACAGAAGTATGAGAAATACAATTTTGCTTAAAAATGATATTTAAAAGTATATGTTTATATATATATATATACATACACACACACACACACACATATATATATATATATATATATTAGTGCTAGACAATTATTAGCATCCAAAAAGAAACATTTTTGTTTATATACATGTGTACTGTGTATATTTAATATGTGCATATATATACACACACAGAAATATACAGTAAATATAATATATATATATAAAATAATCTTTACATGCATACATTTATATTCATATAATTGATATTATATTTAAATTAGTTAATATATAAATAGTATTTTTCTTAAATATATACATAATATACACACCACACACACATTTAAATATTTTTTAAAGTGCATATATTTAAAATAAATATACAGTATATTAACTGTGAAAATGTAACATGAGAATTAGTTGATTAAAAAAAATAATTCATATATTTTATTATTCGTATATATAAATACAAACACACACACATATAATAAAAATGTTGATCATATATATATATATATTTAATAAAATACACTATAAATATATCAATGTATATACACAAATATTTTCTAAATATAGTGTGTATATCTAGATATAGTAATACAGTACATGCTCATAAACAAAAATGTTTATTTTTGATGCGATTAAACACAATTAATTGTTTGACAGTATCTATATATTATATAAATTAAATGTAAATATTGAATATTTCGAAATTATATATACACAATTTGTAGTATTTATTATTTATATTTAAAACAAAACCACTGTGATATAATACACAGCATTATATCCAGTATATTATTATGATAAAACAAGGGAAAAGATTTTGAATAACCTAAAAAAAGCAAATGATCTGACAGTAAATGTAACTTACTGTAGGGGTTAGTGGCTGTTCAGTACCAATTCAATCCAGAAACCTTCCCCAACTGTTATTTGAGCATTTAGTTGACATTGTTAAAACACTATTGACACTGCAATAAGGGCGACAAGAGATTTGACCCAATGTTTGCAATGAAGAGAGCTGTTAAACAGGTTCAGATTTGAACAGCATGCTCTGTTCTCACAGCTCTTTTCCATTTGAAAGAGCGCCGTGACTACGGTCAGTGTTTTACTGCCTCAGACTGGACACGCGTCTTCCTCCCTCAAAGCCCAGTGTCCAAACGCTGCGGTTTTATTTGCTTTTGTTTGAGTTGGGCAGCTCAGATGGCGTTGGGAGTTATTTATGGAGGCTGTTCGGTGTTTTACAGAGGCTGAGGCTCACGGGGTGCAGGGAGAGTGAAAGGGAGAGTGATGGAAAGAGGAAAATGCCCTGTGGGAGTGTCTGTTCTGGAGCTCATTCCTGCGAGGGGCTGCCGTCAGACTGCTGGCGCGCTGAGATAAGCCCTCCGACCCCCATCGCTCTCCCTCTCTTCCTCCTCCTCTGTCTGTGCAGCGCTTTCCCTCTCCTCTGACTGTCAGCGATAAGAAGATCGTCCTGTAATTGAATGACTATCTTTCTATCACGCTCATTTCAGAAAATAGCGAGGGGCTGGAAATGCGTATGGTGTGAGAGATAAATTAATGGCCACCGTCACCGTAGTCCCCAATCTACATCCAGACTGGTAATTTTGAAAATGTTTTTTTAACGCCAATCAATTCTGCTTCACCCTGCCAATGATTTATTCAGCTTGCGGACCGGCATGACCTCCTCTAAATAAGCAGCGTCGCATCATCGTAACGTGTAGCGGGAAATGTACGCAGTGTCACGTTTGAATAGAACTCTTTCTTTCGGCATTCTTTACACCTGCTTCTGTGTACAGACTATAAAGCTAACAGATGCATGTGTGCGTACGCTCACTCTCAACTGTAGGTCAAAGGTCAGCAGATAAACAAGCCGCGTCATTTTGGAGTCCTGTAATTAGTGTGGAAAAAAAACAAAACTTTTCAACAATCAAAGCTCAAACCTTTAGTCGCACCCTAAGAAGCACATTTAAAAAAAGATAAGTCTAGTTATATCTAATAATCTTGTGTAATTCCAAACATTTCTAATAAGTACATTTCAAAGACTTTTCCAGCTGTTCATTCATTTAAAAAAATAATGACTAAAAGAGTTTTCACACAATAATATCACAATATTAACAGAGGTCAAATATAAATACTTTTAGAAATTAGCATAATTACAGTGAATAAGCATACTGTTAAACAATGACTGTGAAGAACCATTTAAAAACAATAACTTATATACATTATGCAATTTAATTTAAAAAAGCTAATAGATATATTCATAAATAAATACATTTTCCACTCATGAATGATTTTTAAAAAATTACACAAGAATTCATTAATAGATAAATATTTTAAAATTGGGCATAATTTAAAAATATTTTAAAAAAATTACGATTTTATATATTTTAAGGACAATTCAACGTATAGCAAATGCACTCGCAACCCTCTAAAAAATAATAATACAAATATTCAATCTAATGTCAATTAAAAATCTAAACAAAAGAAATGTTTCTTTTTCTATTTTTTATTGCAACTGTCATTCTGATCTAAATACACAGTTTAATATGTTCAAATTATTGGAACAATATCTACCTTTATTATAAACCATTCATTTTATACATTTACTATAAATTACAGACAAATTTAATGGATATATGACCCAACTGTATTAATGTAACATTATGTCCAACATGAAAACTGACAAACTGTCTAAAATATCACTCAAGTGAGCGATATACTTAACATAAAGTAGCAAAACTTCCTCAGAAAAATCTCAGTCTGGTCTGTCCGTCATTTCTGCCTGGAACTCGTTCGCATAGCAGTCTTCCTCTCTTGCTGTGTGGAAGCTCTGGGAATAAACACACAGACACAGACTGATAGAGCAAACTCTATTTCATGCTGAATTTCTTTTAAGGAGAAAGATCATTTAAATACTGTGTTGTTGTTTTTACAGTACAACGAAAGTCAATGGGATTTCTATGCACTGTAACATAAATAAATACAAAATCAAGATTTTTCGAAACATTTATTATTGTGTATTAATTATAATAAAAACCACTGTTAATTATTTACAAAAAAATACTACTTCAGTCTTTCTACTTCATTCCTCATTAAATTCAGTTTTCATTTCAATGCGTTACTTGCCTTTTTATGTATGCCTTATGAGCTAAATTTAAACACCGATTCTAGGCATTCTTTCACACACCAATTGTTTTTCTGAGAAGCTAAATTCGTTTTTTATAAAATATTATTCTCACTCTCACAATTCACAATCTCATTTCAATTTAATAATGTTCTGAAGAAATGTATTTTTAATCATGACAATTTTCTTTCTTAATTAACTTCAGTTAACTGCCTTTAGAAATAAATAATACTGCAAATACACATAATTAGCTCAAGCATTTGTGAATCATATTTTTTTTAATTAACTCAGAGACTATTTTTAAATATGGTTTAAAATGTCAATTTTGTAAACAGAAGGAAGGTTAGAAATGTGTGTGTGTGTACCACTGTGCACATCTTCTCCTCCTTGCCTCTTCCTCTCCTCCCCTGTCTTGTTGGGCAGATCATTCTCAGGTGAGCTCCAGTGAGTCTGACTCTGCGGTCTAGAGCTGGATCCAAACACAGTGTTTCTGCCTCCCAGTGCTTCAGGAGTGTGCAGAGGAGCCAAGGGAACCTGGGCATGCCCTCGTGGAGCAGCTCGGCCTGGCACGAGATCTGGGTTGTGAATAAATCCTTCACCCTGTAGCTGCCAGACGCTCGCTGTAGTTAAACCTCGGCTGAACTGACTCTGCGATAATGAGTGAAAACGAGCCGTATCCTCTCCTCTCATGCTATTATGACCTGCTAATGTGATGAAGAAGCAAGTTAAATGATTGCCCTGAAAAAAAAAAAAAATTATAAAATAAAAAAAAAAAACAGGATACAAAATGAACTTTTGGCAACAACCTCATTTGCCAACCAACGATCATATATTTAACTAGCCAGTAAAATACATTTAGCATTTTGATTATTGTAATAAAAGTAGAAATGTTACAGTAAGTATTATCTCGTCAATAACACGACACTTCTGATGAAAAGCTTTTTATGTTTTTAAAACAAGTTTTTATGCTCACCAAGGCTGCATATATTTGATCCAAAATGCAGTAAAAAGAGTAATTGGCAACTATTATCATAATATAAAATATGTTAATAATATACATGTTCAAATATTATTTATTACCGTGGTGCAAAGCTTAATTTTTAACATCCTTACTCCTTTTAGAAATCTTCAAATATGTTAATGTGAGTCTTGATTATTATTGTTACTAATTATAGTTATTAATAATGGTTATTATTAAATTTAGACTCTTTGAATAATAAAACGTTTAAAAGAACTGCATTTATTTGAAATAAAACTCTTTTATGACATTATAAATATCTTTAACATCACTTTTGATCAATTTAATGCATAAACGTTATTGTTTATAATGTTTGTGTACATTTTTTAAAGGTGCCATAGAATGCATTGAGAGAATATTTTAAATTGTTCTCTGATATGTACATAGAAGGTATGTA
>JAUMHQ010000053.1:25071627-25088795 GCA_032361165.1 Enteromius paludinosus
AGTACCCACGTGTCACTGATGCAAAGTGCAGTTACTCCAAATAATTCGTCACACTGCGCATGCGTGAAATGCGTAAAGACTTTTTTACGTAATTAACGACAAAAAATAATTAACGTCGTTAATGTGTTATTTTTGACAGCCCTAATACTGTATATATATATATATATATATATATAAAATGTACAACTGGGACAAGCTGTGAAGTGAATTGAAGTGAAGTCGAAACGAAACGAAACTAATTCAATCAAGATTCAATCAAGATTTTCAATGGTATAATTTCTCATTTATAATATTTATGCATTCAAATTGCATATATATATGTATATAAAATGTACAACTGGGACAAGCTGTGAAGTGAAGTGAAGTGAAGTGTAGTGTATTGTAGTGAAGTGAAGCGAAGTGAAACGAAACGAAATTAAAATAAAATAATTGTTATTTAAAAAAATAAACGTTTGGCCTCCTCTGGAATTACTTTAAATTCACAAAATGTATAATATATAAGTGTTACAAACACAATTTTGTCTAACAATACATTTTCTAACAAACAATTTTAATTTCTAGGATTCAATCATTTCATTCCAATCTTGTGACCGTATATTTAAAAATATATTTGTAAATTGTGATTAATTGTTTGATACTGACCTGTAAAGGTGCTTTGAATCATCAGAAAGCATAAGGCCACTCGTACGACAGTCATTGCTGTTTTTCTCTCATCTGTTCTGGCGAACTTAAAATATCACTTTTCTGTTCCACATTTCTCCTAATTTTCCCTCAAAGACCCTCCTCCATTCTGAACTCTGTTGATAGTGGTGAATGAGTTAGTTGAGGTCAAGCACATCTCCTCTCAGCTTTCTGTGTGGTTTGTAATGAACGTCTCTTATCATCAGCGCTGACACATTCAGTTAAATGTCGCTCTTTATGAGAGGGAACCTGCTCATTCTTATGGCCACGGAAATTGACACATCACTGGCCACATGCTGATTATGGCTATTTTTGGTTTCTGTTTATGAAGGCTGCCAGAGACTACCGTGAATAAAATTCCACTGATGAGCTATCTATAAAAAAAATTAATAAATCATTATGCTATTTAAAAATAGTATCATAATTAATAAGAAAAATTATATAGGCGTATATAAAATAAAAAATTACATTTTAAAAATAAAAAAAACTTTAAATGAAAAAAATAATATTAAATGATACAGAGTTACTTGCCTTTTTGGGAGGTGCCAGTCCTGGTCTAAATATTTATGAAGCACAAAAGAATAACCTACTTCAAATAAAACAAATAAAGTGTTTTTGTTTTTTTACAATTATTTTAAAGAACAAAAATATTCATGAGGTCATGACGACTACAAATAACACTTCTAAGTGCATAAGCGTGACACATTTACTGCGCCAACTCTGGAGGGTGGCGAGTAAAAGATAACCGTTTTCTGCCCTATCACCCTCCTTACACACCCCTCACACACACACACACACACACACACACACACAAGGCAACCCCTCCCAACAAAACACACACCCTCTCTCAACCCATCCGGAAACCTCTAAAATGAGAAACCATTTCCTCCACCTGACTTTAGTGCACATGACTAAGACAAAAGAGCAAGAGCTGTGAATATTAATGGTTTTTATTGAAACTTACAAAACTGACAGCATTGTAGCCATTAGAAGAGATGCAGCTCGTGAGCACCGTAGAAACGTTTCATTGTCTGAGATGCTAGTCTGTGTTCTTAATGGAATATTAGTGCATGAATACAGCACAGCATAGACTAAATGTAAAACAAAACCCTGTATACTACAGATTTCAAAAAGTAGTATGCAATATTGCAATGTAATTACATGCAAGATAACCGAACGTAGTAGAAATGGTTAGTTTAGCATTTTAAGCCAACTATGCATTAAAAGGTTGTGTGTAAAAAGGCAGTCTGAAACTCAAAAATTTTAAAAATACTACTTAATTTGTCACACTGGCAAAGGATGATCAAATTGGATGCACTGCGGGACACAATATTTCATATGCAGTACTATGCTTTGTTATATAGGCCGAATGGTAACAAAATACCTTCAAAATTCTGTGTCGGTAAGATTTTTTTCTTTTAAAGAAAGTAACTCTTTCATTCAGCAATAGACAGTAAAGAAATGTATAATGTTTCAGAAAACTTCTATTTCATACAAAAACTAATATGCAATATTGATCTTTTCACCTTTCTATTCATGAAAGAATCATGGTTTCCATAAATATATGAAATCACCACACCCGTTTTAAGTAGTGAAAATAATAAATGTAATATTTTATTTTAAATAATGCAATTTTCATTACTTAAATATTCAGACTTATATAATTTTTTATTACCAAGTACAGTATAACTAAATCAGTTTCTAAAGAAAAAAAAAAAGGTTATCCAGCAGAATGTTTTCAACTTTAATAATTAACTTTATAAATTATTAATAACAATAATAATAAGAAATGTTTAAGAAATCATATTAGAATGATTTCTGAAGAATCATGACACAGTTTTGCATCATAGGAATAAAATATTTTAAAATATATCGAAATAGTTATTTTTATTATTATAAATAATTTATTATTTATTATTATTAATAATAATATTATTATTATTATTATTATGTAATAATATGGGTGAGCAGAAAAGACTTCAAGACACTCAAAAACAATTAAAAAAAAATGTGCAACCCCAAAATGTTGATACTGTAATGGCACTGTAGCAATAAACATGTTTAAAACTTATATTACTGGCAGCTATAGTGCCACTAAAAGCAGAGCGGGCTTATATTTTTAATGAAAATCTGACACATGCCAGTCAACCACTGTCTGAAATTGTGTTTGCATAGCTATAAGAATCTCTGATTAAATATTTCTCTTGTTTTGTGCAGCTGATAGTACCTGCACACTTCCGGTGGTGCTCTCCGACCTCTTAAAAGCACAGCTTTGCACAAAATATTTCACAAGCCCACGGTTACTGCGATAAAAGACAAACACATACAAACTCTATACTTCAAAAAAGTGTTATTGTGCCAGATGCATGGGAAAAACATCGGTCTAACAATGAAAACATCAAATTAGCCTAAATGGCCTATACATTTGCTCAATTTGGCAGCTTCAGCTTTCAAAACCTTAAACCCAGGCCCAAAGCAATTGTGCTCAAGCAGAAACAAATTCAAGGCCTGTTCAGACCAAGAAAGATAACTATAAAGACAACTGTAATGATTACTCTATTATAACATTATGTTACGCTGCAATTTTGTCTGTGACTTTAAATGTGCAAGCTTTTTAAAGCACGATGAACTCTGATATGCTGCCAATGTTTTTATGATTCATCAGCCGGAAAAATGTTTCTGTAAATGAATCCAATGATATCGTTCCTTTTTGTCATTGTCGTTATAGTTAAATATTCCGAAATGTTCATCAGAATGTTTTGCACGTCCAAAAATAAATATGACCTTACGCTGTGTCAATCATGTTTACACACTGCCTCCAAACATTTAGTCAAAAACAAGAACATTTTGGACTCAATGACCTTTAGTCTGACAGAAGGGAGAAGACGGAAAAAGGTTTCTTTTGTTTTTTGCTGTTGTTGCTCTTTTGAAATAAGAGCTGTCATGATAAACAGGGCACAAATATTATATTATGGAAGTTGAATTTTTACTTTAAAATGTATGGAAGCCCCTTTTCAGCACAGAATAAAATATTTTTTAAATGTAATTACAACTTTTTAATCTCACACTTTTTTGGTCACAACTATCATATAAGCTCCTCTGGTGAAAACGGCTTCCATAAAAAGGAGAGTAGCAATGGGTTCAAATTGATTTTAGGGTTAAAGCATTCTGTCATCAAATTCTGTCATTAATTACTCACCCTCAGGTCGTTCCAAACCTGTAAGACTGTAAGAACTAACTCTTTAGGAAACTCTGTCTAACATTATAAAATGACCTTCCTTTGCTTTTTCCCCCATCAAATATTCTTTCACTTGGAAATATGTCACCATATGGCAGTAAAATCATTTTCACGTGAAGGACAAGCTCATTTAATCAGAGAGAATGTTCATGAAAAACTTAATGTAACATCAGTATGTTACCGTAAAAAACTTTTTGATGCAAGAACCACTGCCTAACATTGTAAAAGGTTATTAAAGAAAAAAAATTATTAAAAAGTGTATAATCTTGGCCATTTGTCCGAGAAACATCAAATGATAACACAGAGGCAGCAATCGCGTTTGTGTTTTTTGGGCGGCTCCTGTTCCTCCTGAGGCGTCTCAACGGTCAAGCCTTGCCCTAGACTCTGCCGATCACATAAAGAGTGGGTGGAGTCAGAGGAGATTGACTGGAGCCGCCCGCACACAAGCTCGGCCGCGTTACCGTCCGCAGTGGACACGTCCGTCACTGTCCTCTCCCTCAGAGACATATCATCATCATCCTCATCAATCAGCACCACATCGGTTTTAACATCCACCTGGATGCACGGCACGGTCTGAACATCCTCAGAGCTCTCCAGGTTACTAGAGTCAATGAAACCCATGAGGGACGACCTGTCCATGTCCAGTGATGGGTCCATTAGACTGTCCTCAGCCTCGTGGTGCAGATACTGCATCTCTTTCAGATTCTGGAGATTGGAAACACTCCATACGTTACACGTGTCTTCATTCGCAGCCGTTTCTATAACACCGTTCACTGCGACCGGATCCGTTTTCCTTCCAGCATCGTCGGCCATGACCTCAAGGGTCAGTTCGGGTTCAAATATAGTCTTCTGCGGGTCCCTGTAAAGCGCCCCAGCCTTCTGAGAGTTGTTCATCATACACTTTTGTTTCTTCACACAGGTTGTCTTTCCACCAGAGCCTAGGACATTAAAAGAGGTCATACACTGTTACACATATGTTACAGACCGAGTCTGTTACACAGCTACTTACACTTAAGTACAGTATTGAAGCACTTTATTTGAAGTAGCTTATGTCTACATCACATTCTGTCATTTAAGGTATTTAATCTGCGTACTAATGGGTTAAATCAAACAAAGGTGTACAGTATAGACACACATGAACTACACTTAAGTACCAGGTGGATACACTAATTCTAATGTGAGAGTAGCATCCTATTACATTTCAAACTGTGAGTACTAACTGTTCCATAACTTGGTTACATGGTAAATGAATTTAGTTTTATGCAAGTGTTACTCACTTTATTTTAAGGTGTCCAAAATACAGAGTAATTACCTAGTAAATACTTAGTAGTAGCCATTGTCCTCGCATGAAAACATGCATGAAATGAATGCACTTACAATGTTATTAAGTTATGGAAAAGCCTGCACTTACAGTTTGTAATTTTGTCGATCTAATAGGCAGCTGCTGTTAAAGAGACCAAGTCACACAGCTACTTATGTAACCAAAAGATTGTTACATATGTGTTGCAGACTTTATACAGCGTAATTATAACACAGAACACAGTCATAAGCTACTTAAAATAAAGTGATTGTACTTAAGTGTACTTCATGTGTATCTATTCTGTACACCTTATCCAACTGCACCTTAGTTTGATTTAAATCACCAGTACAAAGCCTAAATACATGTAATACCTTTCCAACTACATTAAAATTACACAATATTACACAGACATGACTTAAAATAAAGTGCATCAAGATTGCACTTAAGTGTACTTCATGTGTATCTATACTGTGCACCTTAGTTTGATTTAAATCACCAGTACAAAGCCTAAATACATGTAATACCTTTCTAACTACATTAAAATTATACAATATTACACAGACATGACTTAAAATAAAGTGCATCAAGATTGTACTTAAGTGTGTCGGTCTGTAACATATGTGTAACAGTAGCTGCCTGTTACATCTACAGTACATAATTACAAACAGTTATTACAGGCTGTTCCGTAACTTATTTACATGGTACATTTTGTTTCATGCAAGTACAACAGCTGCTACTACTTCAAGTACTTAATTAGGTAATTACTCTGTATTTAGACATCTTAAAATAAGGTGTTACCATAAAGAGCTAACACATTTTTAATTCCTGTAATGCAAAGCTGAATTTTCAACATTATTTCTTCAGTTTTCAGTGTCACATGATCCTTCAAATATATATTCTAATATGCTCAAGAAACATTGTTCATTCACAGTGGGTCAATTTTGACTCACCAGAGTTAGCGTTGTCTTTGGTGACCATGGCAAGCCTTTTCTAACACACGTCTGAGAGCTTAGGTCCAAGAGACGACTCACATCTGTACAGCCAAGAAAACAAAAGAAATAAGATCTCCTCTAAATCCTCTATGGATTTAGGATTACCACAAAGGAATTAACCTTTTGCCCTCCGTCTACAACACTAATACCTCAGCATCCTTTTACTTTTAGTATCCACAGATACAGCACCATTAATGCTCCATACAAGAAATCATAGCAAAACATTCAACCACAAATCCTTCACGAAACCGAGAGAACAGAAAGACGAAGAAACGGGAGTGGATGAGGGAATGAAAATGGGAGGTGGGCAGCATTTTGCCCAGCACTCTCCAGCAGGATGAATAAAGACATGAAGCCTTTAAAAGCAGCAAAAATAACTCAAAGTTCCCAAGAGACTTCAAGGCGTTTTCAGAAGAAGAAAGACATGCTATCTTGAGCGGCTGCCACTCGAGAAGAACACTGAAACAGACACATCTGCATATCAAGCGTTTAGATGCAAACAATTCCGCACAAACTACAGAAAGTAGCCTAATTCTCTTTAAAAATAAAATAGTCAAGTTTTGCCAAAGCTTAATAGACAATCTTGAACTTACGCTTTCATTATCATCGTCTTTGATCACAGCAGCTTTTGTACTCACCGCTCCAAAGACACTGATCACACATGACTGCACTTTACACACGACAGAATCAGGCCTTTATAAATTAATGATGTCTATTAGGTTATGAGTACACTCACTACACAACAGTTTTAGACAAGAGATTCGTATAGATTTATATACTGTATATACAGTCAAGAATTTACTTTATACATGTATAATGAATTCTTGACTGTATTCTTGAAATATTATTTATATATATATATACACTAACATTCATAAATGTGGGGTCAGTAAGATATTTAATGGTTTTTAAAGATGTCTCTTCTGCTCATTAAGGCTGTATTTATTATATTAAAAATGCCAGAAAAAATTGTGAAAAATTATTTCAATTTAAAATAAGTGTTTTCTGTGTGAATATATTTTAAAATGTATTTTATTCCTGTGATACAAAGCATCATTACTCCAGTCTCCAGTGTCACTGATCCTTTCAGAAATCATTGTAATATGCTGATTTATTAATAGAATTTTCAGTGTTATTTTTTTCTCCCTCATGATTCTTTGATGAAGAACAAGTAAAAAAACAACATAATATTTACCAAATATAAAACATTTCTAAAATGTAAATCTTTGCTATGATTTTTTGTTCATTAATTAGATCCTTGGTTAATAAAAGTATTTATTTCTTTCAAAGAAGAAATAATAAAAATGTACTGATCCCAAACTTTTGATCAGTAGTGAAACAGTAAACTATTGTAACAGTGGTTCTGAATATTATTATCCATTTTAAATAAATACTTCTCTTTTTAATATTTTAATAATCAAAGAATCCTGAAAAAAACTATTAAGTAGCTCAACTGTTCCCAACACTGATAATAAAACATCAGCATATTAGAATGATTTCTGAAAGGATCATGTGACACTAAAGACTGGAGTAATGACGCTTTGTATCACAGGAATAAATTACATTTTAAATTATATTCACACAGAAAACAGTTATTTTAAATTGAAAAAAATATTTCACAATATTACAGTTTTTTCTGGATTTTTAATATAATAAATACAGCCTCACTGAGCAGAAGAGACATCTTTAAAAACATTAAATATCTTACTGACCCCACATTTTTGAACGGTAGTGTATATATAAAGCTAATTATAAATTGCTTGCAAAAAACAAACACAATTATTTTTTTAAAGTATCTATCCATCTATCTGTCTCCCAAATTTAAATAGATTACATTGACCATAATAAGGGACAATACAAATTACCACAGATCATTATAATTCAGATTTTCTTAACTAACTTCAAATGTGTTAAATCTCTAGCATCAATTAACAACAAACAAAACAACAAATTATCATTTTACAAAGATGCAGCAGTGTAAAGCTGCATGTAATGAAATTCACCCGTCTACTAAATTACAAAGAGTCGACAACGCATTTAGTATACAGAAAATTAAGACTGCATCTAACATAATTATTAGGAGGGAATGCAATCACTACTTTTAACACACTTAACACACGTTAAGTTGTACAGAAAGCCTGTTTTTGTGAGAAACCCCTCCTCACATACTAATGAATAATACACATGGAGCACTTACACGCATGTGTGCATGCACAGGGAAAGGCAGGACTGAGGAAAGATGGGAGAGACTGAAATATTCATGAGAAACGGCCCTCCATTCAAACTCCTCCCCTACTGACACAGACACTGATTAAAAGTGATTTGACTGCACATGTACAATGAATTCACTACTGTATAATGCATAAAGCAAAGCAAAAATATAGAATATAACCCTGTTGAAATTAGAAATTTACACAGGAAAGTTACTCAGTTCCTCCATTACCCCGTCTGACGCCCCTGCCATTGAGTGCTTAGTGTCCTTTCCTAAGGATTACATCAGCATTATTCTGCTTTCTCGCTTGTCTGTTGTTTTATCTGTCCCGAGAGGTACAGTGTCCTGGTTCTGTGGTCCTCTAACGAAAATGATGCTGTGCTTAAGGTGTTTTCACTGACTCTGATGTTGACTTTCCTCGGTAAAGATACAGGCTGCTTGTAACAGACTGACACAGACAGAGGAGCTCTCACCACTTCAACTCCTACAGAAGAATAACAGAAAAATGACTGAAAATCAGAGGATCTGGCACTCAGTGTAAAATAAAAAACATATGTATTTTAATACACATAAACAAATATGCATATAGATAATGTCAAAAGGTTTGTTTACATAATATACGAGTGTGTACTGTGTATATTTATTATGTATATGTAAATACATGTGCATACAATTTTTGAAAATATTTACATGCATATGCATATATACATTTATATAATTTATTATATAAAAATATTTAATAAACATAATATTTTATATACATACATACATACATACATATATATATATATATATGCAGGTGTGTGTATTTATATAAATCTACACAGAACCCATATATTATATAAACAAAAACTTTTATTTCAGATATGATTAACTGTGATTGTGAAAGTACGTGTGTGTGGGTGTGTTAGTAATATATTTGAATAGAATTTAGTGTAACAATTAATATATTATTACAACATATAATTTATAAAATGATTATATAACAAGTGATTGCTATAATATATTGCATATATTCATATATTAATGTTAATGCATTAATAAATAAATGTATATATATATATATATATATATATATATATATAGATATAGATATATATAGAGAGAGAGAGAGAGAGAGATTTATTAATATTATATATATATATATATATATATGCAATATAGTAATATATTTTAATATATAATTTAATATACTAATACAAATAATGATGCATACTTATATGAGATGAACAGTTGAACGTTTTAAACAAAATGAATAAATAATAGATTAAAAGTCTGAGATTTACACGACGCAAATTCTTTGAGTGAAAGGCTTCTATGGACCTACAAAGAGATTTGTGTAGTAAAGAAGTGTTTTTTTGGTCAGTTAGCATGCTGTCATTTTGCTGTTGTTGTAAATAGGACTTCAAACATTACTTACCTTTGTGTTTCTCCATTTCTGCCATGCACCTGGAGAACATCCACAGCGGGTGTGTGGTGGGACGGGTAAATCCCAGCCAAACAAACACAGGCAGAGGGCAAAGGTCACCAATCCCCCAGGAGCTCTTCACACCTGTGGACCAAGGAACAGCCAGGCTGATGCATCTCTCTGAGACTGGATCTGGAAAAAGACACAGGTTCAGTTCATCCAGCGAAGGTCTGATGAAAGTGTCCTGCATTAAGATAAAACCAATCCTCACAGCCACTGATATGATGGCAGTCTTCAATACCACCGGGTCCCTTACCATGGGTGACCTCCAAGTCAGGCTGAGCATCAGGTCTGTATGTATTGTTAGGAGAGAGTAGAGTCAGTGTGCTGCTCCAAATGGTCTGCTGATCTCTAGATACAGTCAAAGTCAGATCCACCTCCACTCCGCCACTAACAGTCCTGTACTCCAGCACTCTGGTCTGCAGGGAGAACGTCCCTCTCTTCAGCTCATCCACGGCATCGCTCAGACTCAGACTCTCACGGACACTCAACAGACCTGCAGAAAGTAGCAGTGATTCTCTTTTTCTGGCCATAAGTGGAGCATAACCAGGGTTATTATAGTTAAATAATACTAAAACAAAAAAAAAATACATTTTCATTACTTGGAATAAAGTAAATGTTATCTGAAATAAAATACATTACAAAACATATGAAATAAAATACATTTTATTTCAGCTAGTTGCCATAGCAATATTTTCATTAGTTTAATTTGTACTAAAATAACAAAAATGAAAACTGAAACAAATAAATACATATAAAAACTATTTAAACATGCTTAAATAAATAACAAAAAAAGACACCAAAATGGCAAAAAAAAATGAAAACAGAATATATAAAAAATAATTCAATAACTAATAAAAAAAAATTAATAAAAAAATACAGCTGACTGTACAATATTAGCAAAAGGTAACTTTAATTATTTAATTTAACTTAATAAAAAAAATGATTTGTATCATGAAGAGATAAAATAAAAATGATATATGAATGAAATAAAATCTGACTCTATTGGAACGAATAAATGCAGCAGGATCTTATTTGATTCAAATCTTTGAAAAATGTCGGGACGGTGCTTGACCCATGTGCCAAAAAGCACCAGGTCTTACCCAAAGGGCTTAGTCTGAATCTCTCAGAGCACACAATCATAGTGAGAAGTTTGTTGAAGAGAAACTCCGGGTAGCACAAGGGAATGTCTCTGAAGACACTGTCAGGATAGTCCCAGCCATAACCCGAAACACTGCAGAACCTCCTTAAAGATACAGCATCGTACCTACAGACAAATCCACAACAATTAACAACTGGAAAACACTTCATAATTAACTTTCATTAACATCATGACAATATATAATGAGTGGCATTAAAAGATACAGTACACGCCCTGTTATTTCAATTTAGTTTAAGTAAAAATGTACGCAGATAACAATAAAGCTTTTCCATATATTGCATGCACATCAACTGAGGCGGTAAACATAGACTTTAACCAATCACATACATTCAATTAAACTTCTTTACAAGTCAAGTTACCTGCAATTGATCAAAGTGAAAACAAGCTCGTCAGTTGTGTCTTTGTTTTTCCTCATTATTCCTCGTTTTTTGCGGAGAGACTCATAAATGTATCTGGTCATGAGGTAAACTGAACCTGGCAACTGTCTCCGGGAGTCAAAGACTGAATGAGTTTTAAAAGAGATGTGAGAAGTGTAAAAGACATACAGTATAGATACACCTGACACCACAGCGATAAGTGTGCTCAAATGATCCATATTCCGACACTCTTCACAAAAGAAGTAGCACTGTTGATGATTTGTTCAAAGTTCAAAGTTACTTTGTTGCGCGTTTCTTCTCTCTGTTGATATTTTGATACTGATTTTAAAAGCGGGAGCAGAGCTTTATCGCCTTCTAGTGTCTGGGCATGTTAATTACAAAAACACAGGGCTGCAAAAGTAACAACGGGACATAATGCAAGTCAGTGGTGAGTTTCACCCCATATTTTTATTCAACTTTTATTAGTATAATAACCATATGATAGAATTATACATAAGTAAAATAATTAAGTGATGAGATAATAATGTTATATAATATATGTTACGTTATTTTAATATAATTATTATTATTGTTGTTGTAATACTAAAATGTTGTATTAATAAAAATGTTATTAATTCAATGCAAACAGTATTTTACGTCTGATAAACGAGGCCTAATTTCAGTAGGCCTATTCCTGACATCACTCATTGGTCATCTGATCAATTAAGCTGCATCGATCTCAGCTGTTGGCTCGATTAAAGTGCCTCATCTCGAACCGAGATGGTTTGACCCGCGTTGCCCTGCAGTCATGTGTTTGTTTGTGCTGCTGAATGTCGCTTCAGGGATCTTTCTGCTTCTGAGAGGTCAGATGCGAGTCTCACATTAACCTTCAGTCTAACATTTACAATTACTTCATTTACCCGGTGTAGAAACTGAGAAACTGGTCACTGAGTGCATACTGACAAACTAAAAGCTACCAGTCGACTATTTGTCATGTCAAAATTAAGCACTTTAACTTCTAGTCATTGTAGTTTATTAGCGATCTGATTTTGTTTATCAATTTCCTTTATTTGCGAGAATAAAAAAAAATATTTATTGTGTATATATATATATATATATATTGCGTTATGATCATGGAGGCAATTGTTGTTATGTAACGTTTTTGCATTGTGACATTAATTAGTTTCTTCCTCAATATTTGTTGATTTTCAAATGAGGGCTTTGCAGTAATGGGAACCTATGCTAAGATTGCATGAGATTCATTAGTTTTGATATGTTTGTGCTCCAGCTGAATGTGTGCAGGCTGCAGTAGCTTCTGCTCGTGATCCCCTGCACTGCAGAGTGGGCTTCAAACCCTGTAAGGACGGATCAGAGTGTGTGCTGTACAGTCATGTGTGTGACGGCGAGAACGACTGTCGTGACGGCTCTGATGAAGATGAATGTGCTGCTGTCTGCAGCATAGGTATGTTTTTGTAAGTTTTCATTAGAGGACCATTTTTGGTCCTTAAACTGATTTCCAGGGGCCTAGGATAAAGAATAGACATTTAGTTCTAAATTTTGCATTTGAATTGCATGTAAAAAATGTCATATATTTACACATTTTTAGCATAGAACATGTTCAACAAGAACTATTAATCACTTAACATAAACTAAAAACATTGTGATCTATATTTGTCAGTTACTGTAATACATAAATTAAACATGCAAGATGTCTGTACTCTAAAAAGGGCACCCAACTATTTGCATCCATTTCATTCAAATAATATATTTCTTCAAAATGCATTTATTCAGATTGCTTAGAATCAACAAATATGTTAATTGTGAGAAAAATAAATTAATGCTCAGGTTAAGTTCTGATAAACATTAATCAGCGTTGTATTTGCATCTGTTCTCAGGTCAGTTTCAGTGTGCACATGGTAAGAAGTGCATTGAGCGACGGCAGGTGTGTGACGGTGTGGCTCAGTGTCAGGATCGCTCCGATGAAGTCAACTGCTTCAAGCCGGAGGAGGGCTGCGGTCATCGCTGTGATAAAATCCGCTGCATCCCAGAATCCTTTGTTTGTGACGGAGATGCAGACTGTGCTGACGGCAGCGATGAGGCCAGCTGTGGTAGGGGTTTGAATTGGGTTAAAAGTAGTATTCCTGGACTAAAACTAGAACAAAGTGTCAAATCAAATGGTTCTGAATGTAAACAAGCACACTTACCAGTGTATACTATTATTGTTCTCACCATGGCATGTAAACAGTATATGTACAGTATATGCTATAGTAAACAGCCTCCTGCTCACATGGGTTGCCAGGTTGAAAAGACAACATGAATGACCGCAATTACTCTAACAATGGAAGGTGAAGAGATTTCTTGAATTTTTTTATTGGATGGTGAGGCTTTATTTTTTGGGTAGAATCTGTGATCCTTTGCTGGCTTCCATGACTGGAATATGCTGAGTTTTCCACCAACTGGCAACCCAGGGTGAACTGGCAGTGGATGGAATCACACAGAACTAAACTAAAACACATTCTGACACACATTTTCAAAGAATAATTGGCTGTAGAATTGATTTTGAGAAAAACATGAATGTGAACTTAGCACATTTCCTGAATATTTGCAGACATGTTTTTTTAACTTGTCTTCTCAGATATCAGCACTGTTGATGATGGCAGAATCGAGGAGGAGGAGGAGGAGGAAGAAGAGAAAAAGACAACGGAAGATGAAGTCTCAGGAAAAGCTCCTGTAACTAAAGGACCCCTGCACTGTCCATTCGGCTCCAGGTTATGTAGAGATGGGACGGACTGTGTACTCTATAATCACGTGTGTGACGGCGAGCATGACTGTAATGACGGGTCTGATGAAGACGAGTGCTCTGAGGAGTGTGAATCTGGTGAGGAAACCACTGGCAGCCTCTCACAACATGCACTTTGACAGGGTTAGAAATTCTTCTACGATTCCTGCTCTTGGTGTTCACGTTAATATTCTATTCATCTGTTCTCAGGTCAGTTTCAGTGTGCACACGGTAAGAAGTGCATTGAGCGACGGCAGGTGTGTGACGGTGTGGCTCAGTGTCAGGATCGCTCCGATGAAGCCAACTGCTTTAAGCCGGAGGAGGGCTGCGGTCATCGCTGTGATAAAAACCGCTGCATCCCAGAATCCTTTGTTTGTGACGGAGATGCAGACTGTGCTGACGGCAGCGATGAGGCCAGCTGTGGTAAGGGTTGTGGGGGTTTGTCCATTACGGTGGTGTTATTATAAGTTATCAATAACAAAAACTTTAAACTATTAAAACATTTTAATTTAAACAAAGCTAAAATATGAGAAAATGAAAGAAAAAAAATCAAAAAAGAAACAGTAAAACTGTTTAAATTGCCAAAACTGAAATATATAAAAAAAAAAATGATTAAAATGATTTATTATAAAGCAAGAGCAATAGAGAGCAACAGCAAGGTTATGGAAGTAAAAATCCAAAACATTAATTTTCTTCATAATGAAATAATGGAGTGACACATCCTGGCCTGCAGGTGAGGAGAGCTGCAGCAGTGCTGAATGGCAGTGCAGCAACGGTCAGTGCGTTTCGGTCAGTATGCGCTGTGATGGACACCCGGACTGCAGAGATCATTCAGACGAGGAGGACTGTGCTGAACCTCCACCCTGCACCACACAGCGCCGCTGTCCAAAGAGCCAGGAGTGTCTGCTGGATGAGTGGATATGTGACGGAGAGACGGACTGCAAGGATGGCACAGATGAGAAGGTGCGCTATAGGATGTCCATACATTACAAAAGGATTAAAGTGTTTTGACCACCTTTTCCATGCGAGACAGAACTGTAAGGAGTCTCCAGTGCAGTGCGGTGAGCTCCAGTGGCCTTGCAGCTCTAAAACACAGTGTATTCCTGAAGCCTGGCGCTGCGATGGCTCCGAGGACTGTAGGGATGGAAGCGACGAATCTGGTTGTGAGTTTTAACAGTTATGAAGCAGGGTGAACCAAGATAAGACGCCAGTGTAGGGCTGGGCGATATATATTGAACTATATATTATGCAAATCTTGTCAGTAAATCCGGTTCTTCGATTAGCTGTAAATCTCCATCAGCTGTTTTTAAACGCAGCGCCAGTTTATGAACAGAGCACCGACAAGCTACGCGTTGAGTTTCGCGGGTGATTCAATGGCGCAGCTTCTCGGTGATCTACTGCTCTGTGTCGAAGCTGGCGTTCCTTTTGAAAAACGCTGATGGTAAGAACGGCTTTACTGACGAGATGCGCATAATATATCGTTCGATGTATATCGCCCAGCCCTATCCCAGCGCATGTTCATTTTCATTTAACATTAGAAATTATTTTAAAGTCAAATTCAGAATTGACCTTAATGCATATTCCTGTTCTTTTTGAATAATTAAAAAATCCTCCAACAATCTGTCATAGCCTTTTTATAGAGATACACACTTCTCAATGTAAGAATAACAGAAGGACTCAGAAATGTGGCATATTACAAATTAAATGGGGTTCTGAATTTACAGTAAAAAAAAAAAATTGGTGGTGACAAGTTTTCAAATGTTTTCAAAAAGTTTTTCCCCCCAAGGCTGCGTTTTTGTGACTTTTAAAAGTTAAATTTTAAAATGTAATTTATTCCTGTGATCAAAGCTGAATTTTCAGCATCACAACTCCATTCTTCAGTGTTATATTATCCTTCATGAATAATCCTAATATACAGATTTGTAACATGTCTTAGCAATCATAGAAAGTTGACACGTTTTCAGGATTCTTTGGTTGATAAAAAGTTCCAAAGAACAGCATTTGTTTTAAATGGAAACTTTTGTAACAATTTAAAAATCTTTGCCACTTTTTAAAAATGTAATGGATTCCTTGCTGACTTGAATGAAATATATAAATATGTATGAAGTACTGACCCCAAATTGTGAAAGAAAAGTAATATTATGTAATATTATTAAATCACCCCTGAAAAAACTTGCATAATGTTTAAGTAAATAAAATTTTCTGTTCACGTTTTTCTGTATTCTGCACGTTATTCCTGTGGAATGGCTCTCAAAATCCCTTTATAAACTAGGGTTTATGGTGTGTTTTGCCAGGCCCGAGTGTGTCCTGTCCTCCTCATCTGTTCCAGTGTGGTAGTTCGGAGTGTGTAGACCCGTCTCAACTCTGTGATGGAGTCACTAACTGTCCGGACGGTTCAGATGAGGGCGGGACCTGCGAGACAGACAAATGCTCTGGTCAGTTAAAGTGTGCCCAGGACTGCCAAAGCACACCTACAGGCACGGTATGATTTACGTTTACGATAATGTTAATGTTATGAAAATGTCTGCTTTGAGTAATAAAAACTACCAGTTCTAAAAATGAACTGATAAAATGAACTTGCAATACAGTTCAAATGTTTTGGGAGGAGATGTTTTTATAATGTTGTTAAGTCTTTTCTGCTCACCAAGGCTGCATTTTATTTGGAAAAAAGTTAATGTGAAATATTACCACCAGGGATGTAACTGTATCAGAACTTCACGGTACGGTAATACCTCGGTATGAATGGTGCGGTACGGTATTTAATGAATCATTTACATAAAAAAACTAAAATAATTAAGAGGCTCAAAAAAAGTGCCAGAAGTGTTTATTAAATATTCATTAAGTCAGTGTGTCATATTATCTTGCTGCTTTGTGGTCACACAATGTTATTCAGTGCACCCTAATTCACTGATATATTTAATGGTTTCTGTTTCAGAAAAACGGAATGAATATGAAATAGTGACTGAAATGCACGCCATTA
>JAUMHQ010000053.1:25195205-25205818 GCA_032361165.1 Enteromius paludinosus
ATACAAACATATTATGCAAAGAAAAACTTTTATTTGGGATGCGATTAATCGCGATTAATCTTTTGACAGCACTAGTTGAAAGATATTGTACAAATTACCTAAATATACCATGTCCCTGGATTCAGTTTCAACTGAAGGATGTCAAAAACTGTACAAATGTCACTCAAAGTTACATTTACTTCTGTAAATTTATCCAGTGTTTAGATGGTTAGTTAATCATCCAAAAATAAAATAAAATAAAACAATAAAATAATTATATA
Organism: Enteromius paludinosus; assembly: GCA_032361165.1. NCBI lineage: Eukaryota > Metazoa > Chordata > Actinopteri > Cypriniformes > Cyprinidae > Enteromius > Enteromius paludinosus. The sequence goes on from JAUMHQ010000053.1 coordinate 25,195,466, forward strand.
TATATAAGTGCTGTCAAATCGATTCATTGCAATTAACCACATCCAAAATAAGTTTTCTTTACATAATAAATGTGTACTGTCGATATTTATTATGTAGGCCCTATATATAAATACAAACACATGAATGTATATATTTAAGTAAAGATATTTTGCTATTATACTGTAAATATATTTATATATAACATATAAAATAATTATATAAATATATTCACGTATACAAGTAAATAATTTCAAGATATACACTGTATGTGTGTGTAATTATATATACATATTAAATATACACAGTACATATTATGCAAACAAAAACATTTACTTTGGATGTGATTACTCACAATTAATTATGTGTGTGTTTTTACATGAACTTAAATCTCAAATAAATACATAAATGGATAGCAATGACAATAATAGTATTGTTGTTCATTTTAACCTCTAATTTTATGTACAGTAAGGGCTTAGTTTTAGAAATATTTAACTATAAAAAATAAATGAACATAATATATAAATAATGCATTTATTTTTGAAGTTTTGTCAAATTAAAAAACTGTATCTGTACTTTTATCCAATGTTCTTTGTAAGAATGTTGTTATTTGATGTAAGTCTCTCATTGGAAGTCGGGTAACTGCGCTGTTTCTAACTGGATTTGAGGGGAGATAAATCCATTGAGATAAAACTAACCGTTAAAGCCCAGATGACAGAGAAAGATAGACCTCAAGCTTCTGCACAAGTCCTCTAAATCTTTCTTATATTACATGTGGCCCAAAAAAAAAGAGATGCGAAAGGCCACATTTCAATTGGCTTGTCTATTCCATGTTTTTCAAATAAAATCCATGACCATGAGGGGTGGTTGTCGGCTACCGCAGCATTTGATTTTTATTTGAGTTTTATCCACGGGTTACAATAAAAATAAAGCCTCACAGGCAGCAAAGCATGTTGCACACTCCCGGCACGTTAAAATGCAGGAATGTGTGACCGGACTGGATAAGGCTGACGGCACTATGATTGAGATATTGCTTATTTCAAGAAAAAATAAACAGATTAGTGGTGTGATCGTAAGAGGGGCAATAAGAAAGGCTCACTTCCAGTGAAGAATCCAGAAAAGGCTTTTAAGACAGGAAATGCAGATAAGATAGGGATGTTTGAGAAGGCAGATAAACCAAACCACACAAGCCATTGGACACTGGAAACACATTTCGGTTCATCAATACACCATAAAACTTTGTAGAAGTCAACTTTTCCACGGAGTTTTGAGGGCTGGATTGGAGGCGTGTTTAGTTCCTGTTACTCAAAGAGGGAAAATAATTTGACATTTGCTAATTGGACTCCTTTATTGTGCTTCAATTTCTTTAAGAATGACTTTAAGAATCTTTCGGTGATTTGAATTTCTTGTTTTGGAGCCAATTTAGAATTTTCATCAATTTGACCATGTGCTTCTAATAAAATAATCAATTCATAAACACGCTCCACTGAATAGCAACGACGTGTAATGCATAACAGACTAAACCAATGTCTTGTCTTTTCAAGTAGTGTTGATTTAGACCTCGGGATATTATACGAGGTGATCCGCAACAAAAAGAAAAGACATTACATGATGATTCCGAAACTTTATCAGACTAAAAGCTTCTTATCATCAGGTGGGACCAATCAAGAGTGGCCTCTGGTTAGGTTTGTTCATCTTCTCAAGCGTCTGTGCTCTTTTCCTAGTCCACTATCAAAGAGCTCCAGATAACAGCCATTCACAAAAGCCCTATCAGACAATCCCTGCACCTACAGACCCCGAACCGAGAGGGAATTCTGGTGGAGGGGGAAACACATGACGAGGAGGAGCGAACGCTGCGTGTGTGAGAGTGTGAGAATAGAGGAAGGCACCGAATGACAGACAAGGAGTAGGGAGGGGTGAGGACAGCAGCATTTCTGTGAACCTCCTGGAGGTAGGAGATCACATCAGAAGACAGGATGCCACGAACGGGGTCGTCTTGACGCACTTTCCCAGGAAACGCAAGAGGAATAAGTGCTGCCGTGATAATCACTCCCAAATGGGATTAATAAAGCGTTTTATCTCAGCATCAGAAGCTTCACAGACTCGCTCCTCAGCCTAGTTCCACAACTTCATGCTTTCTTCACCGGTCTCGAGTGGAGTTCTGTGGAGCGAGAGGCATCCATGCACATTCACTGAGCAGCATGTTCCATGAGGAGTACCATGAGGAGATGGACAGTGAGTAACAGTGTGTCTGCATGCTGGTTGGTGCGTGTCGTCTACCTTCTCGCCGTCTCCGTGATCTTCGCGTCCAGCGTCACCTGCCGCAGCGCATGTCCCGTGCATCGGGCGCTCAGGGTCGCCAACTCCTCGTCCGCCTCCGCCTCCGCCTCCACCTCCGGGCGGCATGTGCGCAGCTACGTGCACCTCCAGGGAGACGTGCGCCAGAGGAAACTCTTCTCCTTCCAGAAGTTCTTCCTTAGGATCGGGAAAGACGGGAGAGTCAACGGCACCAAGAGCAAAGACGACCCCTTCAGTGAGTCAGCTAATACCAAATGTAGCTACACTGCGTTTATTCGGAATCGCTTCAGTCGAGGCCAGACCAAAACATTGCGATAGCGGGTGATTGGAAAGGTTATCGCGCGCGCATCACCTTATCTGTTAAGAAAATGCATTCATCAGGGAAGGCACACAAAAAAGCCATGATTTAGAGTTTTATTAATAACATAAAATAATTGCATAAACTCTAATTAATTGCCTATCACATGCTTTACAATTGATGTATTCCAGGTAAATATCTAAAGTTAATGAATAGTCTAATAGTTTGAAATTAGGCTTCTTTAATTATCCTTTTTAACTGATAAGATAGATAAATAGATATTCAGAATATGTTTATTTCATTAGTTGTTCATTATATTCAAAAAAATATTGATTAATAGACTATGTTTATTAATTAATTTAGAAATATTATTACATAAACTTTATATACATTTTTTTTATATACATAAAAAAATAACATTGTATAACGTTTTTATAATAAAATTGTTATTAATAAATCGTTTTTACATTTAAATGTGCATATAAATCAAATGTTTTATGATATTTATGTTATATAGACTTTCTATGCCATTCACATCATTACTATAGCCTGCAGTATTAGTTAAAAACCATTTGCAAATGGAAAATTATTGCACGTTATATCGAAGCAAAACACCTGATGTGAAAATAAATTCAGGCTGGTCTGTTTTTATGAACCACACAGGAATAATATTACTAATATTCAGACCCCATAAATGAAATTAGCCGCTCGAATAAAACAAACAAAATTAATGGGCCGTTAAGGAATGCCGCTGTTGGCTGCAATATCCTTTTAAATGCATAATTGTGTCCTGACACCCAGAAACCTGAGAGCAATTAACCCACATATTGCCGTAAATGTTTCCCCTGACGCAGCAAAGGAGGAAACGCATCCTTTCTAATGTGATCAAAGGTTAAGCTTTTGTTTGCAATGGCTGTACATATCTAACAGAGCCATGGATCATTTATTAGATTGTCTTTGGTTTGTTTTCAAGTATTATGAGCCCATCAGGAAGATGCACAATGTGTTTTCGTTGTTTTACGCAGAACAAGTTAATTAGCCATTAGTCATATGGAGCCCATGTGCAGATAAGGGTCTTCCTGTTTCCTCTGCGTGTGTGTGTTTGTCTCGCACCGACATCCCTTCCTTTTTTTACGCCACGGGGCATCTTGATTTAGGCGTGTGTGTTAGTTTGTGTCTGGTGCTTTTTAAATCCAACTTTCTTTTAAATATCACAGTTGCTTCTCCTAGACAGCAGTGAGATGTCTGCTATTTCTCACATTGTTCCTCTGACAAAAAGTATGTCTCCTCTTGGGTTTTAGAAGAGATCTCAACAAGGTCTCAAACTGTGTATGTCAAGATAACTCAAATCTGTCACGGGGGTGGTACTCTGTGTCTATTAGGGTATCTTAAAGGTATGTATTAGTATTATTAAGTGTGCATGTTAGTACCCAAAGTGTACATTTAAGTACCTAAAATGTGCATGTTGGTGCCTCGAGTGTGCATATTAGTACTTAAAGTGCCTCAGATGTGTATAATAGTATCTAAAGTGTACATATTAGTACCACAAGTGTGCATAATAGTACAGTGTACATATGAGTCCCTAAAGTGCACATATTAGTACGTAAAGTGTGCATGTTATGACCTAAAATTTGCATATTAGTGCCTAAAATGTGCATATTAGTACCTCAAGTGTGCATATTAGTACCTAAAGTGTACATATTATTGCTTAAAGTGCACATATCAGCATCTCAGGTGTGCGTAAGAGTACCTAAAGTGTACGCTAGTACCTGAAATGTGCATATTAGTACCTCAAGTGTGTTTATTAGTACCTAAAGTGTGTATGTTAGTGCTTAAAATATCCATATTAGTACCTATAATATGCATATTAGTACCTCAAGTGTACATATTATTGCTTAAAGTGCACATATCAGTACCTCAGGTGTGCGTAAGAGTACCTAAAGTGTACTTTTAGTATCTAAAATGTGCATATTAGTACCTCAAGTGTGTATATTAGTACTTAAAGTGTGCCTAAGATGTCCGTATTGATTAATACCTGAAGCGTACATATTAATACTTTAAGTATGCATATTAGTACCTAAAAGGTATAAAAGTGTACCTTTTGAAAAGGTACTGACAACTTTTGAACCTTTTTTTCAGTGTATTCAATGTTGAATACAATCACAACAACTATTCACTCATTTGGTTTTTATTTATGTTTCTTCTTTTAAGAGAATAATCTTTAATGAAATCCAATGTAAAGTATTTTGTGCAACCTCTGAGTGATAACGTTTGTTCTGACCTCCTTAGCTTCAGCTTTGAACGATCTTATTGTAAAAACATTTTAGAAAGTGCACGCTTAGTTTATCTGAGCTGGGCATGGAAATGTACTGGGCAGTTGAGTTGTCCATGTCAGAGGGCAATTTGTGTTTGTGTCGCATCAGACATCCCTGTGACATCTGGCTGTGTAAACGTAATCAAGCCCTCAGAGGTGATCAGGCGCTGAGAGGAAATGTCTGTCAGATCTGTGCGTGTGCCTCCTGATAGTCTCATCTGTGATAAAACAACAGACACACACCACTCAGCCAGACTACGCAAACTCCCCACAAGTCAAACATCATCAGCAATCATCACGAGGTGATCAGACTTTTTCCGCCTGCTGGATGATAAAACAGACTTGAGGGATCATTTGACTTACGCCAGTAAACAGCCACCCAGAACACCCTAGCAATCACTCAGATCATCCAAGCAAACAGTGCTTAGAAAACCTTAGTCTGTGTGTGTTTTGTATTGGTAAGCTCTAGTTTCATGTGCTTTTATTATCAAGCATGCCTCAAAAACAGAGTGTTCAACTAAACATGCATGGCTCACTCTATAGCTCTGTGCCATTTAAACCCTGTCTTTCTGAATTTCACAACTCATTTATTCACAAGCGAGTAGCTAATTTAAGCGGTGTACAGCACAGCTGGTTGCTCTTATGTCTATAGGAGTGAGCTTACAGTGTGTGTGTGTGTCAGAAACAGCAGCAGTAATACACATGTTCTCACTTAACTGCTCTCAACTTTTAACCAGCCCTAAGAGCCTCCTGAGAGACTCAAACATCACATTTTGTTAAAGTTCTTGACGGTGAGAACGAGCAAAACAAATGTGTCAGTGATCAACACGTGATCCCAGAGGAGCATGTTACTGCTCCACCATATCCACTTTATCTCAGATGTTTATCCTGAAAGAAGTAAAAATAGGCACAAATGAGACAATTGTTGACACACGGTACGAGTACAGAGCTGTAAAATGAATGCAGAGCAGCTCAATTTGACGAGAAATGTTTGCGTTATTGAGTTTTGATCGCAAGTTCAGTATCTTGAGCCAATGTAATCACAAAACAGGATTCGAGAGAAGTGTTTAACATGCACAACGGTTGTGTAAATTTGATTAAAAATACAAAAAACAGTAATGTTGTGAAATATCATTACATTTTATTGTAATGTGTTGTACAAATGTCATTTATTCCTGTGATGTAAAGCTGAATTTTCATTCATCAATCCATTTCTTTAGGGAAAAAAAAAATCATTTTCTGACTTTTACTGCAAATTCTGTCATTTAGAAGCAATTGAGAGACTTCATTAATGAACCTATTAAATTCTCTTTTGACCAATGCATTTGAACCAGTGTGCTATTTGCAACGTACAACCAGTATGCATTTGAATGGTCGAAAAAGCCTTGTGTTTCTCTTGTAAGATTATACATGTTGACATATCTTTAAAGATGTTTGCGTGAAGTGCATCACATCCTGTGCGTGATTTCCACCATTACAGATACATCCGAGTTAGAAACAGAGCAGCTACTGTTAGTCTGCAGGCAGAGTTTCATGAATGGCGTGATGTGAATATCCCCAGCGACACATCAAAGGTGAGCGTCTTTCACGTTCAGCAAAGGGCTCCGACAAAAGAATAATCCTCGGCGGGTGAAATTACACTAGTCTTTATAGCGCAGATCCAGTGTTGGTGGAAATGGATACTGCAGTAGTGATGCTGTCCTTAGGCAAGACATGATTTGGGAAACACTGGTCTTTGTGCTGCTGAATGATGTCACGCGTTTGAAAAGACACGGCTGGCTGGGAAAAACACAAACAATGGGCCTGTGAGGGGCGTGACATCATACTTCAACAGCTCATGTCACAAACGCATCAATGAATTAGTTTTTCGGAGAATGTTAGATGTAGGGAATTGTCTAAAATCATGACAGAAATCATATACTTGGCGTAAAAATTCAGAAAGTATTTCTGCGTATTTTATTAAGCAATCGTGCAATAAATTGATCAAAGGTGACAGTAAAGACAAATTCGCACATATTTTGAGCAGCACAGCTGTTTCCAGCAGTTCAAATAATAAGAAATGTTTCTTAAGCAAAAAAATAAGCATGTTAGAATGATAAAAATTCAGCTTTGAATCGCAGAAAAAATATTGCATTTTAAAATATGTTCAAATAGAAAACAGTTAATTGAAATTATAAAAATATTTCACAATATTAATAATTTTACTGTGTTTCTATCAGTTATATGAAACCTTGGTGAGCATAAGACATTTCTTTCATTTAAATAATATTCAAAACTGACCCCGCACTTTTAAATGGCAGTCTGCACTCAAATAAAATCCTATTTAATATAATTCTGTACTTTAGGTTATGAAAAGCAATTATTAAGGGTCTCATCAGTTCAGAAGATTCTAATGAAAACTTGGTTTGCCTTTTCAATCTTTTATCGAATACATAACTTTACCCCCAAAACAACTTTTTATTACATTTTTATTTTTCAGCCAACACCAATAACTCTTATTTTTCAAAATTGTGCTTTATTTTTATTGCCATTTATTCACTTGTTTATTCACTCCTGCTCACATTACTCAAGCAAAATAAATCAAATGTTTCTCGTTGACTTTTAAAAGTCTTTAAAGACTTTTATTTGTTTCTTTGCACAGCAGTTTTATTCGATTTTAACTGGTTGGGAATAAACCTGTCGCAGTAGATTTTAGCATTATTTGTTTTACACTCAAACAGTCAGGTGTTGAAAACTAGAGCTTTGCTGGTGTTCTACATGAAGTATGGCAGATGGAATTGTATGTAAAAGCTGTGAGGAATTGAATCAGACTAATGATTATAGCGCAGTGGGGGTGTTTAACACAGCGTCTGGTCTGTCCTTGAGAGAGACTCCAACAGATTTATGAGCTTTTATGGGGATTCCAGTGCAAAGCTGTCCCATGTGTATCCTGATGCTGTTTGATAAAGCGGGAGTCTGCTGTCTGTCTGACTGCACTGCTGTTTGATGCTAATAATGGCTCATGCTAACGAAACACATGCTAAAAAGACCATTAGTTAAATCAACAGACAGTGATGTGCACTGGATTAAATTATGTCACTTTGGTAAAAAATTTGACTTTTTTTTCAATACCCCCTAATGTAAATCATATTTTGAAATATGTCAAATTTTCCCCACATATACAAAATATGTATATATATATATAGTTAGGTAAATTACATTTATAATGTGTATTTTTCCACAATAATAAAAAGGAAATCATTTTTTTGCATGAATCATATTAAGTGTTTTTGTTGTTTTTCAACATATACATAAGTTCATATATACCTATATATATTTAATTTTTTTCATTTTTTTGATGAAACATGATAATGCCATGATTTTGTTGCTTCTGAACAAATATTAAGGTAACAAATACCCCCTCCCAAACATCATATTTTATAACACGAAGAGTGGCAAAACCATGTTTTTATTGTGTCTGAACAAAAAACACATACACAGCAATGCCATGTTTCCCCCACCCTCATATTTTATAAATGCACAGTGGTAATAGCATGTTTTTTCCCAACATTACCACAGTAATACCATGTAATACCCATCATATACTAAGGTAAAATGATTACAAACACATGCACAGTGTACTGTATTGTAAGGTAAATCAGTGGTTGATTTTTCCTAACATATACTAACCTGAATCATATTTTTAACAGTGGTAATACCATGTTTTCTGTTCTGTTTGGGAAATTGATTTCTTTGCTATTATTTTTACTTATTTGTGTCCTTTATATGGAAGGCAAGACTAAATATCATCGGTGACAGAATGGTTTATTTGTTGCATCTGAACTACAGTCCACTATCATGTCTTCAAACATCCTCTCTGTAGTTGTCGCAGGAAGCATGCAGGCAGGATGCTTCAGGCACGAGCCGGACGTTCAGGAGACCACCAGTACGGCGCGAGACCGCTGCCATGTGTGCCACAGATGGCTTCACAGCAACACAATAAAAAGGACGCAAACGACTCAATATCAGTGACAACCATGGCTTGCGCAACGCTGTTTTTCTCAGTCCCAAAAACTACAACTGTTTATATAGCATTTTTTAGGCACCAGACATAATGCCAGCGCGCGCACAAAAACAGTGGATCTTGGCAGAGCGCTGTGGAAAATGCACGTCTGCGTGAACGACTGCAAGCCAATGACGCAGCGTTTAGTAACGTGCAGCAGAGCATGACATGCTCGGGAAAACAGGGCAGCATGTAAAGAAAAACCAGCAAACAGGCCCAGTTTAAACTTGACCTCCCGGTGCGCTGCTCGACATCTGCTGTGCTTTTTCTCCGTTTCGGGTCGCTCTCGCAGGTGTTTTGCCTGTACGCGTTAAATGGAGGTGGGATTACAAACACATTTACTGTAATGGCTTAAGTTAAGTGTGGCCTCGCTGACATCAACTTCAAAGCAAGGCTCAGCGTAGAAATTTGCGTCATTTTAGAATAATAGTAACGTCATCGAAGCTATGGAATAACACAAATAGATGTGTGTGGGAATATGCCTACTCCCTAATATTCCCTAATTGTGCATTTCTTTGTCCATTCTGATATGATGGACTCTTACTGGCTGCTTTTTCTTCTGCTCCCAGTTATCTAAAAAAAAGTAGCTTTCTAAAGTAATTTTACTATTCATAGCACCTTCCCTGATTTAAATTTAAGCAAGTTTTTGTCTAGTAGAGCATTTTCACCTGGTTAAAATGTATTGTATGTGTGTGGTACAGACATATGGTAGGCGGACATGCGTGTACGTCAGCCTTGTATTTGTGCTTCACGTGAACATGTTGGTGGTTTGGGTCTGAATGGATGTGTGTGTGTGTGTGTGTGTGTGTGTGTGTGGGAGCTTCATTGAGTTTTTTGCAGTGGGCTCCAGTCTGCTGTCGTCTCTCTCGTCTTTGATCACTGATCATTGAAGCTTCTCTAATCCATCTCACTGTCATCCTGTCTGTGTCGTTCCTTCCTTTCATGCTTTCATCCCAGCGCTGAGAGGACACAGAGCACTCAGATAGTTTTACCGTCTCACTTGATACCTGCAACCCGAGACCCCAATGGAGCCACTTCACACACGTACACGGATAGATGAGTGCACACGCTACCTGCGCACACATTCGCTCGCTCACATTCACACATAATGTCGGCTGTTGAGGTACAGATATTTTTTATCTGATGGCCAAAAAACGCTTTGATTGCCAAATCAGACAATGCACAGATTAAACTGATTTTTGAAACCTGGCATTGAAAAAAAAGGATGTTTGGGGGAAAATAGTCATAAATTAGTCCTCTTTAATATTTGTATTTGTATACTTTATTAGACATATTAGAGATAATTAGAGAAAATTAGCAGTTATCATTAACTGATATCATTAAAGATTCCATAGAATGCATTGAGAGAATATTTTAAATTGTTCTCTGATATGTACATAGAAGGTATGTAGCTTAGGTAAGGG
>JAUMHQ010000053.1:25279148-25295447 GCA_032361165.1 Enteromius paludinosus
GATCTGCAAGGAGGAATGGCAGAGGATCCCCAAATCCAGGTGTGAAAAACTTGTTGCATCTTTCCCAAAAAGACTCACGGCTGAATTCGATCAATAGGATGCTTCTACTAAATACTGAGCAAAGGGTCTGAATACTTAGGACCATGTGATATTTCAGTTTTTCTTTTTTTTATAAATCTGCAAAAATGTCAACAATTCTGTGTTTTTCTTTCAATATGGGGTGCTGTGTGTACATTAATGAGGGAAAGATAATGAACTTATTTTAGCTAATGGCTGCAATATAACAAAGAGTGAAAAATTTAAGAGAAAAACTTTCCGTACCCACTGTATATTTAGCATATATTCAAAATTTCTCTTTTTATTCTGTTTGGAATGAAATAATTTATTTTATCATGTTTATAATTTAATTATAATGATTATATGATTCATAACAATATAATCGTAATGCATTATCGAATTCTGCACATCAAAGCTGCTACCTGATAATAAGATTACGGCTCCAGAGTGTTGAGGTTTGTTACTGGTCCATAAAATAAAATACTATGCATGGTGAATATTTTAAGTTTAAAGAATGTCAAAAGCATCAACTTACTGTTTTCCACAGCAGTTTGATGGTGCCATTGGAATAATTACTGAATTTTCTCCACAGATCTATGGTCACTAGAGGCTCTGCAGAAAAAAATAAAAACAGTAATATAACCAGTCTTAAGGGTCCATTTTTGACATCATCATTAGCATTTGACATCATACAATTTATATATCATCTGGAAGCTGAATAAGCTTTCCATTGGTGTATGGTTTGTTAGGATAAGACAATAATTGGCTGAGATACAATTATTTGAAAATTGGAATCTAAAGGGCAAAACAAATCTAAATGCTGAGAAAATCACCTGAAATGTTAATGAAGTCCTTAGTAATGCATATTACCAAACAAAAAATACGTTTTTATGTATTTATGGTGTGATATTAATAAAATATTTTACTCAAAATCCTAATGTTTTATTGGCATAAACAAAAAATGAAAGTTTTCGCTATTGCTACAATCACCCATGCCACTTGGTTTTGTGGTCTAGGTTCACACATACATATATATTTATATATATAAATCCTCCATCTGTACTCCCATGACTCTTACCCGTGTTGAATGATTTTTCTGTTGTCCATCGGCCCCAGACGTTCCCCTGTGCTGCACAGCGCCCCCTAACAGAGTACTGCGTGCTGGGCTTTAGGGGCTGTAGTCTGAACGCATAAGACTGCATTGAGTCAGATCCATTCTTATCTAAATCCTGTAAGACAACAACAGCACTTGAACACAGGATGTGCTTCAGCGTTTCTGTAAAGTTCATTTTTTTATCTGATATGGCAAGTGTTTTGATCCGTTTTCACACGACCGATCAAGCTTATGAAACTTCCTCTTGTCGCATTTTTGATGCCATCACATAATTTTTACTTATTTTTATTTTCTTAGCCAGACAAGGTCTTGCGTTTTAGTCACAAAAAAAGTTTGACGACCAAGCCATGCGATGCTATTTCTCCAAGTTTGTTCACATGAAGAAACAAACACGTCTACATCTTGGATGGCCTGATTGTAAGTACATTTTTGGTGAACTATTCCTTTACCTGGATTATCCCTCCGGGTTTAAGTTCAATCTGGCATACTAGCAGAAGTCCTTTGAAACTCCCATTCAGCTGCAAGGTCACCAGTGAATCAAACACACCTGCATTCACTTTAAGATGCCCAGGGACTGGAAAAACTGAGGTGAAATGGAATGAAATGGATTAGTAACCACATCATTTTGGTCATTATTTAAAGCAACTTCAAATGCTCGTATTATAAGGAGGTAACGCTCCTAGGTCTTGGGTACAATGGTGATAGTTCATTTGGGGTTTCAGCTTACAAACTTTGCTTTTGATCTGTCCCAGATTTTAAACTATGCCACATCACTGAGGTATCTGATCTTTCAAATGAAACTTTCACATAGAACGATTTCATTTCACCTCTGTCTGTGATATTGAATATGTAGGTCTCACTCTCTTTCCCCAGACTGTTTGTCACAAGTAATGTGATGTTGTAGGTCATCTGCTGTTGGATGACATCAAAACCGCAGGATGGTGGGTTTTTCACAATACAGTCGACAGACTCCGAGTCACTGAATACAAATAGAAAATGTCATTATATTCAACTCATAATGAGTCAAACTGAACAGTGAAACACATAAAAAAACAAGATAACGCCAATTCTGTCATTATTCATCTACTTGTTTCATTTCAAACCTCTATGGCCTTCATTTAATCCCAAGTAAAGCTATTTAAAAAACAAATTCTGACCTTAAAATGAAGTTAATAATTTGAACTCCAAAATCCTGTACAGAAAAAAGTTCCAGTTTGTAACAATATGAGGCTGAGTAAATAATGACAGAACTTGTGGTATCGGCCACTTGAGAGTGTGTGCATGCAACAGGAAGTAAGCGTGCAAAACTGTCCCAGTCTTTAAAGTGCAGTGCTCTTAAATCCACTTCAATACGGCTTCGGAGGGGTCTTCAAGGATAAGTGTATTCCATCACGCATCAGGTTCCAGAAATAAATTTCATCATTGAGATGTTTGCAGAGATATCACAAGATTTCTTCCAGAGTGAGTTAAATATTAATAATAATCAGATAGGCTCTTTCAAACAAGTGTTGCCTATTTTACTGGTGCAAAGATAAGTATGTGTATTTTGTACATTTGCAGCTGCTAGCTATCAGATAGTCAGAAGCACCAAAATAAAGCATTTACACACTTGAATTACAACACTGTGAGTGATTCCCATCCGTTAATAAAACATTTGTGGTCTTCAAGGCCAAAAACAGGAAATACGTATTGTAAGTAGACAAGTGGTCCAGTGCAATAACCACAATTGTGTGTTATTTAGACAGGCCCAAAATCAGACTAACCTGATCAGTAATGTGTACTTCCTTTTCTGGTTGCCAAATTGATTATGAGCTCCGCTTATGTTCCAGACGCAGTACGCATGTCTCATGTCTTCAGTCTGACATCTAAGATGTAATGGTTTCTCAGGGGGAACTAAAAAAGGTTTAAAAGAAGTTGATATCTCTTATCAGAAATCTCCCATCATGCTTAAAAGAAAACATTTATAATGGATTCCTCTTGCATGTTTTTTTATATTTTAATTTACTGAAAGGTTTCTTCAAAATAAAGAAAAAAAAACACTGATTTCACTGAATACAGTGGCATTAAGAAATACTTTATATCACTGTTGTAACCAAAAAAGCTGCAGGATGACTTTAAATTTTCGAAATCATTTTTGCTTATATTTTTAAAGCACATTCATTAAAATGATAAATTGATACATTTGTAATGCTAAAATAAGAAATGCATATAAAGACCAATAAATAATTATTAAAAGATATGTACAAAATCAAACACTAACTAATTAATAAAAAATAAAAAAAAAACATTAAAAACTGGCATCTCCATCATAAATCTAACAGAAACAATGTAAGAAATATTTAGCCTATGGTGGCATTTCAACAGGATTCGTAATACTCACATAAGACAAAATTAATTGTTCCATTACTCTCGCAGAGGAAGTTGACACCAAAAGAATTTGTGGCGTTGATGTTTTCCACTCGAATGGCTTTGACCTGTGGGCTTATGTTGATGACTCTGTAGGGAGTGTTTTTGAAGAACATAGGCGTGATGTGTTTCTCTTCGGGATAAATGCAGCAGAACATCACAGTGGACCCCGCACGAAGCACCTGCTTGCTTGGAAACATCTTAATTTCATTGTGGGCCAAGTTCCTCTCCCCTACACGGAAATGTGTAAATATGAATAAATATCCAACCACTCCATTTTAACAATGGTCTATGAATGTGCAGAAATCAACACTATACTGCTATACTGTCATGAGGATGGTTTTCCTGGTGTTGTTACGTGATTGCTAAGGTTGTTTAATGTGTTCTATGCTATGGTTTAGGTGGTTGCTGTTTAACTGCTGAGGTTGGTTGACCAACATGCTCTCAGAAGTGCACACTCATCACTGACAGTTGAGAGGAACACAACAGGCAAGTTTAAAGTCAGGACATCATGGATGAAAAGAAGAAGTTATGTGAAGTGTTGTGTGTTTCTGATGAAGTATCTTCTGCTCACCAACACTACATCTACGTGCTCAGAAATACAGTCAAACAGTAATATTGTGAAACGGTATTACAATTCAAAACAACAGTTTTTGTTGAAGTATGATTTAAAATTTCATTTATTCGTGTGATGCAAAGCTGCATTTTCCGAATCCTTACTCCAGTCACATGATCCTTCAGAAATCATTGTAAAATGCTGATTTGCCGCTCAAGAAACATTTCCTGTTTAATATCAATTATGAAAACTGCTGTGCTGCTTCATATTTGTGCTGGCAGGGGGAAAAAACATGATACAGTATATACTTTAATATTTGAAGTATGTGTGTGTTTAATAGAAATGTATCTTTTTATTTAGCAAAAAATTAATAAGTGATTAAAGTCACTAGGATGCTGTTCTTTTCCATCTAAGACTCAGGTTCCACAAAATATTAAGAAGCAAAAACATTGATAATAATGAGAACCGTTAATAATAATTGAGCAGCACATCATTGTATTAGAATGATTTCTTAAGGATCACGAGACACTGAAAACAATTTCTGCTTTGCATTTTAAATATATTCAATTAGAATTTACTGTATTTCTGATCAAACAATTTTCCCAAACTCTCCAAGTGAAACTTTTGAACCTCACTATTTCATTTCCTTCTGCCTACTTTTGAAAAGACGTTTATATATCCCACCATAGTTGGTTTTCCATGAACTCCAAGAGCTGGGTGGTGAAGCACCGGAGATGAGTCTTATTCTAACAGAGTGATCGACACAATTCAGCGGGAGCTGTGAGGTCCAAACCAGTGTGTGAACCGCTTCCAGTGATCCTCTGCTTACATTCATCTGTGGACAGACTGTGAACACTTAGTGCAAAACACAACAATCAGGTGGTAATGTGATAGGATCTAACGACTGATGTGTTTACGCACGCTGTCGACAATATCCATGTTTATTGTGCGTCCAACTTGTATCTCAAATGCTTGAATTCTCTGTTCTTCATTCCGTTTCATCATCCACTTCACCTCCAGCCTCCACATGTCCAAAGCCTGAAGTTCAACAACGTCTGGCGCAGTGACTGTACCTGTGGTTATAATGACTTAAGTGTTGTGAAGCTGTACACTAAGAGAGATGCAATAAGTAATACAGTACATACAGTAATACAGTACATAGACATTTCAGAAAAGTAATACTATATATCTGAATATATATATATATATCTGACCTGAAGAAGAATTCCAGCCTTTAATAACATTTTCGAACAGGATGAAAACTGTAAGCATCGGTGTCCAATGGAGAATCATGTTGGTGGATGTTAAACTCTCAGCATCTGCTCTGAGGTTCTGTCAAAGTCTAGGAAGTGTTAGTCTATAAACCGTTAAAGTTCTCCTCCTACTGCTGCCTTCCGTTTGAGGTTAAGGAAGCATGCCTCCAGACTTACATTTATTGCATGTGAGTCATGAATTGAAAGTGATGTACTTGTTAATTAAAATTTTAATGCTGTTTCTCAAACCACCGTGGAAGGTACCAAAAGCTACAACGATGATAAGCCATAACTGGCTATGTCATGGTTGTAATATTTAATAACCATGAAACTAATATTAGCATATTAACTGATATTAGCACAGAGTGCCATCTACAGGCCATTGATGGATATGCTTCAGATGCTTCTTAACGATTCGGACAGCAACATTTTGGACACCATGAAATGATCTTATTAGTCAATATAATCAAATCACAATCGCACTCTTCAGTCAAAACAGCTCTTTAATCTCTAAATTCTCGGAATGTTTATTTCAAGATTCTGTTTCGTTGTTATTTAGGGAATATATTTAACATTAATATTTACTTAAAATGTTTACGTCATTAATCATTCGATTAAATTGATATTTAATATTTAGGATTTAGATTATTTTCGTTTGGTGCGCAATTATCATGTATGCAATTATCTTTAAAATATTTATATTTAATGTACACGTCTTTTTTTTTTCTTTTTTTTTTTTTTCATTTGAACAAATTCTTATTACTTTTTTGTGTAGTTCAAACAACTTCAGCTGTATTAATTAATTTTTTATTTAAATTTATTTTAAAAAGTCCCTTTCTTTTATTTACCCTGCTACTTCACCTTATTTATGTTAGGCCTAATAAATGTTTGTGTACTGTAAGTACACGCTGCGGTAATGCCAATATAGTTTTGCTTACTGATTATGAATATCCTCGGTTAACCCTCTGGGGTCTGAGGTGATTTGGGGCCCTTAAGATGCTTGGACATGCTCTGATATTTTTGCTTTTTTCAGCTACTTATACTATTGACCAACGTGTATTTTTCTTGTAATCAGCACAAACGGTTCTACAATAATACGTGACCAAAATGAATTTACATGTTTGCATTTTTACATGCGCATTTACTTTGGTGTTTGGTGTTGGCTTAATGGTTCAACCACGTCACGAGGCCGCCCACGCTCCCCCCGTGGCCCGTCCCATCTCCTGTCCCCTCCGTCCAGAAGCCTTGTTGAACAAATCCATAGAAAATGAGGCGAGTGCAGCTGCACAACAACTGAGAGGAAGAATACATGGGCGTGGTTTAGCGATCAAAAGATTGATTCTGATTGGTCAGATACATAGGGGTCCGAAAAATAATTCTCTAGTTTTACCCGTTCGCTCTGTATTTCCAACTCAGTGGCTATATTTTTTTTCCAGCATCATTATTCATATATAATTTATTGTGCACACCGCTGCTAAAGAATCACACGGATCACATTGTCACACGGAAGCCGTTACTTTTCTCAGCGCTGGTCAAGGTGAACTAATCACTTGCTGTTGTGATGAAAGGGAACGGCATAGTATTGAATACTTTTACAACTATTTCTTTGGCGGTTTTACGTTTACGCGTTAGGTGTTAAATCAGTGTTGTTAAAAGATTTAAACGATTACACTGACTAGCATACAGATGTCTTCAAATAAGATCAAAACATGCTGAGATATGAACGCGGATGATGCGGACTTGAGCCGACAGTCGCCCCCTGGAGTACATCCGGTTTCTGTCGCATAATGAACTGTTAGTAGAGCGCTTCGATCCAATCCTGAAGCGATTCTGGGAATCCGGCTCGGTTCCCCCAGTTTAGAGACCCGTCTTGAAGGCTGTGTGCTGCCATTAAATCAAACGCTCGTTTAATGGATATAACCGGGTGATTTCGAAGACATAAGGATACCAAGACATCAAGGTAACAGTTTGGGAATATGTTTGTTTGTTTTTTTACGTCAGAAATGTTCCATGTTTATCTGTATCGACTCGTGACGTTTGTGTTTTTGTTTTCTGAATATATCGAGTTATAATAGAAATACAGTTATCATACCGAGATTTTTAGCCGTGAAATTCATAACGTAAAGCTATTTATAAGATTAGTTAGAGTGGCTTTCGTGGTAATACTAGACAAGGCCATTTCGTTTGAGGCATTTGAATTTAACGTTCTTATCGAATGAAGTGAATTAAATGAATTTTATCTATTTTTAAAATCTGCTTGTTTTTTTTTTATTTCTCAGCACGTCCTCTAACGTATATGTACATGTATACATTTATTGATTTTTCTTAAGAAAGCAATTTTTATTTTAATAGTTATTTCATAGTTGTGTATTTGTGTTTGTGTGTGTTTCATTGCTGTGCTGTTTTGATAAGTGATTTATTATAAAATGTCAGTTTATATTTTAACACAGAATAGTTACCCAGTAAGTTACAAGGATTACCATAAAAAAAAAAAGCAATATAAATTGTTATCAAATTCTTAATCCACCACTTCTAAAAATGAGATAATTGTAGTGTATTGTACCATGCTGTATTTGTGCAGTACTATTGTACTTGCTTGTTTATTAGCTCATATTAAGTGAGCTATATACCAGTCCCATGAGATGATTTGAGAGCATTTTTGTGACTGTGACAATGGAAGGTTATTTTCTGAGTCAACAATTACAGGACAATTTCCTTTAATGAGACACCTTTAGCATTGCTTATGTTGCCTGTATGAGTCAGTGAGTAAGTTATTACAAAACAATTCTGTACATATGAGGTCCTCTGAACTGTTAGTAAACAGATCCCGCAGTCCATAATTAGCAGAAGTGGAGTCTTGATCTTGTGGTCTCGGCCCGGAGACCTAAATATTCAGTCATCGTTTACGTTGGAAGATTGAGATGTTAGGCAGAATGCTTTCGACTGTCAGCCTCGGTCACCATTTGCTTAAATATCTCGAAAGTGAATGGTGACTGAATCTGTCATTATGCCAAACATCTCTGAGTGCTACATTTTTGGAGCAACATAAAAATGAGTAATTAAATGACGACAGGATTTCATTTTCTGGTGGACTGTCCCTGGAGTAATATGATGTTGGAGATGTCTCTGTGTCACAATTGAATGAGTGGGTCATTTCTAGTACATTGTTGTTTATTATATATTGTGTATATATTACTGAAGGTGACTTTTTGTTATTTTAGTATTATTTATAAAGTATTTTGAATTAACTTTTTATATTATAGTTGTAGTTTTTATTTATTTATTTTTTAATAATTTTAATATTTAAACAAAAAAGGAGGTTTTCATCTAATTTATATATATATATATATATATATATATAAAAAATATATATATATATGTTTTTATAGTTTTAATTAAAAATAACAACACTTCTCACCCATATACAGTTTGTAATTTGGTCTATTTAAAGTAAAATGTGGTAAACCTTTGAATTGCGGCAGTCTTCCTGTTTTTTCAGGTTTAAGGGTCTTATGAATCAGTGAAACTCATTCAGTTGTGTAAGTCTGTGCGGTACGGGAGGAAGGAAGCCATTACAGCGTTCTGTTCAGGACAGATTGTCATTGTTCTCAGCATGTGTAAATGTGGGAAAGAAGGGCATTTGTTCATAGCTCGTATAAAACTGCATATAAAACTCTGCCAGAGCCTTCATGTATTCCAGAGAAATGCTCTGAGCGCGGACTCCGCAGTTCCTGTAATAATAAAAAAAAAATGCTGCAAATTATTCTCCTTTTAGTTATTCTCCCTCCAGCTTATTGCAGAGTAGACACACAGTATATTTTTAATGTGTGTCTTTAATTTGGTAGCACAGCCAGTAATATTTATGTTTAGTATTAGTTAGGCCTGTACCATTACAACTAGTTGAATTAGCTTTTATTTGAGTTGTTTCAGTTTTTATTTTCAATTTAGTTTATTTAATAAAATTTGTTTTGTGCTTTAGTTATTTGTAGTAGGTTTCTTATTTTTATTTTAGTCTTAAGCTAATTTATAATTTTCATTTAGTTGATTTTTTTAGAATTTATATTTATTTTATTTTATTTCAGCTTTATTTGTTGAAATCCAGTCAACTAAAAAATATATAAATTTACTGAAATGTCAGAATTTTGTAGAATATATTTATTGTGACGTTTTCTTTGCTGCTTTGTTACCTTGAGTTCTTCGGGGGTTTTTTTTGTTTTTTTTTCTCTGTATAGAGTTTTTCTGGCCCCTATAAATATTGTCAATATAGGGCTGCACGATAACAGAAAAAATGATTATCACAATTATTTTGCTCAAAATTTTTATCACGATTAATAATGACAATTATTCCTTTGGTAATGAACTTTTATTTACTTGTGTATTCTTATTGCACTTTACAGCCACAAAAAAAGAAAAACAAACAAACCGAACACGTTTAGAATGGAGAGTTTTTCTTAGCTGTGAATAAATATAAATATAGCTGTGTAAATAAATCAAATTAAACTGCCTCTTGTACATCAACTTGTAACTAACAATCGCACTTCTGCACCTTCCTCACGTTGCTCCGAGTAAAGCCTGTAATCAGCGGAAAACTCCATCAGGTGCGTGATCTTACATTGATCCGTATTCACTACGCAGAGCCGTTAGTCACTGATGAGCTGATGATGCAAATTCGGGTACATTATCAGCGTGATTTTGCGCAGCTAGTCAGAGAATAACGGCTCTGGGTAGTGAATGCGGCTCAATGTAAGATCACGCACCTGATGGAATTTACCACTGATTACAGGCTTTACTGACGATGCAATGATGATCTTTCAGCCCTCTGCAAATCTTCTACTGCTCCAGAAATGCTTGCAATCTAGATGCAGTAACGTCATAGTGATGCAGTCCAATCCTTAAACTCCGCTCATAAAAACAGTTTAGTCTTTATACTGTAAAATCACAACGATATTTAATAACTGATTGTGGGTCATCAATATCGTTATCGTGATAAAAATACGATTAATCGCACAGCCCTATGTCAATGTACTAATAACTTTATCATTATTGCTAACTATTTTTGTAATGGTAGCTTGAATGTATTTAAGCTCAAAATTGTCAGTAGCATGTGTTACTGTGTTGTAGCTGCCCAAACGTTTGATACAACGTTCCCATTGTACGCTGAAGTTTCACACTTCACAGAAGACCCACCATTGCTGCCAATGCAAACACTGGATTCCTGCGCTCTGCCGAAGGTTTAGACATGCGTGGGCTGTTGTATTTGGATGGTTAGAGTGATGTGATGAATCTGTGAGAAATGTGGTCACCTTTCAGGCTGTAAACAAGTCATGCGTTATATATATTTGATTCCTTTCAATCGTGAATTTTTGTCTGTGATGCAAGGAAACGAGCTGGCAGGGAGCCTAGGTTTTGTAGATGAAGCGGTGTTGTTTTCCAGCCGTTGTTTCAGTAAAAAAATAAAAAATAAATTCAATATCTGTTTTCCTGTTCTTTGCCCCCTGGCAGTTCCAGCCGGAGGAGGATTAAAGAGATCTGTCAGCAAGACCATTGTGAGCTCTCTAACAAAACCACAAACAAGGTCTCCAAACACACACATGATGGCCTGTTTTACCGTTAAGAGCACGGTTCCCCGATCTGATATAAAGTCAATATTGAGAATCCTATTCACAAAGGATGTTTGTCATTTGAAAACAAGTTTTTTGCATGGAAAAAAACTCCACCTTTTGTTCCCTTGAAATCGAGCTGATAGGTTGTTGATAGGTCAATGTCTGTTTCTAAGTTTTACAGTGCAAACTATTTTTTAAGAGTGCCATGATTAAAATGCATGAATGCAAAAAAAAATATTTAGTCAACCTTACTATATCTGTTTTTCTTCACAAACAAGATTAGTATGTTTTCTGAAGAAAATGTGAGCTGTGCTTACATGTGCAAATGATGATGAGTGTTCTGGGTAGCTGCTTTCACAGTGTCCTGTAATATTCGGGTAGATATGCATTGGGTCTATTGTTTGGTATAGTACTGGAGCTGAAGATAAATAATTCCCTGGGTTTAGGTTTGCTTACATTTTATCTCAGAGTTTGAGCAAAACTGATGATGTTTGCTAAAGCAAGAATAAAATATGTTTATTGGTTGTTCAGTTTTATTCAGTTGAATAGCCAGTATTTGCAAGTCCTCTAAAAATATTTATTTTTTTCTTCTTTTTCTTACTTGGCTTCTAAACGGTTTCTGTTTCTTGCATGCAGGATTTTTTCAGTTTACTGGAAAAGTGAAATGGCTTCAGTTTCAGTATGAGGTTGTGTTTGGGGATTCGTTTACGGGAGGGACTGTGCTTGGAGGCTTGTTTAAACTTGCATTTGGCATCGGTACCCAAGAGCAGATCTGTCATATGAGCTACAGCTTCACCCTGCGCCTGTTTGCGATCCATTTTGCAAAAGAAATATTGCCGATTGCTGAATCTGTTGGATCGGTAGTCAGTGGGTCTTGCTAAAACCTGTTGAACATTAAGCTGTGGTGTGTAACTCATCCACAACATTAGTGCTATATTTCCTCAAACATATGCTGTATTTGCTAAAAGGCAGAAGACCTTAGACCTCGATTGCACAAAGCCCTGCGGACCACTATTATGTCTAGCATTCTTGTAAAAAAACCAAATACCTCTTTTTTAGTTTCTGTTTTCATGTGTGTTTTTTACTGCCTTGATTTAGCAGTAGGAGCTGCAGCTTTGTGCTAATTGAATCTTTCATAGGAATGTGATGTATTCTGTATTGCGCTCTTGTGGATTCACTTTGGAATGTCCTGCGCTGATAAGATGCTCATGATGCAAGCCTCATGCATTTTCTCTGCGTCAGGCCTCTGTGGTATTTTGATTGATCAGATAACTTATCAGATGATTTATGAATGTGATGCTTACACCTGAAAACATATGAAAGGTCTTACTTGATTCGGTTTGCATTCGTAAATTCAATTCATTTCATATTTATTTGTATAGCGCTTCTCACAATACATATAAAAAGCAGCTAAAATACCATAATGTGGATCAATATTTAGGAAACTACATGCTAAATGCTAGGGCTGTGCAATATATTTATCATTCGGTATATTCATGCGCGTCCATCAGTAAAACCAGTTCTTTGATTAGCGGTAAATCTCCATCAGCTGTTTTTAAACGGGCCGCCAGTTCATTCACAGAGCCGTATATCACTTACAAGCTACGCCAATGAATCACCTGCGAAACTGCTCTTTGACCAGAGGCATATTAAAACGCAGATAAATCAGCTTACAGTGTAAGACTCATAGCCTTTAATTGTCAATTCCACTCATTCCTGTTAAATCTAGCAACCCACATGCTGTAGCTGCTTCATAACACTTCAAAGGAAATCATGTGCATTTGATTCAATGCCGAACTTAACCAATGGTATCCAGTGCAGAGATGATAACATTAAGGTGATATGTTCATCATATTTCCTTGACCAAGACTAACTGTGATGTTTACTGTGAATGCAGGAAAGCCATCTAGTAGTAGGAACAAGGGTGTTTTTGTAACATTGGAAATTTATCATCCAGTAATTTATATTCTTGACAAATTCTATTAACTGAAATAACGTAGACATTTTATCTTATGATGATGAAATGTATAGTAGCTAAATATTATCTGACAAATCCCATACTTTTCTAATAATATTTATATGGGAATGCTTGCATGTTGAAAATAGCAAAGGGCCTAAGACAGATCCTTGTGTCATTACGTTACTGGCATTTAGGTAATTCTCTGTTTGATTTAACTAAATTGTTGATGCTTATATGGGTAGGATCTAAATCATCGTAATGCCTGTCCCAAAATACCAGTATAATTTTACAGTCTAAAAGAGCATGTCACAAAATAAATCTCAGTTACTGTAGGGGTTTTGTGTTCTGTCTTGCTTTATGGTTGAAATAATAACAGGTGTGGACTGGAAATTCTGGTTTTTCAGGGAATAATTGGATAACAGTTGTAGCGGTAAATAAGGTGCAGTAAGCGATTTGTGAGAAGCACTGTTGATAATTGTCCACCCCGGGGATGTGTTCACAGCTGGATGGGATAAATGCAGAGCACAAATTCCAAGTATGGTCACCATACATGGCCACGAGTCACTTCACTTTCACTTTTGTTTTATTAACTTTTAAAATTAAAATGTACAAAAACAAAAACACATGGCTGTCATTTAAGGTCAACTTAATATCCTGTTTGATTAAGTTTTTAAAGGGTTAGTTCACCCCCCAAAATGAAAATTCTGTCATAAATTACTTACCTTCATGTCGTTCCAAACCCACAAGACCTTCGCTCATCTTCGGAACACAAATTAAGACATTTTTGAAGAAATCAGCAACACAACTGAAATGATCCGGGCCCAGTGAAACAGTCCATATGACATCAGTATCTCAGTTTTGCGACGCAACATAATTAGCCATTAGGTCTTACTGTTTGGAACGACATGAGGGTGAGTAGTTAATGACAACATTTTCATTTTGGGGTGAACTAACACTTTAAGAAACTTTTTGGTTTCCTTATTTTCAAAGGTTTTATCTACCTATGAGCAAAACGTAGCCACTGTATTGGAATAACAAGAATATTAGCATGCAGTTTATTCAGATTCAAGCAGCAAAACAAGCTGCTTTGTACAGCTAAAAATAGCTGGACAGTTAGTACCAGAAACCAGAACCATAAAATTTGGAAACGGCCACGCCTGCTCTTACTGGGAAAAATAAGGTGGATATGTTCAAATCTTATCAGAATTAGTGTTTCTCAGAATCGGCTTACTGCACCTTTTAGGACATTGTTACATACTATGAATGTAATATAATGAATCTGTATGGCAAAATGTGTTAATGGTTCTCAAACAGGCTTTATGGTGTTTTTGCAGTTATTTCCTGTTTATATTTCTTTGGGTTTTGAAGTTGAAATTTGACTCCGGCATGTTTTTGTGACATACACGCTAAACAACATTTGTGTTATTCAAAATGAGAAATGTAAACTTTTTATGCAAATTCATTATCACAATTGCAAGCTGTTCATTTTGGTTTCCAGATTATATTTAACTCTCCTGAACAAATAATATGTACAAAATGTAGAAATTTTCGTACAGCTGATTGACTTCTGTAATCTCATGTTTTTGTTGCTGTAGGTGTCAGATTTGGAGTATTCTGCTTGTACTGTAAGCGGTTCTGGTTCGTTCAGTATGCAGGGCTGGGTGACTCTGGCTCTGTTGCTGAGCCTCGGGGTCAAACGCTGCCTCGGACAGAATGGTGAGTGTCCTCAAGATTGATCAAGACGTTTTTTGAGGATTCTGCTCAGTCACTCCAGGATTAACTTGGATTATGTGACGTTAATGAAACATTTCTTAGTTTCTTGTTGGTGTGGTTTTAACACCCACTATTAAATGTGTTCATCCATTCAATTATGTATTTGGTGAGATTTTTAAAAAAAGTGCAATAACTGTTTTCAATATATTTTAAAATCTAATTTATTATTTGGATGCAAAGCTGAATTTTAAGTATTATTACTCCAGTCTTCATAATGTCAGTGATCTTTTTATAAGATCATAGATGTATTTACTGTCACTTTTGATCAATTTAATGTTTTTTTGCTAAAATGAAATTATTTTACTGACCCCAAACTTTTGAATAGTGTTGTATTTACTGAAAGGAGCTGTCTCTTCCAACTCCTTATTATTAGCTCTCAAACCTCACTTTGCATCATCTAGCCACCAACAATCGTAGTGGATAGAATAATCCCACATTATAGCAGGTTTGATTCATTATAAGTATATGTCAGGATTTACCAAATAAAATTAATGCTTTGGTCATGTCTCCTCTCCCTCTTTTTAATGTTACAGGTGTGCCTTCTGTGCCTCGCGGTTTAACCCTAAATCCTGATTTACAAGCACAGACTCTATCTTTGACATGGGAGAGTGACTCATCGCTTTTTGACCTTGAGATTTTCCACACCGAGCTCATGAATGTGATGCTGAATGTAAGCGCTCTTAAATCCTTGCATTTGTCTTTTCAGCTGTTGATCTGTTGTTGCAGATTAAGAATGTGCAAAAGGAATCCTTTCAGGAACATCCCATTGCAAAACGGTTCCACCTTCATTTCAATAACAAGAGATTAACTGCAAACCTCTGAAACCAGTTTCTCCACTCAGTGTTTTCTTGTCTCGTATGAGTCACCGTCTGTGATGAAAAAGCCCAGACATACATATTACGATAACAGGAAAACTTGGTCAATGTTTGTTTTTCCATATTAAAAAATCTTTTTCTATTGGTATGATTTATTATTGCATCTCAACCCTTTAAAGGAATTGTCAGGGTTAAATGCAACTCTGCCGACAGCATGTTGATTACCACAGAAAATAATGTCTGCTGGCTTTTTATTGTAATTGCATTACTGTTCGCTTTCAACTGAGGGACGAGTCGAAATGACTTCCTGTGGTAATCGACAACATGCCACAGACTCTTGATAGATCTAAGATGTATTTGATGCAGAATATTCATAAGTCATCACAAAATCAATACGTATTTGATTGCAATTCATAAGTTCATGTTATTCCAAAGCCTAAATTAAAAAGAAATAACTTGCGCCACTTTTCGTCTAGGGCTGGCAGGAAGATACCAAAGCCCAAATCAAGCCGTTTAGTCTTACTTATAAGCTGTTGTTGTAGGTGATGTATAAAAAATAATGATAAAAATCCAAATGTGGGTTTTTTTTGTAAAATGGCCAGGCAACCGGTGCATCCCTACTTTTTAAAAATATATCTCCAGTAGTTAATCACAACATTAAAAACTTTGATTTGAGTGTATAAAATATTTTAAAGGTGCCATAGAATGCATTGAGAGAATATTTTAAATTGTTCTCTGATATGTACATAGAAGGTATGTAGC
>JAUMHQ010000053.1:25303284-25305784 GCA_032361165.1 Enteromius paludinosus
ATAGAAAGGGCAAATGACCTCCCGCTATGTTAGAGCTCACATACAGTACTGTACAGTAATACTGATGTATCGAAACCAAACCATTACCGTGGCCAGAAAACCGTGATACAAACCGAACCGTGGGCTCACTGTATCGTTGCATCCCTACTATGCACCACATGTTTCTTCACGCTTTGTGTACACTACGACTGTTCTCTGTGTGTGTGATCATTAGTTTCTGTTGATTTCAGACTCTCTGGTGGCAGGAGTGAGGTACACCATATCCGTGTACTCTCTCTCAACCGGCGCTCCTGCACTGCTGCAGAGATGGCAGGGATACTCACAGGAAATGAGTAAGAGAACCTTTTCTGTTCATAAGGCACTTTCACAGAGACGCACACACACAGTAGGGCTTTTACAACATTTCTCTGCTTACAGCAGGTCACTTATTAGCAGCACTTGGTGATAAAATATTAGCAAACCATTAAACCTGTTGGAGTGGCAAATGAGCGGTAGCTTTCTGTAAAATACAAACAGACATGTGAATAATGTTTTCATGCATTTACTGGAAAAGTTAGTTTTCCTTTTATGTTTCTATCTTTCTGTCGCTCTGCTCCGCTGTTGACTGAAAGCACGCTCCTCTACATCATTAGTAGAAATTGTTGCTGGTTGGCTACACGTTTGTTTGTGTATGATGCAAGATGACATAAACCACTGCTGTTAATATCCCTCGTTGGTTCTTGCTTAGTCTGCCAGTTCAGATGTCGTCTGTTGTTGGCTGTTTGTATATGAATCAATTTTTTGCATCTCTCTTCTTCTGGATCTTCTGTAGCTCCTTCACAGCCGGTTGGTGATCTTTCGGCCAATCAGACCGGCTCTGATGTGATGCTGTTTTGGAAAGCCACTGCAATGGAACAGCAGAGAGGCTTCATACGCGGATACACCATCTATCTGGCCAATGCTGCACATCCTCATTGCATCGGTAAGCACTTGCACATTACATAGAAATATATACACTGACATTTTTGCAAGAGAGAAAAATGCTTTATTAATCTTTCAATGATCTTATTGTTTGTGTATTTAAATAATTGTGTGGTTGTGTTCCTAGCTAACATCTCTGATCCCAAAGTGCAGTCGCACAGGGTGACGGGTTTGTCTCTGAGCTCGAATAAGTTCGTAGTGAAGGCCTTCACCTCAGCCGGGGAAGACGCCGGGTCGACTGTGGCCATTAAAATGGAGATGGACTGTAAGACATTATCCAATTCCTTCACATATTCTGCCTGTAACGGGAGTGACGAGATTAGACTTGTGGATACATCTGATATTTTTAATCATAGACATGGTCAGAAATACAGACAGGGTCAAGGAACAGCAAACAAGAATGTCACGGGGAAAACACAAGAAAGGTCCAGAGAGCAAGCAGGATCAGTTCGACTTTAAACTTTATCCAATGGGGCTAGAGTCTAGACAGAGAGGGATAAACCAGGCAAACGAGCAAGGTGTGCGTGTGTTGTCAGTGCACTGGGTGATGGGAACTGAAGTCGGGATTGAAATATAACAGTGTTGTGATGCAAGAGTCAATGTGAGGAGAGGGCTACTTCTAGTGTTCAATGGGGAGGAAGACCATGGACTGGATTGTGACTGTAGCCTTATTTGATATTAATGTCAGCCTTTGTATGTTGATATAGAACAACTACTGTGCCATTTTCAGATTACTTTGATACTGCAGATAACCTACAGTTCTTCTAATACCTTTGCTTTTCTGTGTTCATCCAGCTGCTGACATGTTGTTTGTTGGCATTCTTGTGCCGCTGGCAATCATGTTCTGCATTCTCATCCTCGTCAGCTTCTGCTGCTACAAGAAGAGAGAGTGGTAGGACTTTATTAATGTGCTTTAATAGCATTTCCATTAAGTTAAATAATTTCCAAAACCCACTGAATCTAATCAATGCAAGCTAAATGGCTTACAGTATGAGCTACAACAACATGCTATTGTTTCTGCCTTACTGATCCACACAATTTTAGGAATATATACTAATGTATTGATTATTGAAGTGTCAATTTGTTTCTGTCAATATACTGTCCATTTTAAGTTTTAGTCATTTTATTGCATTTTATTCCCTCATGTTTAATAGTTTAAATTTTGTTAAATTTTTTCAGGAATAAGGAATGTTACTTTATTAATGTACATTACGTTCACTTGATTTAGTAGATTTATATTGACCTAAATGGCTTGATAGTTTGTTTGCTATAAATGTGTTTTCACATCAGTGTTATTTCAGTATCATCAGCTTAAAGTAGTGTTTATTAAAAAGTTTTAGGGCCGGGACTCGATTAAAAAAATTTATTAGAGGCTTTGTAATTAATTAATCGAAATTAATCGCATTTTAATCGTATATAAATATTTGACCTGAGAACAGTGAGAAGTACGTTTTTTCATATGGATTTTTAATATACCATTGAATAATGACTGAATACATAAGCTTAAGCAACAACATATTGTTTATTTTTGTTCAACCAA
>JAUMHQ010000053.1:25310784-25313732 GCA_032361165.1 Enteromius paludinosus
ATGCGCAGTGTGACCAATTTTTTGTCAGGAAAGTGGGACAACAATTAACTCGGCTCGGAGTAACTGCACTTTGCATCAGTGACACGTGGGTACTGAAGTGTTTTACGCTGACTATATTAAAAACTGAGGAGCATCATTTTGCGGAGCCTTGTAAAGAACAGTTCCTGTCTGTTGCACGTAAGTTCGGGCAGTGGTATGTTTCAGCTTGATTTAAACCGCCATTATTTGGCTGTAATGTAATGTATTCCTGTGATATAAAGCATCATCACTTTCAGACCTTTCAGAAATAATTCTAATATGCTGATCTTACTGCCTGCAAATTTTTGAGAGGTAGTAATAATAATGCATTCGTTTTTATTTAAATAATTTAACACAAGTGTTGAACACGGTCCCTTTACGTATCACTTAAACAAAAATTCTGTTTCTGGATAAAAGAGCTAAAGCTAGATTATTCAGTGCGATATCATCTCAGCGGCCAGCAGATATGCAGCATATTTGCTGGTCGAGGGATTCGTAGCGGCTCCCTGATGGTTTGAAATGTCAGAGGAGTGGAATGAAGGGCCAGGTAGCAGACAGAAGATGACAGGCAGGCAGCAGGTTTACAGCGGGCCGCGTGCCCTCGTCTTATCTGCTGTTATCAGCCGTCTCCCGGATCCTGCCCTCGGCAGAATATCAATGCCTCTCTTTCTGTCAGTAGACTCTGTGTATCATGCAAATATGACTGATAAAATAAATATGGTGAGTTTATGGAAAGGCAGGGGCAGCCGGAGGTTACACGACTCTGCTGCCTCTGTGTACGGATGAGGTTAGACTGACCTCTGTGTGTCTGTCTGTCTTTCTTTTACTTCAGGTGTTCAGGAGAAAAGCTGTTGAGCTAGGAGAGAAGTTGTTGCCGGCTTTTAAGACCCCGACTGGCATCCCCTGGGCTCTTCTCAACCTAAAGAGGTCAGTGACGCACAAACAAACACATTTCCGCATGAACTCCCTAGGCTTTCTTCAGCCAAGCAGGTCAGATCTCTCCACTGCATGTCTTATTAACTCGCAAGCGCTGTATCTGAACCCTCAAACCCAGCAGCAGCTCTCTGTCACCTATGCACCCAGCTCTCCAAGATATGATAATGAACAGTTTGGTAGGATTATTTTGTTGCAGAAGACATTTTCTGCAGCCCCAATTCTTTGACCGTTTAAATGCTGCTCTTTCTGTTGTTATTTTAGCTTGGTCTGAGAAATATCGGTTAAAGGTATCTGCTGGTAATTTGATTGTTATTTAAAGGTACTGTATATAGTATTGAACTAGGCATTGCAGTCCAAATTCAAAATATTGGAAAATCTCACATGCAGGTTGCCAGATTGACGACGGCAACAGGAACAAGTGCTCATTATAATGAATGAAATGAAATTTTTACTGTTTTCCTCCCACTGGCAACCTGGGATGCTGAAATACAATTTGAGTAAACAGGCAGTGGGCCTCTAAGAAAATATTATGCATTGAGAGCCAGTGGGTGAAAAATTTCTGAATTTGAAGATCAGGGTAAATTAAACTTCTTTTGTCTTCCGGGAAACAGGTGTATTCTGTAGCAGTACTAAATTAAAAATATAATATTTAGACTAAATAAGAAACTTCCGCTCTTAAAGGCTTACGCCACTTTTGCGATGCTACGAGAATACTTTTTTGAGCAAATAAAACAAAAATAAGATAATTTACTCTTCTCCTGTGACTTACGTCATCCGCTATTTTAGAGAGTATCTCAACGCAAGAGATAACATATTTGACCTGATCAGCCTTGTTTACAACATATGAGTCCCTCAGTTGTCCTCCGTGTGAAAGGTTGGATCTCTAAATCATAGTCGTTGTTGGAAAGGCTGGAAAACCTAAGAATTTGTGGGAACTGAAGGATAAACAGCAGACAGTTTAACTGTTCAGGACAAACAAGGCACTCATGAACAACCATCACTAAACAACAACAAACACTTTGATCATTCAGATAATAACACAGTATTAAGAAAGGTCATTTTAATAATGCAAATTTTATATTATTTTCTATTTGAATTTTCTATTCAATTATTATTTCCTATTTATTTTCTGTCGTGGACTACATGTAAACATATTTTATATAAAATGTAAACGGTAATATCTATTTTGTAAGAACCCTCTTATTTTGGTAAAATAATTACGACAATGTGCAACTATTGACTTCAACTGACTTAAAAAAAAAAAAGCGTATAGAGGCTGGACAAAATTAAGTGTGAAATAATCGGTCTGTGCAAGAAACTAAAATATTTATAAAATTATTACTAATAATAATTATTAATAAAATACTGACGCATTAGTTTCTTCATAATCAAATACAGATTTTGCCTGTGCATGCGAGTAGGCCTATGTTTCAAGGCAGACTTGTATGTGTTTGTACAACATGTAGTTCTTTAAACAACAGTTTTGATCGATTGGACTGTGTATATACAGTGTAGCGGTCAGCGTGTCGATGAGGAAAGATTTTTTGCATCACGGTAGATTCAGAAAGTCAGGATGTGGAGTTTAGTTGTTTGCAGCTGCTACGTTAATATATGCGTGTCTTATATTCAACAGATGTGCATCAAGGCTGTGTGTATTTTGACTGTCTTTTCAAACATAACTCATCCAGAATTGAGTTTGAGCTGTCTGTTTTATAATGTTAGTTACAGAACACTAACCCTCTAAAGCCTGACTTAAAAAATAATCTATTTGTTTTTAAATGGAGCAGTTTATTGAATCTTAAAAAAATCTATAAAAAAACATATATTTAATGTATATCATATTTATCATATTTGGTATGTTAAGGGGGAAAACAAAGGGCCTAAAGTAAGATCTGCAATTTGTTTAAATGTTTGATGTTTATTAGGGGTGGGCATAGATTAATTTTTTTAATCTAGATTAATCTAGATTAATTTTGAAATTAATCTAGATTAAT
>JAUMHQ010000053.1:25313832-25333349 GCA_032361165.1 Enteromius paludinosus
ACTGGCTGAAATGCGTGTGTCTCACGGTGAATGCGTGACACTTGAGAGCCCTGCTTAAAACGCTAGTTGGTGCTCCATTATAATCGGTCCGCCGAAACTCATCTGGTGAGAAACGTTC
Organism: Enteromius paludinosus; assembly: GCA_032361165.1. Taxonomy (NCBI): domain Eukaryota; kingdom Metazoa; phylum Chordata; class Actinopteri; order Cypriniformes; family Cyprinidae; genus Enteromius; species Enteromius paludinosus. The sequence continues at coordinate 25,313,951 of JAUMHQ010000053.1, forward strand.
CGCGCTTAAAAACTAAGTGCGATTAAATGCGTTAAAAAACTTAACGCGTTATTTTTGGTGTAATTAATTAATCTAAATTAAGTCCCGGCCCTAATATATGTATGTTTGTATATATGTGTGTGTGTGTGTGTGTGTGTGTGTGTTTGGTTTTCATCAACTTTTATTTCAGTTTTCATTTTATTAATTTTAGTATTTAAAAAAAAAACTTGTAAAACGAGAAACTAAACATTATTTGTCCTTCAGTCTTACTGACAGTAGTATCAATCATATACTAATATAGTGTTTATTAACATTTTGAATAATTACTTTGCATATTAATTTTACATTTTAATATGAGCTTTTTTGTGAGTTTTAAGAATTTTAGCACTTCAGTTTCAACTGAAAGAAAGTCCGGTTGAAATTTAAAATTTGAATTTGAAATTTAAATACATTTTAAAGCATTTTGTTTCAGTTTTAGTCTAACCCAACACATACAATGTAACAACACCAATGTAAATCAGTTATTCATGCGTTGCTTTGATAGTTGTGTTTTGTTGATCTTATTTTAGGGTAAAGAAAGCTTTCTATCCTGAAATCCCTGGACCTAAAGTAGCGGGAGACTGGTCCTCCCCACGGGTAATAACCTTTCTTGAGTAGTGTTTGCTAAGACAGGAATCAATATTACTTGCATACTAAGAACAGAAATGAGTCCTCAAACTGCTTTGCTGTTGTTTGCGTTTAGGGTCCTCTGGATGTGAAGCCCTCTCCTCACAGTCTGGTCCACATTGTGGAGAGTCCGGAGTGGGATTTCACTAAAGAAGGTCTGTTCCCGGTCCCAGAGGAAGAGGAGGAGTCTGAGAATGACAACATCGAGGTGGACACTGACTCGGATGAACCGGCCCTGCTGAGATACTACAACCAGGTGGTCGGTGACGGCTCACACAGTAACCACATCCTAGACTCCTCTGGCTCCTCGACCGCTTCGGTGGGCTCCACGCAGACTGAGATCACCTACGCAGGCATCCAGAGCCCCGCATCCTCACAAGGGGCGTGCGCCGGCGGAGGTTACAGGCCTCAAATGCAGTCCGACACGGGACCGGCCGAACCCCAAATCGAATTCGAGGCTGAATTCCAAGATGATGGTTTGAATACAGGCTACAAACCCCAGTGTTCCTGGCAGCTGGATTCTCCAGAGGCGGAAAACTTTAGCGGTTCGCTTGGCAGCCCCACGTCGGTCACATCATCCCAGTTCCTCATCCCAGAATGTTCTGAAGAGAAACCACAGCCTTCAAACACCTGGTTCCACAATTTTCTCTCTGGGAAATCCTGAGAATGCACTAGCCTTTATTTTTCACGTTGGTTTGTGCCGTTCACCTTTAGGAGGATGTTTTCCGTTTGTTTTAGGGTTCGTGCCCTTACTGGAAATCGCTCACATTTACGTCATCAACATCACTACTGTTTCTCAAGGACTTGTGATACTGACCAGACAGGTGAAGTACTACTGAAGAGCTGAAGTTGGTGGTCGTATCGTTCTCACGCTCACTCGGAGCAGTATGGCGGTTTGCCTTAGGAACATTGCTTCTATCCATATGACAGTGTTCGTGCCTCTTTATTGGAGTGCATTTCCATTCTTAAAGCATTATATTGTGCGCAACATTTCACTGCTTTTTTCTGTCCTGGTTTTGTAGCAGTCAGACGCAAGAGATTCCGAAAAGCAGGCTAAGCTGATTGACTCCAGCAGGTTTGCACACATCTCTCTGCCAGTAAAACATGTTGATTTACATCTCAAAAGATCAAAAATAGAGCTTGCCCCCAAAACCGCACCGCTTTAATGTGATTTTAAAAAAATTGTATGTAGCTTCAAGTAATAACTTTTTCGAGACGTACTGTTTGCGTAAACAGACACACGCACATTGAATAAGCTGACAGAACAAAAGGACAATGGGAGAAACATGCATCTCTGATTCGTCTATAACCGTTTCCCTGATTAAGGGACAGCTGTTGAAGCGTTTTCATGATCTTACGTTGTCAGCTTAGTCTGTGTAAGATGCATGTAAACACTGTTACTGTTGGTCATGTGATGCAGCTAGTTGTGTGTATTTTTGATTTGTGGTTGACACTCAGTCAGTACAACTTGTAGAAAATTACCTTCTCTGCTAGGACTGGACGATTTTGGGAATAAAATGAAATTTTTCTCCAGGTTTTTTTTTGGCGGCACAATTTGCCCAACAATTGTAATTATACAGCAGTGTGATATAATTATAATTATTACTCCTTATACTACTACTAAATAAAATATTAAATTAAATAACATACAATTATTTAAATATTTAATTATTTTAAAATTAAATATTTGAAATTAAGAGATTATATTTTACAGTACAGTTGTTACAATTTGTCTACATTTCTTCATTTTTTTTAAATATTAAAGTGCCCCTATTATGCCATTTTAAAGGTTGCTAATATTGCTTCACGTGTCTCTTAAAACAGGTTTACATGTATGCAAGGTCAAAAAACTCGTGAATGTGAGCCGACTCACATTTTTTTTGATAGATAAAAACTTCATTTATCGTGCACTGTCGGCGTCACAACTTTGTGAATCGGCTCACATGACACACTGCATGAACGATCATGTTTGAGAAGCCATAATAGGGGCACTTTAAACTGCAAGCAGCCTTTTCAAATTAATTTCTTCATTTTTTTTTCTCCAGTTAATCGTGCAGCCCTATTCTCCCTATTCTCTTTTTTCCAAAAATCTCTGCTCTTGGTCTTATAATCCAGGATTTAGCATATTGCACTCATTTTTAATCTTTTCATTTTTGCTTTCCCAAGGTCAGTGACATTTTATAATTTTTGGCATTATCCGTGCTACATGTGAAGCACCTTTTACTTTTATGAATGCATCTTTGTATTTCACACCTGATAAATATGGGACAGTAACGGGATAATACTCCCAAGTATAAACTCAACTATGAATCTAATCATGGATGAATTTGTCCAAAAAGATTATGTCTTGTGTCCAGAGATTGTTATGGGTTTAAAATGACCACAGTGCCTCGGTAGCTTTTTTGTTTTGTTTTCTCGCAAAGAACAGCACCTTCTTTCAGAGCAGTTTCCTTTATTATGGGCCCACATGGACCACAGGGTAAATTACTTTAACTGGCCTTACTGACCTTAGAAGAACTTGCTATTCCTTTAGACTGGACTTTATCAATCTAGCAAACAGATATAAGAGAGCTATGTATCCAATGTTACTGTGAAGGCCTTTTCTGAGCACTGTGCATATCGCTAGTCCTCCAAAACCTTGTGCAGCAGTCAGAATCAGAACGCTCGTCACTACAGTGAGATTAAATGATGAAAGTCCACATGAAATCAAAAGCAACCCGGTTTACTTTCTTCTTACGTGGTGTTGGTGCTGTTTTATTTCAATTTTAATAAGAACCTAAACGGCTATATTGCACCATCCAATCTGCGTTTGATGGAAGAAATCAAGCCCCTCCCTACATTTGATTTGTTTTCAGTATCTCGTTTCACTCTGAAACATCGTAATGTGGAAGTAAAATGGGTCGCAATGCAATTTCATGTAGACTTTGAAGAGCATCAGATAGCAGTCATTAAACTCTTAATGTGGTGTGTGATTGAAAGGGCATTAGAGCATTGAACATTAAGAGTGAGATGGTGAAGAGATATGAGAGAGGTCAGCATCTACTGTTGCTTAAGCTTTAAACACTACTGTGAAAGATTTTACTTTATTGAAATTATTAGTTACTAATATGTCTTTTTTTCGGTTATGTGTAGAGATCTTTTTAAAGAAGCCTACTAATGTTTTTTTTTTTTTTAATTTGCTTGTTTGAATGTATGATACACAAAAGTCAATGTTTATGCAATGTTTTTAACTGTTGAATATGCTTTAAAAAAAAGCCTTATCTTTGGATTTTATAGCTGAGACAAGCATGTTATTAGGAGTATAAATGGAAAATGTTATAGGTATATCTTGGTACAGGGGAAAAAGTGGGCCAAATCTGATTTTATATCATTATTATTATATATTATTCTGATTTTATAAATATATATATATATATATATATAGACACACACAATTACTATATAATGTCTGAGCAGGGCATTTAATTTTTCTAAATCAGATTTGAGCAACTTCTGTATGCAATTAAGATGAGATATCCATAGGATGTTACACTACATGTATGAGGGGTTAATGTAAATATGTTAAATAAGCTTTTCTCTTAAGCATGAAGATCTTCAGATGGGGATATTGCACCCCAGTTAATAATAAAATTATATTGCCTTTGTATGCATGACAGATTCCACATTCAGCGTTCAGAGAGAGGAAGAGATGAGCTATGAATGAGGAATATGAAATAATTCCATGTAGCACTATATGAGTGTAAACACGTGTAGAAAAAAATCAAGATATACTGTATGCAGGCATCTGAGCTTCTATTACACTATGGCTAATACACTAACAGAATATCGACCAGTCTGTATTATTAGAGACAATAAATCCTGTCAAATAAAGCCAGTGTGTTTTTGTGTGATTATTTTGCCTTTGGATGTTGCATTGCTTGTTATTGCTTTTGTTATTGTATTAGTGCGTTGAGAAATGGGTATGTGATAAAAGTGCAGGAATATTTGCTTTGTCAGTAATTCCCCTGGTAATGTTTTTTTTTCTGAACCGCTCAACTCCTTTTACCCTTATTCCAGTCTGAATTTGGCAGATTTTGTGCTGGAAGCTTTTGTTTTCTCCAGACAGGATGGCAGCAGTGCTTGTAAAGGAACATCTGTGTAGGTCAGTTGTCCTTGTTTTCACCTCTATAAACCCACCGCAACATTCACCCTTCTCTTGTTATAGTCTATGTTCCTACAGTTTTCGCATGATTCTCACATTCAAGTGTTTTTACTTTAAAAATTTTTTTTAAAAAGTGTGGTTTGGGGTGTTTCATATGAAAGGCTTTCTCCTTCACCAATCAAAAACATACACGGTTTAATATTTCCTAAAGAGATGCTGGGGAATTATATTGTTCAATATTAAGTTCAATTGGTGCATTTTTAAACCACCAGCAATAATAAATAGGTGTATTAAAAAAATGAATTCATGTTCATTAATAAGTTTTAAGAGTTCATAATTTGAAAACCCTTCCAGCTGAGTATGAATCCTTTTAAAAATACATTTTTGTCGATGAAGCCCTGGAATACAAAAATAAAGTTTTGATTTCGAAAACAGAATACAATTTTTGTTTTGATAATATTGAAAGACTTGTGTTTAAAGTGTATATATATAAATATTAAATGGGGAAACAGGCACTTATTTTATTTTACCACATCAAATAACGACAAACGGGACTTATCGACAACGAAGATGTTCAGCACGAATACACATGTAGGAAATCTAGTTCACGAGGTACATCCAGTCTACCGCGCATTCTATTCAGGAAACATTGGTTGGACCTTTGGCTGGTAGTTCGGTTGCTGTGACAACACCACGCCAAAACGAGACACTCCCCAAAACAATATGAACTAGACAGCTGACTAGATTATCCTTATATTTATATGGACGTTATTGACTTTACTTGAGCAAAATTAAACCTTCAGGATGTCAGACATTATCTGTCAGTGGCTTAATATAGAGCTCCGGCTGTCAAAAGTCATTGGTGAGTGTTTGTTGTGTAACGTTACGTTGAGTAACGAAATAGCTTTTAGCAAACGGTTTACTGCGTATAATCCATTCAAAAGCGTGTATAGTTATACCTGACCTTACAGCTAAACTACACGTAGTACTTGCGGCCGTTTTGTTCGTCTTGTTGTGACTGTTATGTTTTATTTCAGAGCCCCATTCGTTCACCAGGGATTTTGCGAACGGTTATCTGATAGGAGAGATCCTGCACAGATATGAGCTGCAGGACGACTTTCACCTGTTCTCCAAACAAAGGTGAGGATAGATAGATTGAGTGTTGTTGTGGTGAAGTGTGGCTATGTTTTTGTGAGATACATCCAGATAGACAGACAGAGACTTTATTAACCTCATAAAAGAAATTCAATTTTAATGGTATAGTCAGAAAAAATACACTGTAATTTATTAAATTGTTAATCCACAGCACGGCAAATGCAAAGCTGAATAACTTCACCCGCATTGAGCCCACCCTGCAGCTGCTGGGCGTGCCCTTTGACCTGGCCATGGCCAAAGCGGTGATGCAGGGCAGGCAGGGGGCTGCCACACATCTGCTCTATCAGCTCTACATACTGCTGCAGAAGAAGAAGAAATTAGGCCTCACTGCCACAGCCATGGAGGTCATGCAGCCTGCAGCCACGGCCCGTCTGCACCGCATAGAGAATAGCATCTATACTGAGGTGATACAGTTGTACAAGGTCAAATAATTCCCTCTGGGCTGGTACAGTGCCCTGGTGGTTATTGTAGTGTATCACACAATTTAAATTCTTAACTTAGCATCCTAATTTGCTATGTTGTAGTAATTGTTATTAATAGTTCATGCTTTGATTAGCTTTAGGAACGCTGCAAGTTGGGACCACAGAAAAGAGTCTCATCTGTTTGTTTCGCAGCGCTTGAAGACTGTGGTAAAGCGTGAGACGGATCTGAAGATGCAGAAGATTGCAATACGCTTTCATAAAAGAGGGCAGGACATGTACAACCGCTCGTTCATGACTGAACTCCTGAAGGAGGAGGACCGGCTCAAACGGCAGGAGGAGAGAAGGTTGAGAGACATAGAGAAGGTATGGCTTTCTAGAGCTGACCATTTTCGTAGCTGTCAATGACTACCTTGAACCTTATTCATTCAGTGGCATCAAACAGTTTTTTGGGGGTATATATATAAGTACTTCTCTTATGCCCGCTTTGCTTTAATGTGCATTGACTGGTGAATCAGCATGTGATAGTGCTGGCTGCGATTGATATTATGATATGTTGTTTGTCAGCACCGGCAGGCACGCAGAAAACAGCATGAGATCATGATTCAGATTCAGTCGGCTATTGTGCAGATCCCAAAGCCTCCACACGCTCGCATCTCAAGAGCTTCTGAGAAACAGCTTCAGTTTCGCAAAAAGCAAGAAGCTGAGGTGAACAACGCATTTACACTTACTATTACATATTACATTAATATTACTAAAATATTATAATATTAATTAATATTAGATAAAAAAAACTTATTTTAATTACTTGCCAAGACTACATTTCTTTTTACTAAAACTAAAACAAAAAATTAAAGATAAATACAAATATTAATAAAAAAATAAAATAAAATGGAAACAGCTTAAAACTTAAAGATTAAACTAAAAATATACAACATTAAATCAAATTCTAAATAATAAATACTATGGAAGTGTATAAAATGGAAAATTAAAGCTAAATAATTTAAAATGTTAACTGCAAGTATAAAAATTAATGCAATTCTGAGCATTGATAAATACTATATAGTATAGAAATAATACTAAAAACACTGCTGTACAAATATTAAAAATAGTAATAAAAATGACCATAAGGTAATTTCTTGTTTTCTTCTTGATTATGAGAAGAAAAATTACATGTTCAATCTGGATGGATTGGAATTAAAAAAACAATATACAGAAATTTTTTTTATTTGATTGTTTGTTTGAGCACTCTTTAATATGCAGTGTGATTTCCAGTATGTCCACCGTGAGATAGCTCAATTTGAGAAGAAACAGAAGAGGATTTCTCCTGCTGGAGGTGGAGTCTTTCTTTACAGGTGTGTTTGCATAACACTGAAAATCTAGGAGTAAGAACAATAAATGCACAACAGCAGGCCGACATACTGCTCACAGTTCTTTCACAGACCGTCTTATTTCACACAAAACTAGCAGAAACCTTCTTGATTATTTGAGACCTTGGAATGACAAACTGTACCTGGACTTACAGCGGGCGTGTGACCCAGCCAATGACTACAGCTGACAAAGAACAGTGGAACAAGGAGTACATCGAGAACATCCGTCAGCGTCTGGAGGAAGACTCTGCTGCCCGGGAACAAAGAGAGATGCGGAGACGCCGTGCTCTGATGGAACAGCTGCAAGCCCATGAAGCTCAGCAGGTGAACACAGCCCTGTCTTTTTTTTTTTTTTTTTTTTAATTTACTGATTTTTAGAAAGTAAACATAAAAATCACTTTTATATTGTCAGGAAAATTTCAGGATAGAAATAGCTGGACTAAAGCAACTTACATGATTGTTCTTTTTTTAAATCATGTTATTTGTGTGTCAAATATAATCCTCTGGCTTTTATGGTTTTTAATTCAATCACTATATTGCGTTGCTCAACGGGTTTTGAAACCACAGAGATTGAATCATAAAACTAAGCATTTAAAAACAATCTAAAGGATTTAAATACATAGTCAAGAAGACATTATTGGGAGATAAAGAAGTGCCAAATTATATTTATATGCGTTGTACGCAGTCTGCTACACTGTTATAAAGATCTCATTAATAAATTTTTTTTTGCCACATTAATATCAGCATCTGCATCAAACTGCAAATCTTTGAGATTCTGAATTTCTGAAAATTGCAGTGTTTTTCCTCTTTTTCTCTTATACTGTATGAGCCATAAAAACCTGATGTATCAAATATGATAACAAAAATGGACATGCAGACTTTCTGTGTTTAGACTCTCTCAGAAATGCTTAATGTATGCATGTCAAAAACTGGCAAACGTTTAGTTTTAGTGTTTGTCTTGATCAAATCTGATTGTTGCATTGATATTTTGCATCCTGCAGGAGGTATTACGAGAAGAACAAATGGTCAGTCGATTGATGCGTCAGACGCAGCAGGAGAAGAGGATCGCTGTGCAGCTGATGCAAATAAAACAGCAGAAAGAACTACTACGACAGAACCGGATCTTCCAGGAGAGACAGTACCAGGAAAGACGCCTTCGAGACTTCCAAGAGGCCTTGGACAAAGAAGCTGTGAGAGATCATGAACACACACACAAACAAAACAACCCATAGAGTATCAGAAAAAGTTCTCGAGTGGTCCTGATTGTGTCCCATCATTGCTTTTGTTCAGATGCTTGCCCATCAGGAACGTCGTGAGCGCAGTGAAGAGATCAGGATGGAGCGTGAGCTACACAAACAGCTAGTTGCAGAGCGTGCTCAAGCTCGCTGTCGCAAACACTTTGACATCTGCAGAGGAATTCTGGGACAGATAGTTGACCTGGCAACAAAAGCTGGGGAATATCGGCTCCTCACAGCCAAGTATTTATTTCCCTGAATCTGAGATTCCCTGAACTAAAATGTTATGTACACTCACTTGACAGAATGCATTAAAATGAATCAAAAGTATATTTTTCTATATTTTGATTTATATGGACACTACTGTTCTGTAGTAGGTTCACCTTCACTCTTTTTCAGTCTGATACCAGTAAAGCTGATGCAGGAGTGGATGGAGCTGTTTTTCAGTGGTAAGCCGTTGTATGAAGTGGCCAGTGTAGATCCCACCCCTGCTGACCCCACACCAGAGCAGATTATTGAGCTGGAGAAGCTCCAAATACTCAACAATCAAGACTACAACGAGTATGTGGTAAGGACACACTGAGTTATTGTAGCTTTTGCTTTACTGATGCAAAGTATTTGAGATGTTGCCTTTGCCTCTGAGTCTCATGAACACATTTCACATTTTATGACCTTTCATGCTGTATATTGTTTGTATTTTATCCATAATTTAAATATCATTAAATATCATTAGTTTTTCATGAACTCATAAAACCAGTTACCTCGCAAAAAACCTGCTCTACATACTTTTTGTATGTCATCATTTATATACTATATAACATTTGAAGGATGGATTTGTTTGCTTGTCTGTGCTAGTATAATGCACATGTGTCTTTCTGTCTGTTCGCTTCAGGCCATGAAGGGTGAGTGGGTTTGTCATGAAGACGGCGAGAGTCAAGCCCCTCCAGTTAATGATATTCTGGATCATGTGTTGAGCCGTCTACAGAGCATGATCGTCCCACCGAGTGTCAGCACTCCTCCTCAGTTTCCTCATTTCACCATCAGGGTGTGCATGCTGGGAAAATCCTACTCCGGCAAAACCACCTGCCTTGCCAAGATCAGCAATGGTAGGAGTTCATGTTTCATCATAGTGAAAGAATGTACTTCATCACGACAGAATATGAACTCATTTCCCCCTCTTGCTGTTTGTTCCTCTCTGGGTATCAGCTCTTGGAATCCATGTGCTCTCAGCAAACTCTTTAATCCAGGATGCTCTATCAGCCTATCAGCAGGAAACACAGGCTGCCAGTGAAAGTCAAGAAGAGTCACAGGTCAGGAATATTTGATCCTGCCTGGAGTAAAAAGACGTTTCAGCAGGCCTGAGAATATTTTTGGATTTGTTTGTGACCATAATGTTTTTTTGTTAAACCACTGTTTACACTATTTATATCTTGTATTTGCCATGCTCAGAACAACTTGGAGAGAAATGGTTCTCCAACAGAGCAGCCTCAGAGAGAAGAAGAAGAGGAGAAATCCTCTCCTCCAGAACCAGGTTTGTGAGAATAATAGACACATTTAAAAATTCTGACATTTATAGTACAAAAGTCATAGTAACGACTTTTATGTCACAAAAGCTAAAAATTCAGATTTGCATCAATAAAAATAAATTACATTTTACAGTATATTAAAATCGAAAACTCTTATTTTCAATTGTAATAATATTTCATAATATTAGTGCATTTCTGATCAAACAAATGCATTCCTAGTGAGCAAGATAGGCTTACAAAGTAATCACAACAACATTACAAAATCTTACAAATTGCAAACTTTGAAAGGTATTGTATTTGTACTTTATGCACCCCATGAAGAACCACATATTTCCTTTACATTAAATAATTTTGTGGACTAAATACATGTGCTGCTTGATTACTTATTCTTACAATTTACATTTATTTCTGAATGTATTATATAAATGTATATTAACTTAACTGCATATTAGTGCTTTCTTTGATTAATATATATATATATTTTTTTATTTTTTATTTTTTTCCATGTGTTTTTCCATAAATGCTCTTTAACTAAACCAGAAAGCCAATAAAGACTGATAATACTTACTATGAAAATGCTCACTCAACTTCTAATAGTCATTGACTCTTCTGTGTATCTCACATCAGGACCTGAGCCACATAAGACTTCTGGACTTCTTGAAAAAGAGGACAAAGAAAAAGTAAAGGCAATCATAAAGCCGCTCTCCATGTGAACTCAGTTCTCCTCTCTGTATTTAGCAGCAGAGAGCTCTTTGATATGGTCCATGATGTACTGTGATCTGTTCTGCAGTGGTCGCTGCGAGCACAGCATGGAGCAGCGGTAGAGCAGGCTCTTAGGACAGGCAAAGCTGTTCCTGATCAACTCCTGGTTGACATCATAGTGGATGCTATCAGGTAAAGAGCTTCGTCTCCACACCATTCTTGTTTTTTTACTTTACAGTTTTTATGTGTTATACAAGAAAATTTAATAGAATCTTCCTTGAGTGCACATCAGTTTTATTAATAGTATCATTGATATACTGTTGTATTTTTTGTAATTATTGTAGTTTCCAAATTATTAATTAGCTAACTGCCCCATTAAAGTTGAATGGGAAATCTTGCCTTGGAAACTTGGTGATATTATATTAATAATATTCTATATTATTTTATTTCAGGTATTGTTTATTTTATGGTTTTAGTAAACTACATTAAAGCTGGTGCAGATGAAAAACTATGATTTATTTTGTGCACTTAATAAATATTCTTAAAAATCAGTCTGATTCCCTTTCGCCATGCTCTTCAGGAACCTCCCTCCTGACAGTGGCTGGATTCTTGACGGGTTCCCAGTGGACATCAGTCAGGCTCAGATGCTGGAGCAAGCTCTGATCGGGACTGAACCTGATCAGGCTAAGACAAAAACACATAGCAACTCAGCCACAGACAAAAACGCTCCTGAAGGCCTACCTCCTCCATCCTCTGCACTGGACCTAGTGGTGCTGTTAGACGTCTCAGATGAGCAGGTTCTGGAGCGAGCCACTCATCAGCCTGGTGAGTTAATATCGCAGTACTTTATCATTAGTTGCTCTTACCAGCATGACAGGCTTTGTTGTTTTTAGTTTGAAATAATAGCAAAGCTTTGTAACCTTCCTATTAGTAGTAGACGGGGAGAGCATAGAGCAGGAGAGAGATGGAAGTGATGCTCCAGATGAAAAGACGAGTATGACAGAAGTGGACACACAAGATCCAGCATCCTTGTCTGATGAAAAAAGCCTGAGGAGGAAACAGATACAGCACAGGTGTGTGAAAACATTCACGGGTTTGTAACTTATGATTGTTTTCATCATATCCAATACATACAGTATAGACGGTTTCAATGACAACAACATAAACAAACGTTACTCCACACGTGCTTTTGTGGCCCTAACTTAACTTCCATTAGAAGAATTAATAACAACTGCAAAATAAGTTTGCTGCTTAAAAAAGATGGAATTATTAAAGATGCAAATTCATTCTCTGACAGCAGGAGGTGTTTTAAGCATGAGAAATGGAGGTTTTCCGGTGAAGGCTGTAGACAAAATGCTTACAAACGGCTTACAAATGCTTTTATTTTTAATTCAGAAGGTCACTAACAAATTGTCACATTGAACAGAACAACACACTTGACTGTATTTACTGCTATGGGTGTTCCTGGAGTGGGTGTTTATTGAGTGATCTTCCATGATTCATCCATGCCTGTTATTCCACAGGAAGGAAAAGGCTTTTTGAGTGATGTCATTTTGTGGTGGAAAACAGTGTAACGTTACATGATCCAGTCAGGTCCCAGAGATTAAAAAAAAAGTTCCATCCTACTCTTTTTCTTTGTACTAATTGCTTTACACCCCAAAATGTCATATAATGGCGAAGAAATATGTTGTTGTGTTTAAATTTTATTAGACATTTTTTTTTTTGTGAAGCACAAAATGAGTTGGGTTAAATATGTTATAATTTTTGAACAGAATTAGTGGTTTTCATGACACATGGCCAAAACTGAAGAAATGGTTTGGTGACCAGCAGAAAATTCTCATGAAAGTCTCAGCAGATGTAGACGAGGACACTGTCTTCAGTAACGTGAAGATAGTTCTGATGGACACCATGGACTCAGTTGAAAAAGGTAGATTCATTTAACCCTATAACTTAACCCTGTTTTATCGACTTGAAAGTTTGAAAATCTCCCATTATTCATTTGCTGCCTTTCAAGCATTTATATTTCCTTTTTGTAAATGTATGTCTAGTGAAATATGCTCTCTGTTCTCCCCACAGGAGTAGCTCTGGGTCAGTCCCCCTCAGCTGAACACACCCGTCCAGAAAGTGCCTGCTCTGCTAAGTCTAAAGCGTCTAACCCCAAATCTGCTGGACGCCGTTACGTGGAGGAACCTTTACCGAAGGCACATACAGTGCACGCACAAAACACACAGTCTCTCAGAAGACTGGCAGATTCTGATTAAAAATAAAAAGTGACATTAAAAAAGTCTGTTTGATTTGGAACATCAGATGGAAACCGTTACACTCATCTGTGTAGTTTAATGTTGCTCAGATTGAGGTGTGATCAGGCTGGGATGGGATTTCCATGCAGTCTGCTAACTTGGTTTGCGGGTCAGATGAGATCAGTTTTATACGCCAATGACTCCATTGAAAGGATGGTAGGAATAAGATTGATGTGCTATGAAAACCATCAAGTCAAATTCACAGCATTGTCTTTCAACTTTCACAACTCAAAACGTCCTCCTCATTTAGAAAATTTGTTGTAATTATGATGAAAAAAAAATGATTTTCTGATATCTAAAAGATATATGCTAGCTCTTGAGATCTTTTGGGTTTCAAGAGGTACTAAAAAATCTTTTGAAAAATCTTTTACTCACCAAGACTGCTTCCTTTGTGTCACAATTCTTGAATAATTATGACGTTCAAAAGAACAGAACATTTATTTAAAAAATAGAAGATCTAATATTAGGGATTATAGTGTATAGAGGGCTCAAAATGGTTTGTTGGCACAAAAAAAAAAACAAAACGATAAAAATGTATGATGTTATGTTGGTTACTTTTGCAGGAGATCCCAGTATATCTTGTGCCGTACTGGGATAACGTCTCTAATTCATATGTGATTAACATCAAGACAGTGATGCAGAACCTTCGAGGTGAACGTGAGCTCATCATTCACCACCTCTACAACATCCGGTGAGAGAACAGTGCTTGTATGTGCGTGTTTGTGTGTGTGACATGAGACCTGTATATGTGCTTGGAATTTTATAAAATGTGTGTGTTTGTATGTTTCAGGGAGAACTTCAGGCAGTACCTACAGAAGCCGGATCTGAAGCAGGAGTTTGTAAGCGCCTGGCAGCGTGATTATAACAGCGTTCCTGACAACATTAGAGAGGACGAGGAGACCAAAGGAGAACTCCATCAAAGACTGGATGTGAGACAATATGTTCTTCTATAGACATAAAGAACTGTTGCTCTACGGACATCCCAAGTACCTTTCCTGATCCCGCCCCCTTTCTCTCTCCCTCTTCACTTATTTTTAACTGAGTAAACTTGTTTTCCTTTTGAAATTAAATGAATTATTGTTACCCCACTAGTAGATATGTTTTCGTATATCAATTATAAACTCATTTAATTTAATAAAATGTTAACCTTTAAAACACAGAAGTTACCATTTTTTACAGGGAATACATGCTATATTCTTAAATGTTTATTAACTTTAAAAAGCTACATTTAGAGAAGCTTGGGAGAAACCCTTAAAATATATTTGCAGAATATTTTTTTGCGATAAAGCAAGGAAAATGTTTAATTTGTTAATGTATTTTTTTAATTGTAGTTTCATTTAACGTGTTATAGTATGTTGTGTAATGTCTTTTTCTTTTTATATTTGTTTTGTAGTAATATTTGTTTGTTTGTAATAAGATTTTGTGTGTGTGTTGTGTTTTTGTGCAGGATTTGCGTGAGCGTCTTTGGGACATTTGTGATAAGCGCAAGGAAGAGGCGGAGCAGGAGAGAGCAGGTGTCATTGATGATGGCTGGCTGGATGATCACACTGCTGTTCTGATCAACCATTATTCTGCGTTAATGCAGGTACACACACACACACACACACACACACACTTTCTCTCTAAAACCGTCTTAAATGAGTTTCAGATCTCATGGTTCTGTTCATGTTTGCGTGTGCAGATAGAAGTGGGCCGCTTCCAAGACTCATTGTGTCTTTTGAGAGACTATTACACAGCAATGTGTAAAACTGCATTTCCTGAATCTGCACGTGGTTTTACTCGTGTCCCACTGATAGACATCACTGCAGATGACCAGGTCGAGCTAGAGGAACCAAAAAGGTGAGAAGAAACCTTACATACAACATCATGTTTCATAATCACGCCCCAGCTATTACAGGCCTATAAGAGCTTTTGCCAAGCTACTGTAATTATTAATCTGTCTGCCTCATAATATATGACTTGTATGACCATATTTAGAATAGCATGTACTATTTTTGCAGTATGCATGCAAATTTGCACCAATTTAGTCAAATCATGTTCTTGTCTGATAGTGTCAGTGAAGTTAAATAGTAATATAAATAGCAATTGCCTTTTAATGTCTACAATATGCAGTTCATACTGTGCAGTAAACAGTGCATTAGCATTCAGTTCTGAACAAAGACATGTTTTTTTACTGTACAGTTGTTTAGATAGACTCTTTAATGTGGTACAATATAATAAATGTATGATTTAGCCCAGCACCTGTGCCGCCAGAGAGACTCGCAAAGAGTGCTGAGGAAAAAGACTCTGAAATGGAGGACAAGAGGAAAACTAAATTGTATGTGAGCTTTCATTTTTGTCTTTGGGAGTGTATGAAAATTATATATGTTAAGCATTTTTGTTGAATAAGTGGATGTGTTTGTGCTGTCAGGTTTCCATTGGTTTCCTGCAGCTCTCCCACTTCTGAGCGACTCAGACAGGTTCTGCACCATCCTGATGAGAAACTACTGCAGGTGTTCTTCCAGACAGCACTCAGCGCCGTCAGGAGCATGGTGTGTGTTTTAATCCAGTGTGTCTCATAATGATTTTGCTGCTAAGCTTAAACATTTGGGGCCCTGTTTGCCAGTAGATGAGAACACTCAAATTAATGCATTGCTTAACTTCAGCTCCATTAAAATTCATCGACTTTAACAATATAAGGTTGTAATCTGTCTTTACTGTAGCAGGAAATTGCTACAGTAGCAGCTCTGTGAGAAACAAATATCTACTTTTATTTATTTAGGGTCTGTTACAAAACTTAATGTTACAGAGGATTTCCATAATAATACTTCATATTATTTAAAAACTTTTTGGATCTACTAAGTGCAGCCTTTCTGAGCTTGAGCTAATCTTTAAAACACATGTAATTTATAAAAAAAAAATTAATTAAGCTGTGTTTGTTAAATTTGTAAAATCTCTGTGCATCTGTCTTCATGTGTGTTTGCAATAGGTGTTGGCAGAGACACAGCAGCGAGAAGAAGAGGAGGGTGATGAAGAACAGAAGCTGCTGGAGGCACAGAGAGTGCAAACTTCAAACTCTGCTACGGGCAATAGGAAAGCTGGGAAAAAGAAAAGTGAAAAAAGCCACCGCTCCATCATTTTAATGCTTTTTAGCTGTGTTATGTGTTGACACCAATGAGTGTGTTTTGTTTTAGGTGCTCCAACCCCTCCACAGGAGCCCAGTCCTCTGCCCGTGGTGGAGAGGAACCCTGAGGAGGTCAAGAGGAGAGCAGAGAGGAACAGAATCAAACAGGAGTTCACAGCTGCACTTAAACGTGAAGGTATGCCGTGAGCTTGCCTCAGATTCAGGATGTTGTGTGTTCGTGTAATGTATAAACAGTAATGATTGATTTACGTCTGTGTGCAGAGCATGCTGTGAAGCTGCGTTTGGAGCTGATAAAGGCTCATGCGCTGGGAACCGTAAGCAGTTTGCAGCAGAGAGCAGAGCAGGCCTTCGGGAACATGGAGGAGTGGCTGGGAACTCGCTTCCTGGCTGAGATGAACAGGTGAGAGTATATACAAACACTGGATTGGCTTTCTTGGTTGCACCTGTCCTGCAGACATCAATTTAAATAAAAGAAGAATCTTAGAGTTCACATTGGCAAAATTAGTTGACTAATTAAAATTAGCATAAAATTAATTAGTAAAACAAAAAATATCATGTCAACCATATCATGAATGTATAAATAAAAATTTTATTTTTTATTTAACTTACACAAACAAAAGCTTAAGTAGCACAGGTATATTTGTAGCAGTAGCTAGTAATACATTGTATGGGTCAAATTAATACATTTTTCTTTTATGCTGAAAATCATTAGAATATTAAGTAAATATTAAGTTCCATTAAGATATTTTGTAATTTTATAAATATTTGATTAGTAATATGCTTTGCTAAGAACTTCATTTGGAAATGTTTAATGGCAATTTTCTCAATATTTTGATTTGCACCATCAGATGTTTAAATACTCATATCTTTGTATGTATCTTTGTTCCCTTATGACTGGTTTTGTGGCCAAGGGTCACATTTATGTACACACACACAACAGAAGAACCTAGAAAAAAAGGAGAAATGGATTTTGCTAAAAATAATTTCCCTCTGCATGTTTTAGGACAATAAACTAACACCACCAAATGGACTTCTCATCATACTGTACACGTTCATGAATTTATATGTGCATAATATGTTTGTGTATGTTTACCAGTATCGACCAGCTGACAGAGTTGGTGCGGCAGCACATTGAGAATGGAGTTCAGATCCATCATGAGCTGTTGCTGCAGAGCGCTGATTTCTGTGTGGATGGAGATACTCTTGTTGTGGCGAGTCCGACGCCCGCTCCACATCAAGCCCTGCTGGAGCAACCCAAAAACAGCACTCTGACTGTTCAACAGCTGCACATCCTCTGTGCTCAGCTGAGCAAGACTGCACCTACTGGTCAGAATCAGAACTAACAACTTCATTGTTTTTAAAAAATATAAAGTCAGTCATTTTTTATCCACTCTCATGCTGTTCAAAAGCTGGATTTTTGGGTAAAAATGAACAAAATGAGAGTTAAACAAAACCCACAGACGTAAACTGAATGCAATGTTTCAGTAGAAGCTAGTTATTGTACTACATTGTTTGTGTTTTGTGTGATGTGTTCAGGTCTCATGTGCAGTAATGAGTTGACTGAAGTTCTGCGTGAGTTAACCTCTCCTCACGTTGGTAGTGATGTCCTGCCGGACCCCTGGATGCATATCACTTCTTCACAGGTAGATGTCACTCAAGTAAATGATAAACTGTTGTGCATCTTTTGTAGCAATTATTCATTCTTAATTTTCTTTCCCAACCAGCCAGCTTGCTTAAAGTGTACTGTATACATAATATGTGGAAGATGTCCCCACACACATTACACTACATGTTTATTATTCAAATTTCTTGCGTTGACCAAAGAAAAATTGCTTGATATGAGCGTTACTTCTGTGTGACCTTCATTAATTGACAATGGACCCATGGCCAGTTAATTTAACTCAAAATGCACTAATGTGACTGTGCTGTTACAGGGAAGCCTGTGTGTAGTCACTGAATGCTATTGGTTGTGTAGGTTGAAGAGCTGGTGTGTGTTTTGGCTCCGGACTCTAAAATGCTGGACTGGCGTCAGTTTCTGCTCAGTGCAGCTCTGCCGTGGCCGTTTCCTTCTCAGAATCAGCTGTTAAAAACCCTCCAGCGCTACAGAGCTGTGGACACAACAGGAACTGGACTTATCACACAGGAACAATATGCTCAGGTCTACTACACTCGTAGAGCATCATTGAGACATTAAACTATGCTCAGACCTACAAACAACAGATTTTAGTAGTATAATCACGTTTACAGCATTTATAATTTCAGTTTGGTTCTTTAGTTAATTTTATTTCACCTGTATGCTATTTCTACAGTTAAAATGACTTAAAGCAAGCCTCATTTGTATAATCCTGCTACATTTAACATTTTCAGCTTGAACTGTGGTTTCCCACAAAAGAGATCTTCCTGTTGTTGATGACCCAACTGTACCTCTGCCCTATGACAGACTAGCCAATCTTAAGAAGGTAATGCAGCAAAAGATTTTGAATTTCAGATGGGGTCATATGTTTTGTTGCTAATACAATTTTTACCTACCTGGTTCTTTTCCTGTACCTCTCCTATCCTTGTGTATCAGCATCTTTTAAAAGATGTATTGTAAAGTTTTCATAGCAGAAAATATAACTTTATTCCTTCTGGTTTGATCCTTTAATATGTGTAAATGAATAAATGAGTAGTTCACTTATTTATTAAAAAGTTGCTGAAAATCTTTCAGTCTTTCTCTTTAGTAATATTAATTAATACAAATCCAACTGTTCATTGTTATCTACAGTATTTAAGCTCAGACATG
>JAUMHQ010000053.1:25344489-25377114 GCA_032361165.1 Enteromius paludinosus
TCCACTTCCATTAAATGACTACCAGACTGCCACGGTTAAAGTTAAAAATCTTCGTTTGTGTTCTGCTGAGGAAACAACGTCACCTACATCTTGACTGCCCTGGGGGTAAGCAAATAAACATCAAATTTTCATTTTTGGGTGAACTATTCCTTTAAGATACACACCAGTAATGCTGTTTCTAAGGCAAGTTTTAAAAAAGTACTTGAATATCCTAATTGAACTACGGCCTAATCCTGGCTTAGGCTAAACCCTGTCTGTGAAACCGGGACAATGACATTCAGTGCGTGTTTTTTTAAATGTTCAAAAATGCAAAGTAGGCATTGTATAAATAAAAAATACCCTGCATGCGCTTCCAGACCATAAAATACGAACACTGCATAAACCCAGGATCAAAAGTTTAGATTTATTTTATTTTGGGCATATTTGACGTTTACACATATTTCAGAATGTCTTTTTTAACTCTTCATAAATACTGCCAGAAATGTAAATTGAGATTTTTTTGTAGGTTAATGCAACTAAAGTGAAATTCTAAAGATATTCTTAAGAACACAGTCAGTAAAACTGTACTGTAACTGAATATACGGATGCAAATAATAATAATTAATAATAATAATTTAATTAAAATAAGCACTGTATTTTTGATGTTTTCTTTTCAGTAGTCTGAAAGAAGATATGTTGTGAGAGTAGAATCGCAAAATCTCAAAATGACAGCGCAAAAAACAAAGGTTTTGCTTGTCTTGCATTAAACGTAGTTGATCTTTCACACCATTTCAGTATTTGTCTGACTGAAAAGGATTTTTGAATGCGTGCTTTGTATACTTTTAAAGCATCACAGCAACAGCAGCCAGCATCGGTGCAGCTGGAATCCCTCAGGCTGGCCTGGTTACCATGGTGATAGTGCTGACCTCTGTAGGACTGCCCACTGATGACATCACTCTAATTATCGCAGTCGATTGGTTCCTGTAAGTACTGTTGTTTTGCGTGTTACAAATATTGAATGTTTTTGGTGTGTGAGATCATCTCAAATGTGGCTTTTCAGGGAAACCGGCGTGCAACATTTCACTGGGATAGAAGAAAGTATTTGTAGAACTATACTCATCAGCTTTGATAGACATAAAAAGTTCATAAAAATAATACAAATGAAGAAATATTCACGTTCAGATTGTGACTTTAAGGTGAAAATAATTTATGCAGACATATTACCTGAGTGTGCTGTATGCATGTGCATAAAGTTTAATATAATATACTGGGTATACAACTTTTTATATCCTAGTGTATACAAAAATGTGCGATTAATACACTTTACAAATATAGATTTGCTGCATAGTACACTGTATCATATTCAACTTTTAATATAATGCTGGGTAATCCATGAGTTTACATTTTGTCACAAAATAACTAGTTGAGATTTGCTCTATAGTACATGCGTATGTGTTCAGGTAAGTTTGGATATACTTATTTTATTTTATTATTAATAATACATTTACTACAGTTGCTAATTCATTAAATTATGAAACCTGTGGGCATTTGTTCAGTTTATAACAATTAATAAATAACAATTTCTAAGCCTTGTGGAAATTCCTTTTAATTATTATTTCTTAAAAAGTAATAGGTTTTATTAAAATATAAATAAAATATTTTGAATTGATACATTTTAATAAAAATAATTTCAATTAATTAATTAATAGAGGTTTAAATATTTTATATCATATTTTATTGTTTGTAATTAAATTCCATTAATAAAAACGTATTCAAATTAATAATCTTTAGCTTAATGGCTACATTAGCTAGAAATGGCTCTTTTTGGCTAACCTCTATATAATTTATATATATATATATATATATCAGCATTCATAATCCAGAATAACTGGAAAAGTCATGGAAATTCATTGATCGAAAGCTGTGGGAACCCTGAACAGGACTATTTCAACTTGCGATGTACTAAAGACATCTGAAGGTGCTTTGACGTTATATTCCTCCACACACACCCAGGTAAAACTTGAGGGCCGAGCAGCAAGATATTCTGTCTTTAACATTCCATAACCCATAATCCAATTATATATGGCCATGCAACATCTGCTTCCAATGAGTTTAGGACCCGTTGAACAATACACCCATATCCAATAGCATGTTCTTGTGGCCTTTTCTCCCGCAGCAAAATAGCAGTCGTTGAACTCAAGTTCAGTCAGGGAGCTTGTCGTCAGATTATGTGCTGAAGCAACGCACGAAACAGAAGAGCCATTGTGAGGCTTAGAGGAGGCCTCAGACTCATGCTAGGAAAGATGGGTCAGCAAAAACATCACACAAGATGGAAGAACTGTTTTTCTGAAGCGGAAGCTACACGGGGGCCCTCTGAGCACAACAAAGGCTCGTGTGACATCCAGATGTGTAAATAAACTAAGCCCAGCATATTTCAAGCATGAAAACGAATCTGTTTTGTTCATCTGCTGTTTCAGAGATCGGCTGCGCACCACCACGAATGTTTTGGGCGACTCCATTGGTGCTGGCATTGTGGAGCACCTGTCACGTCACGAGCTGTGCACTAGCGACGCCGAGATCGGAAACTCTGTGGTAGAGGAGAACGAGACCAAGAAGTCATACCAGCTCATCTCCCAAGAGAGCGAATGCGAGAATGCCAAGATCCCTGACAGTGAGAGCAAAATGTAACTGCCCGTTTCCTGAGGAAAGAACTGATTTTGTACAAACACTAGTGACTACTCATCTCAAGTCTTTTTATATGCCTGTCAAAGCATCCAAATGTGTTAAAGTTGAAGCAGAGATGGACATTCTTTGAACTCTTTTATTGTAGATTAAATGGAATAGATCTGATAGCATTAGACATATTTTTTGTTGATTTTCTAGATGCGAGTTTGTTAATTCAAGAGAAAAACCCAATGTCATAATGGAAATCATGTTCACAATGATGTTTTTAATTGGGCTGGGATAAATGATTTTAAATAATCAAAATGATTTCAGATGATTTTAAAAAAGGAATAGCTAAAAAGAAGCATTTTCAGAACTGGTTGTTATGAAACACATGGTACGTTTTGGCAGCTTAAGTTGGAAAATGAGGCTGTGGGTCCAGAAACAACAGTATATTGCGATTTTTCCCATGTTACACAACTACAGCAGCCTTTATCAGTGAAAAAGAGCTGGAATCTGTGAAGTCATAGATGCAAACTCCTCACCTCGAGATCTGATGTGTTTCAGAATGACAAAACCAAAGTGTATTTACAATCTAAAAACATTTCAAACGATTTCATGCATTATTAGTTGTACGTGCTAAAATTTGTTATTGTCATTTAGAATAAATCCAAAAGGAAGACTAGAGAGTGGAAATAGATATTATGGTAATGTCTTTGTTTTACACAAGGGTTTCTGTCAAATTTGTTTTCATGTTATCTCCATGAATGGACAGTAAATCTTTTAAAATTGATTGTTACGGCACCACAATTTTTTTATTTTTTGGGTGTGGGGGTCGGGCGGAGTGTCTTTGTCACCAGGTTCCATCCCTGGTTGCATCCCTGTTTTGAAATACTACATTACAACTGATGTAATCATCTTATATCAAGACTTTTATAGATGACTGTCAGTTTGAATTAAATAAAGAAATCTACTACTAAAAAAAGAGCATTTTGGCCAGGACTGTTCACATTAACTGTTGTGTTATAAGCATGCACCCTGGACCGGTTAGTAAATCACCTATTTTGAATCCTCAGTGAATGTGTGCCGTCAGAATTTGAGTCCAAACAGCCGATAAAAACATCAAATAATCCACAAAAAAATCCACATAACTCCAGTCCAGAGCTTAAACAAATTCATCATTAAGAAGTACTTCAAACCACTTCAAAATCCATCATAACACTTGAAAAAGCCCATCTCCTGAACAGTTTGAAGTTAGACATTTCACAAGATGTTAATTGATGGACTGGAGTGGTGTGGGTTAGTTTTTATCTTTATCCGTTTGAACTATCACTCCGAAGGCACCCATTCACACTGGTGTCCAAGTGAAGTAATACATTTCTCCAAACCTGGATGGCCTGAAGGTGAGAGCATGTTCCTTTAAAATAAACTATTCCTTCTTTTTTTATTGAAACCAATCAATAACGCTTTCCAGTGACAATATAGGAGTTAAATGTTATATCTTTAATGTAGCACCCACCCATGTCTGCAGAATTAGTCATTACCAGCCTTTGACATTTCTCAATCCCTACTCTAATGTACTTATCAAGCACATGGTGTTACCGTCTTAGAAAGAATGTACGATCTAATCTATGTTCATGTCAAGACCTTGTTGACACAATTTTAACATCTTCTTCTTGACCTTTCTTGAGGTGAGGGCGAGTATAATATTGCATTTCAGAACACATAAAAAATCTCTGTGTTGTATCAATACACAGCTAAATTTAGTTTTGACATACATTCCAGACTAAAAACAATGTATGAATGTCACTACATGCTTTGCTCTACAAAATGTAAAAAGTTGATATATATAGGCTATTTTGTATAGAAATGTACACAGACACGCTAAAGAAAGAGTAGAAATAAAAACAATCAGTGGTCAGATTTAAAATACAACATTTGCATGTATGCAGATGCTTTCGTACTTTAGACTTTTCATGCTTTAGACTAGGGCCATCCAAATTTGGTCCTAGAGGGCCGGTGTGCTGCAGAGTTTAGCTACAACAATAATTAAACACACCAGCTAATCAAGCTCTTATTAGGTATGTTAGAAACTTCCATGCAGGTGTGTTGAGGAAAGTTGGAGCTAAACTATACAGGACACCGACCCTCCAGGACCAAGTTTGAACGGTACTGGAATATATATATATATATATATATAAAACACTTAATGGTTAATGGAAGCCATAATATTTTGCTCGTAACCACAGGTGTGCCCGCTAGCCTTATTCCTTATAGTAAGTCGCCATCCAGTGGTGGGAAGTGAAACCACAGAAAGGCTCAAAGGACAGGGCTCTAGGTCAAGATATAACTAAGTTATAACCTAGAGCAGGGCTTCTCAAATCTTACCCTGGAGGTCCAATGCACTGCAGAGTTTAGCTCCAACCCTGATAAAACTCGCCTACCTGTGTTTTCTAATGATCTTTAAGACACTGATTAGCATGCTCAGGCGTGTTTGATTAGGGTTAGAGCTAAACTCTGCGGTGCATTCGACCTCCAGGGTAAGATTTGAGGAACCCTGACTTCCTACAAGAACACTAAAGTCTGTTCCGTCCCAAACCCATCAGCAATTAAAGTATATATTGTAGTTTCTTTAACATCCCATAGCACATCTGAGGCGACTCGACTGTTCAAAAAGACATAAACATTATTTTTAAGGTAATATCTACTGTTTATATGTGTAAGGATTCCCATCATATATACAAACACATACATGTATTTATATATGAATAATTATTGTATATTTATGATATAATATACATTATATTAATATGCTTTTACACGTATCTATGTATTAATATATCTAAATCGATTAACATAATGTACTTCATACCTAATACTCATCATGCTTTAAGTATTCAGTAAAAAAAAAGTATGTATATGTCTTTTTATATACCAAAAAAATTGAAAGAGGATTATACATAAATATGTTATGTATGCATACATGCGTATGTAAAGTATATCAATTATAAAATATATTGTAAACACTATTACATGATTATTACACTATTAGCTACATGATATGTAATAATTGAGGATGTCAATCTAGAGAGAATAAAAGGATATCTTGAATAATAATAATAAAAAAAATATATATATATAGCGATCTTAGTTGTACGTGTTATTCGCACCTGATGGAAAAAGGCTGAAAATCACGTTATTAGTTTTTGTATTTCCGGTCAAACTACAATTCCCTCTGACTAGCGACAAAGCATCAGTTGTTGGGCTTTTTGTTGGCAAACAAAGGCGTAAGCAAATGTGTTTACGGGCATTGACGCGATGAGCTCATAAGGAGCGGAATTAAACGCGGCTCCGTTATGAAACGCATTTAAAGTGTGATGAGAGAAAGCCTGACCTCCCCCACCCCAGATAAAGATAGAGTTGGCTTGTTGTTAGCTGGCTCGGCTAAACAAACCCCGCTAGCCCGCGCTGATCTTTTTATAGCAGAGAGGGGGAGCCAGAGACTTACAGCAGACCGACAACCAACCTCTCATCCCAACAACAGTCCCCTTATTTTTTCTTCTTTGAAGTTACCCCAAGCTAAGGTAAATATCAAACCCTGTCACAATTTCTCCTAAGGCCGTCTTCGCGGTCCCTTACCACATTTCGACACATTTCCATTTGGTTTTTCTCGACGGAACGGCTCTGAGGAGACGAACGTCGCAACGGCTCGGCTAGTCGTTCTCCTCCGGCGCGCCCCCCTGCGTAGAGTCCGAGGCTTCTACGGAGCTCGCAGAGGCCTTGCGACACAAACACTGGCGAGCGTTTTTGTGTGGGAGCTCAAACGGATTATATGCAGATATCCCACGCTCCTTGTGATGACCGAAAACGTTTCGTCGTGTCACGTACAGTGTGAGGGAGGGAATGGAGGACAGCGAAAAGTGTTTTTATTGTTCGCGAGCGGAGATCGAAAGATGTGCGTAGCCGAACTAGCTTTCGCCAGCGTTTAGCATAGCGGCGGCTATCGTTTAGTAGACTAATCGACTGAACTATTCACAGAAAATTGCGTAGAAGATCACTAAATGTGTTATCAAAATAAGTAAAAACACGAGCGGCCAGGGTTTCGGTAAGAATTCGCATAGCAGATCAGAGCAATGCTAACTAGCGAGTCTCTGCAAGGAATCTATTAAGTCCCGAGCTAACGCTTTGCTAATAGTCGAAATAATTTCTAAGCATCTCTCGTTAGCCCACGAACGGCTTGAACGCGTATTATGGTAAATATTTACATTCTCTAGTGTTCATAACTTAGCTGTGTTAGCCATGTTTTGAGTCATTACGGCTGAATAAACGTCAGTGAAACGCTTTGAGGATGAATGGTTCCTCTCTGTGGTGATCGACTTGTCAACACTGTGTTTTTGGTCATTTTGTGTTACCCTGTTTCTACATATGTGATACTTTACTCCACTGTATGACCTGCCATATCCTTCATTAACATCTTGCTTTAACGATTTCGAGAATAATCCTATAAATTGGGCAGAGAATTGCATGCAAAACTTAAGCTTAAACAACTCGCTTGCACCTTGTTTTCGGTAAAAAAAAGAAAGAATATATATATATCTATATCTATATGCATAGAGATGTTGAAAACATTCCTGATTGTCGAATTTAATTTGTTTAATCCACAAAAGGTTTGATTATGAAATTGCATTATTGAATGTCGCTGCTGAGTTGTTGACATAAAACCTGCATGCAAGTGATCGGAAAGGATTCATGCATATAAAGTGAAGTGTAGGCATTTAAAGGGCCAGTGCAACTGAAGTACCCCGGTTTGCATCTGTAATCTGCCCGTCAGAGCTCAGCACAGGACTGTTTACCTTTCGAATACAGTTTCACATGCAAATGAGTCATGAATATTAATGCACTCTAAATAGCCCGGATGCGGAAACGTATGCAGAATTTTCTTTTGATAATGTAGAAGAGGTTTTTATAGTTTGAAATGTTGTTTAAACAAAAGTACACACTGCTTACTTGTCTCCTGAGCACTGATGTAGTATATTTCTTTAAATGTTTGTAAAATGTGTTCTTGTTTGATTGTGTGTGGTCTGCTGCTTTGCATCTGCTCTTTTGTGCTTACTATGCGCTTACCATCTCCCAGCTGTCATTGGTCTCCAGAGAGAGACAGGGCTGGGCTTGCATATCTAATGAGGGGTGTGTCCATGGTCCATCCTCTGTCTGTCCAGAGTGGGTGTGTCCGTCAGGCTGTCTGCACTGTAGTAGATGTTACCGGACTCTCATAATGCTCCTCTACGTGGCAGTTAGTGTACACAGAAATCAATACACCTGTTACAGACAGTACGTCTGAGTGGACTAATTCTGCCAGGAAGCATAGGGACTGTCTTGAAACGAGTGTATAATTTATGTTGGTCTATGCATTAAATGGTTGAGACTCTGTAATAAACAATTAAGCTTGTTAGACATCATCCCAAATCACAAACTCATTCAAACACTCAAAAACAAATTTTTCCCCCCCTTAGGATTAAGTGAGATGTGAGGGATGGTCAGCGTATAAATATCTCTGTGGAACTCTGTGTGCGTAAGACTTCTGTGCCCAGCCGTCAGTATGAATGGGGACATGCCACATGTGCCCATCACAACCCTTGCTGGGATCGCTGGTCTCACTGACTGTAAGTACCCTAATCACACTACTCGTAATTCACATTTACAGCAAAGTTGAAGTACTGTTCGTTTTTTTCCATTTGGGGTTTTTAAAAAAGCGTTATAACAAACAAATATTGGGAAAATTAGACAAACAAAAAAATTGTACAAGAATTAAGGGCTTTAGTAAGGGAAACTACAATCATATGAAACTTTGCAAGTGACAATCAAATTAAAATCAATGGAGAAATGACTCATTTAAAGATATTAATTACCTATAGAAACATTCTATTTTTAGATTATTGCAAAGTATGCATGTATATGCAGATATTTGGGTATTAAGGGAGGCTGACTCTTACATTTTTTTTGGTGTTTTATGGGCTTCAACAAAAGCAAATAGCATCCATTATTAACCTTGTACCTCACAACTGAAAATGAAAACTTCATAATCATATGTTGTTTGTAGAGATTTTTCTAGCTTATAGAGAGACCTGTCTGGTAACAGTGATGACTTTGCATAGGTGGTGCTATTTTGAAAAATATTCACCTCTTGGTGATGAGGTTAAAGTCGCATTTGTGCATTCTCTGGGTACTTGTTTGTCCTAAATTATTATAATTATTATTATTATTTATATTATTTTTTTGTGGAGAGAATGAATCTATTTGTTTTTGCTTTTGAAAGCCTACTGTTTTTTTGTTTTTTCTTTACTACTGTATTGTGGGAAGCAGGGCATTATGCATATGAGGTCATAGTAAATCTTTTCCTCTGGGAAACTGTGTACAGTAAAGATTTGATGCTTTTTCTTTAGGTATGATAAATCAGTTCATTATATACTGTATTATTGAACTCGCAGGTATGCGTGTATCTTCTGTTTAAAACAGAATTTAAAGTGTAAATGATCTTGAATGCGTTATTTTTCTAAAGGTCTTCATCATGAAAAAGTTGTTCTTTGTTGTTGTTTTCCAATATTTACACTACCATTCAATAGTTTGGGGTTGGTCGGATTTAAGCCACTTCTACATATCAAGGATGCATTTATTTAATCAAAATAAACCTCAAATAGTCATATTGTGAAATATTACTACACTAGTCAACATTTGCAGTGGATCAAAATCTTTCATCAAAGTTGTCCTAAAACCTAACACCAAAAATCCTTCTGGTCTCAGGACAACCTTTTTTGATCCATAATGTTAACTACTGTATTTATAACTGTATTTTTTTTTTAAAAATTGGAATTGTTTTTTTTTTATGTGTAATTTTTCCCCCTGTGATGCAAAGCTGGATTTGAATCATTCTAATATGCTGATTTACAACGCTAAATGTTTAGAATAATCAAGCTGCCTATTTTTATTTTTTTGTAAAAACTGCAGATTAAGATTGAAGAACTGCAATTATGTAAAAAAAAAGTGTTAGCATTTTAACATTTGATTTGTCAATTGATCTATTATGTCATCCTTGCTGAATTAAAGTGTTCACTTCATCCAGGAAAAGCTAAACAATTTTTCCAATCTCAAAGGTTTGTGAGGTAGTTTATATTAGGCAATCTGCTTCTGGTTTAGCTGATAAGACATTGCTTTCTTGGACTAGTGGTTGTAATAAAGAACGCTTTGCCTTATCACACTGTGTTTCTGTGTACAGTGTTGAACCAGCTGCCCCTGCCCTCCCCTTTACCGGGCACCACCACTAAGAGCCTGCTGTACAGTGGGCGTGTAACTGAGGAAGTGGGGCGTCTGATGGGCTGCAGGGATGAAACTCTGGTCTCTCAGCTCGCCAGCGGCCTCAGCCAAGTCTCCACGGAGCACATGTGAGTTTCTGCTTACATTTGCCCATTACATACAACAGTCTTCTACATGCCTGCTCTGTCTAAATCAAACTTTCTGCTTCGTGAAATGAATTTAGTTTCTTCCCAAATTGCAATCTTTCCATTTTCTTCTTTCTGGATTTTAATGGTTTGATGAAATTTGAGTATTTGAAACCGCTGTCTAATCAGTCGAAAACTTTAAGTACTTAATAAAAATGTTTTCACAATAATAGGGGCTATGAAATATATATTTTTTTATCATTCATTAAAAATGAATTTTCAGGAACGGTTCTAATTTATTGGATGTGAAAAACTAATAATGCACACAACCGTGCTACACAACAGTTTAAATGTAAACAAAAAATAGACTTTAATAGCTTTTTATTGTTGTTCCTACTTTGAAAAATGCATTATACTTGTATTGTAGATATGTATTAAACCAAACGTTTATTTTGGTGGCCTCTGTAGTGAAGACCGTTTGAGAATCTGTGTGTGTCTCACAATAGTTTTAACAAGAGAACGGGTTAAATGCTGATGTCCTTATGAGGCAAGCACATGCTAAAATCAACACAACATATGCTCGTACTCGTACACATATGCAGACTTCATATCTAAATAGATTTTTGTTCACAGAGACTATTCTACATCACAATTTGATTAAGTGCACAGCCTTTCTTTTGATTTATACATTCAATTCAGTTTTGCCAAATTGTCTGACAGTCTTGTCTTATAGAGTAAATTCCATATTTATGACTGGATTCTGCAATTCTGATAGCATTTTCTGAAATCACAGGACCCTGTGTGTTCCTTCTGTGGTGTGTGAGTTTGTCAACTCTGTCGTTGTTCCGCAGAGAGCTGAAGGACAACCTTGGAAGTGATGAGTTGGAGGGAGATGTACCTGTGCTGCTGCAGCTTCTGCTGTCTAGGAACCCCAACATCTTCAGGAATAAGACAGCACCGAGCACTCCCCAGTATCCGGCCCAGGCGGGTAAGAGTCAATCAGAGCACATATTGCAGCAGTGCTTAATTATGGACTGCTAGTTTGCTGCCAGGTTACTTTAATCCAAACAGGTAAAAGCAACAAAATATGTGTCTGGCTGCAGAATGTTTCTTTGACTTTGTCTCTCTTTCCTCCCTAGAACATAGTGATTTAAATTTTTTTCCCATCAGAACTACAAAAGGAGCCATTGTTTTTCCTCTGACCTTCAGTTATTTGAAGAAAATAACATTTATGAAACAACAGAGAAGAAACAAAACAAAGTGAATTATTTCTCCATAATGTGTATGTTATGGAGAAATAATTCATTTGATTTTGTTTCTTATGTATGCCAAAACAATCCGTATATAAACTCAAGGAACGTTAATATAGAAAGCATATAAACGGACATATTTTCCAAATGTAATATTGTTGCCACTGCAGCATTCATCAGCAAAGCCTCTTGACTAAGTCTGCGTTACACTGATAGCATTACAAAACAGTCCAAGCTGGTTTGTGCCAGAACATGTGTTTAAACGTCTATTAAAAAAAAGTTTAGTGCCTAAAATAAATAGAAAGCTTTGTCAACTTTTTGACAACATACTTTAACATGCAGTGATGGAAATGGCACAGAAAATGTATGAAAGAATAATTTAGAAAAGCAGTATTTATATTAGCTGGAACACTTTTTCATTTGATGTAACGTAAAGTATTAAATATTAAAAGTCTGTGTTTTCATTGCAATGACTTAATGCCTGAATTATTTCATTCTGTCGCTACTTTCCTGTATAGCGACAAAGATGAAATAATGCCAGTATTTAAACTTCTCATATCAAGTGATATTTTGTCATAGTAGCTGTTTTGCCTTGTTTCTCGTCCAGACTTTTTTTTTCACACTTTTGTATTTCGCAGGTATAAGTCAGCAGTCAATGGCACCCCCGTATAAAATCACGCATGGCTCCATGCAGGGAAGCCCAGCCTCTGCCAATTACCAGGCCTCTATGTCCCACAGCCCCTCTGGGTGAGCCTGCTTTTTTAATTGCTGTTATTTGCAATTAAAATCATAATGCGGTATGTCTTATAATGAGGCGCATAATTTTAATATGTATTTGATTTGGTATTAATCCATTAATGCTGTGCTAAGGAAAAGGCTCATTCACAGTAAATACTTCTGCATACATTTGCTTTGAGCCAGCTTGCTCATAGCATGTGTTTGGGAAACCTAAAGGGCACTGTGTAGCTATTTAGTAATAACTTTATTATAAATAGCTAGATTTGCTTTTGAATCTATAATAATTGAGATTTAGTGGTACAAAATTAGACAAAATTACATGGCTAATTTAATTTATGTATTTCATATATTTATATAATACTTTATACAATTAAATTGATTAACCAGTGATCAAAATAATCATTTGTCGCAGCCCTACTAACCAAGGCTGCTTTTATTTAACAAAAACACAGTGCAATTTACTATAACTGTTTTCTATTTTTTCCTTTTTTTAATGTTGTTTATTTAAAGAATTATAAAAATAATTGTTGAATAAATCATTTATTTTTTATTTTTGTATTTTTTAAGCAAATCTGTGTTGGCAAGTAGATAGAGTTAAAAACTCTAACCATGTCTGTTTCTGTTCTTCATGATAGGCGCTTTGTGCAGGGGCAGTCTGGTCCTGGTGGACGGTTTCTGCCTCAGCAGAACAGCCCAGTGCCCAGCCCTTATGCCCCTCAGAGCCCTGCTACCGGCTACAGACAGTACCCACACCCTCCAGCCTACAGTCAACACCAGCACCTACAGCAAGGTCTGCATGAAGACACACACATAGGCAGATCTATACAGAATCTCTCCCGTTAATCTAGACTTTTGTCTGTTCTCTGGCTTATTTAAACTTTTGCTTTTCCCAGGTTCAGTAGCAAGCCCGATGATTCCAGGAGGCTTGAGAAATGTTCACGAGAATAAGGTATTTAAAAGCCTGTTCTAAACTGAAAGTCAACCACCAGTTGTGTCAGAAGTGGGACAAAAATATAATGTTTAAATTTGGAAATAAATGTAATTTTAGCAGTTACTATGTATTTTTACTATTATATATTAGCTTTACATCACATATTTATTTGGAAAAAGATGTTTGCATCAAGTCTTTTTCTTTTTTTCCTTTTTTTAAATGATTTCTAATTTCTTAAATTTAATGCTATATATATAATATATTAGGTGTGGACATTGATTAATATTTTTAATCTAGATTAAGATGGCTATTTGAATTGCATTCAGAATATGTGTGCAACCCAAATAATGAGTAAAAGTAAAGCCCTATTCGGACAGGACTAGTTTACAGGGGGTCGTTAGAGAATGTTTAGTTTCACAGACATACTTGGTGATTTTAATACCATCCGAATCTGCCATGTCTGTGTTTTTCTCTCACAACCTCTGTGATAATTCTAGAGTCTGAATGAGATGTCTGTGATATTTATTTTTCACAACGCGTTTCCTTGTGTGTTTTAGCCAACGCAACATGCCGTAGATGCTCTTACCACACGCACGTTTAATATATTTTGATATTTAAAATAAATAAATAAATACAAATAAAGAGGCAGATCAAGTAAACTGTTAAGACTGGCTATTGTAATATGACTATCAGGTGAGATTACTCGCGTTCATTTCTGCACTCGGTTACATCTGTTTTAATTATCAAAATTAATCATGTGTTGTTTACTACAAATAAAAATCATCATAGTTGAACTAAAGTAAGCACACAAGGTTTTGCTATACTAGCCATTTAGCTTCACCATGGTATTTGTGATTATACTTATTGCAATAAATCTGAATGACTATAGCGATGCACGCATACAGAGCGTGTGATCTCTACAAAACACACCCTCTCACCTTGAAGATCACGGAGGACAGGTGATAAGAATCGAAGCTCACACGTACAGTAGTTTAGAAAACTAGTCCCTAGGCTACAGTGCAATCCAGCTAGGTATACATCTGCGCTAAAATATCAAGATGAAGGTCATCATAGCTTGCCTAGTATAGACCCAGCTCCCAACCCAACTTTGTGAATAGATTAATTATTCAAATTTTATTTTATCGCGCGATAAGAGTCACGTTTAACACAGCACGTTAACGCTGATAACGGTCCACCACTAATATGTGTGTATATATATATATAATATATATGCATACATACATACATATGGAATTTACTCTATATTTATTTATTTATTTATATTACTTTTACTATTATTTTGTATTATATTTTACATGTATATCGGCTGTGGGCCATCCTATTCTCTAAGATATTGGCACTTGACCACTTTTCTTTAAAGAAGCTGTTCTTATTGTGTATTTCTCTGAAAACCATTAGGATCAGATCAGACCGGGTTTCACATCTCACATACTGCAGTCATCTCCACCTTACACTCCTCCTTGTGACGGGGCTCAAGAAATGCATCTGGGCTCACCGGACAAGCAGCGCGGTCTGAAGCCCAACGAGGGAGAGCGGGACCCGGCCGATAAGGCTGCGGTGTATGATATTGTGGGGTCGCCAGCAAAAGACCCCACTAAGTTGATCCTGAGGCCGTCAAGAGCTAGGCCAGCAGAGGTGGAGCTTGGGGGAATGTACCCCGGTTCGGACCCAGAAGGAGAGCTTGTTGAGGCTCTTGCTGCAATCGAAAGGATGGAAAGTGAAGCGGCCATGGAAACGGACCGTGGTGCTAAAGAGGTGCAGGATAAAGGTAAGATGCAGGATGCCAATAAACACATTGTTTCCAAAACATCGACTTCTATGATAAATATAGCATACATACACGAAGCATATCCCCTTTCTGAGACCTATTCAGGCTGAACACAGTATATCCAAATGTTTAGCTATACACCAGCCGTCAGTGTGGCCACACGAGACTAAAGGTCTTGAATCAATGGCAGCTTTCATTGTCCAAGGCCTGCTTGTGAGGCCGTTACAACCAATCACAGTTGGCTTCATTCACTGTCACATTTGGAAAATTGACATCCCTAATTCTAATATGCTGATATTTTCCTGTTGCATATAAAATATACTTTATATCTATTATATGGTATATATGGTAATCTTTCTCTTTATAGATAAGCCTTTGAAGAAGCGCAAACAGGACTCTCACCCGCAGGAGCCAGGCGCAGCTGGCACAGCTGGTTCAGGCTCTGGGGCTCCAGGTGGAGGAGGAGGGGCTAACGCAGGGCACAGGCTCGCCCCTCAGGAGGCCAGCGCTGCCGGCACCAGCGCCAGCCGCCCAGGCCTCCAAGTGAGCTTGGAGCAAGCGGGCAGAGTGGAGGATGCCTGCATGGGCATGCCCATCCTTGCCAGCGAGGCTCAGCGCTGGCCTCAGGAGCCACAGGAAGGGGTCACTCCGAAGGCCCTTAAACACAAGCACGACCATGCTCCAGAACACCGCCATCAGCCCGATACCCCGCGGCAGAAGCACAGACCCGAGGGTCAGCACGGTGATGTCGGCACACAGCGGGCAGCTCAGTCGGGGAGTAAACCCGCAGAGCTTCCTCCGTACATGCTGGGTGAAAACACCAGTTCAGGAGTGCTTAAAAACTTCACCATTCCCAAAATCAGGAAAGATGTTGGAGCAGGAGATATTCCAGAAGGCTGGAAGCAGCCGTGTGTGCGGCTGGAGAGACTGGAACCTGAGGTGGACGTGAAGAAGTCTGTCAAGCCTGTGGTCGTTCTGCAGAAACTCTCCATCGATGAGGTGCAGAGGCTCATGAGGGAGAGAGACTCGCGCAGCTCCAAGTCTGGCAAGAACAGGCTCTCCTCTGGGAGATCTGGGAAAGGTAGGGGAACTCCTTTTGTCTTTGCTCTTTCCAGTTTAAATTACCATGATTTCCCGCTCTGAGAACAAGATTTTCCGTTCGAATTGAAGGAACAGCCAGGCAGAGAAATGTATTACTTGGCTGCTGTTGTAAAAGGGTAGTCATGCGAAATGTTTCTTGACTTTTCCAGGTGGTAAGAGCTGAACTTTTTGGTGGTTTTATTTATTTTTAAATGGTTCGTTTGAATTTTAAGAGGTTGTCATACGGTTTAAAATAGTGTCTCATTTGTAGCCAGATTAGTTGTGTGATGGGTTACAATTACAGAATAAAATAAGGAAGAACAGTAATTATTGCATTTACTAAATGGTTGTATTTATTTATTTATTTATTATAAAAGTTAAATGTTAAACAGTTGCTGGTGTGTTGTTGATTGGCTTTCTAAAAACAGTTGTTGAGGTTTTTTTGTGGAAAAATAATTAGCGCTTCAAATGTTTTACCGATATAGCTGATGGAAATGCTAATTATTGCAAAAATTTTGTAAATGTCGACACAGTATTTTCCAGCATAACTTCTATATCGATACTTCAAATGGCGCAAAAAATTGTTTGGAAACACCTTTTGTGAAGAAAATGGGCTTTAACGCAAATACATGTAGTGTCACATGACAGAATTAGCATATAGGCAGCGTCTGTGTTCGTGGTGTTGCTTGTGTCAAAGCACCTTAGCCTAGTAACTGCATTAAATCATTGCATCATATTACCGCAACTAAAATTTTCTATATGGTAAAAAGATGAGTTCCCTCTCAAACTTAAATATCTTGTTGTTTCTTTTTAATACTTTGAAAGTTAACATTTATTAGGCCTAATGTTCAGGATAATATACATTTGTCAAGTTAGTAGAGTGTAATGCGTGCAGCGCCGACAGGATCAATAGGGGTTTTTTTTTTCACTTGTAAAAGTGGAAAGGCTTACTATACTCACTGAGACCTTATTCGAAAATATTCTAAATATTTAATTTGCGTACATTCACAATAGGGCTGTGCATATGGACAAAATAATCATATTGCGATTTCTCATTTTTTTTTTTTGCTTTTTCAAACATGCTTCATACATGCATTCTAAATGTATTCAGTGTACAAGAAGACCATAACAAAACATTTCACAATGAAATAACATAGTTTAATAAACAAAACTGTAGTAAAATTGTCTTTAAAACAGACAACATGAAATAAATTAAGATTAACTAACCGCAATTCCAGTCATAACAATAAATAAAAACTAATGTAAATCAAAACCAAAAAACAGATTGCTCTCTTAAAGGTTTTTTGCAAGAAAAACCAGCATGTCCACCGTTTCTACATTAATATAGTGGGCCGTTATGCTCGCATACGGCTCCATCATTCCGCTGGACCACATACTGTATCTGTGTTCGTGGCGAAGTATTTCACCTGCTTGAGCTCGTGTTCATTGCCCGCCTTACATTTCTCTTACAAATCGTGTGCAATTCTTATTTATTTGTATAGCGCTTTTCATGATACATATCATTGCAAAGCAGCTTTACACCAAAGTAATGAGTTAGAGATGGGAGCTGGTTTCTTTTGTCAAGTGTTTGTATTAGTCTATGGAAGCCTTCTTTACTGACGATGTGAGCAGTCATATCTATGCACATATGAAAGGTAATTGCATCTGTAATTTTTTTGTGCCGTTTCTGAATAAAAAAATTCAGAATAAAAATCTAAATAAATTAATAGATAAAATTGCAGCCTTATGCGGTTTGCATGTGCTTAAATTGCAGTTGTGCTTTTGTAAATAACTGGATGCCACTTTTAAAAGTGCATCACAAAAATGAACTGAAATTCTGCATATAGGTTAATTTATTATTTATTTACAAGAAAAATCTATATTTGGCATATGGGCCTTTTTTCTTTTATAGATTGTTTTTCTCTGTTTGCACAAGCTCTGCTCGTGATGTGCGTGAATCCTCACATTCTGATGTTTATGCTGCTTTTTGCACATACAAAATTAAGCTATTTAATGGGTCACAGCCACGTATCAATTCAAATTTAGTTAAATTGTAATTTGGCATAATCTACCGTCGGTGGTCGGACGTAAAATAATCGAAATTAACATTCTGTTTCCAATACAGTCGAATAAAAGTTAACACAACTGCACCTGCTTATGAATAGCCTATTGCTTGATGCTGGAGTATCTATAACAAAGTACAAAAACATGAAAACTCAAAAATGTATTAACGTTTTTTTTTTATGGTCTAAGAACTGTTTGCATATGATTTGCGCAATTGGTGAAATTATTTATGGAAACAGCTTAAGGGCATTTTTTTTGCGATACACTAAAACTTATTCAACAATTAGATTTTTTTTTGTAAGGATGACTTCATCACACACAATATTTTATCGGTAAAAGGCCAGTTGGATAGAAACAGGCTGGAGACAGCAAATTTTGCAAATACTTTTTTACGCAAATTCTCTTGGTCTATAACAAAACAGCATAAAAACTGGATGGAAACTAGGCCACTGTCATGATCAGTTTAATTTTAGTATTAGGCCTATTTACTATTACAGTATTCATATTTTGAATGAGTTTCTGTTTATAATTCAGCTTTTTCATTTAGATTTAGCTTTTTTTGGTTTTAATTATTTTATGTGCTTTTGCCTGTTTCATTAGTTTTTGTTTTTTCCCTCTCCCCCCATTTTTTTTTAGTCCTCTTACTTACACTTATTCGATTTCAGTTAGATGCCAAGGTATCATTACTGACTTTCGTTTGTACATTAAATTTTTTTTATTTTATTTTTTTAGTTTGTTTATTAAAAACAGCAATGGTCACTCAAGATATCGTACTATAATGCCAAACCAATTTTTTACAGTAAAATTGAACAAGGTTTTGAACATACTCATTTATTTAACATTTCTCAAAGATGTTTTTTATTTATTCCTGAAAAATATTGTATGTTTCAGGTGTCTGAGAGCAATATTAGGCAAGTAAATATTGAGTAACTGAAAGAATGTAAGCGTAGTTAAATATAATATAAATAAAAAATATATATCTATAGCCTATATGATTTTATTTTGATGCAAAAAATACAAAAACCTCCCAAATATTCATATGTGCATATTGCTTTATTTTCCAAGATTCGCAAATCAACTTCACAAGGCAGTCTTTCTGTTCTTCTTGGATATTACTGTAATTTGTTGTAATGGGCACGCTCAATATTTGTTTTGTTTTAGTACCAAATACAGTTGATAATATAAAGGAGAGGATTTCAAACCTATAGGCAATGAGTTGAGCGTGAGTCTCTGTGCACAGGTGGAATAGACCCGTCAGTACTGAAGGATCTTCCTCCTGAGCTGCTGGCAGAGATCGAGTCCACCATGCCTCTGTGTGAGCGGGTAAAGATGAACAAACGCAAACGCAGTACTGTCAATGAGAGGCCTAAATATGCGGAGGACAGCTCAGAGGACGAGGATTTATGTGAGTAGC
Source organism: Enteromius paludinosus (assembly GCA_032361165.1). Classification (NCBI taxonomy): domain Eukaryota; kingdom Metazoa; phylum Chordata; class Actinopteri; order Cypriniformes; family Cyprinidae; genus Enteromius; species Enteromius paludinosus. Next base: position 25,363,835 of record JAUMHQ010000053.1, read on the forward strand.
ACCACTGTAATCATAACTTTCTGCTTCCACACAAAGAGGAGCACCAATAAGTCAAATGCAATATTAATCCTAACCTAACTGCACGTTGTCTTAAATAAGTTCACAAGGTGCATCCTAGGATGCTTTTTGAGCAGTAGTAATTCATGTGCATGAACACTTGTTGATTTCCCTTAACTGCGCGATGCATCAAAAAAAAAAAAAAAAAAAAACTGTAATAGAATCAGTATTTCAACAAAACCGATGCCTCCTTGCCATAGAAAAGCCATAGAAAAGCTGAAACAGTACGGTGTATAAATGTTCTTTAATAATCCTTGTTTTATTTACTTAACTTTATTTACCGTTTTCTCCCCCAGCATCTCGTAAACGTCAGAAGAAGGAGCGTGATAGAACGTGGGAGTTTGAGGACCGTGACCGAAGGAGTTCAGGAGAGCATCGAAGAGGGAGCTACGATGCGCGCAGAGGCTCAGGCAGCCGATTTGATGACTCTGACCAAGATTCACCTCCCCCCAGCCTTAGCGACGGTTAGCTACAAACTATTGTCTATTTGGAATGAGTTATTCACCCAAAAAACGAAAACTGTCATTTACTCACTAACCCATAAGACTTTCTGTCCCTCCATTAAAAGTTCAGGTACTCAAAACATAAAAGATCCGGAAAATAAGGTTTTCTTTTTTTTATTTCAGTTGCAAGACGTTTAAAGACAAAAGAGAAGCAGAAGAGGAGGAAAGCGTATGAGCCCAAGTTAACACCTGAAGGTAAATCTTTTCACCTCTTTCTCAATCTTCTCACCCAGAATTCTCTTCATCAAAACGATACTCATTAAATCCCTGTATTTTCCCTCTTTTTCTCTGTAGAAATGATGGACTCTTCCACTTTTAAGCGGTTCTCATTGAGTATTGACAACATCTTGGAGAATCTTGAGGATGTGGACTTTAATGGTCAGAGTAGTGCCATATATACTTTTATTTTTTTTGTAGATTTATATGAACTTTCAGTTTTTGACTCTTCTGTGTTGACTTTTGTTTGTTCGCAGATGATGATGAGATCCCTCAGGAGCTGTTGTTAGGGAAACAGCAGCTAAGTGAATTGGGTAGTGAATCTGCAAAGATAAAAGCCATGGGCATCACCTGCAGGGTAAGAGATACATTATTGCATCTATATATACCGTCCATACATACATCTTTTTTGTAACATCCACTCCGGCTGTATAGCTCATTCTGTTGTTTTTTTCCTATAATGCCTAGATTCCCTCTGACAGACTGGTAAAACTGTTGAATATTCTGGAGAAGAACATTCTGGATGGATCCAGTCTTTCTACACTTATGAACCATGTAAGAATCACTTTGTTCCTTAATCATGTTGGTTTTTCGAGTGAAATTTTAACACTTCAAGTGATGCCTTTAATTGTAGTTCAGTGCTTTCCCTCAGTCTTCTCTCTCTGGTCTTCATCAGGATAACGATGAGGAGGAGGAGCGTCTCTGGCGGGATCTCATCATGGAGCGTGTGACCAAATCAGCGGATGCGTGTCTGACAGCACTTAACATCATGACATCAACACACATGCCCAAAGCCGTGTACATTGAAGATGTGATAGAGAGAGTTCTGCAGTACACTAAGTTCCACCTGCAAAATACTCTTTACCCACAGTATGATCCGGTCTACAGAATCGACCCTAAAGGAGGTGAGACACTTCACTTCTGCCGAGGGCCTGTTAAATGCTCAAATTAAATGTCATTTGTTTGTAAATGTAGTTTAACTACTTCCTAACATCTTGATGTGGTATGAACTGTGTGTGGTTTCAGGTTCCTTGCTCAGCTCCAAAGCAAAGCGAGCCAAGTGCTCCACCGCCAAGCAGAGAGTCATCATCATGCTCTATAACAAAGTGTGTGACGTCGTCAGCAACATCTCGGAGCTGCTGGAAATTCAGCTGTTGACGGATACGACAATATTGCAGGTAGGAACTGATCAATGCAGCGTATTTTGCTCTATTTGCAATATGTATGTTGTATCACACTGTTTTTGTTTTTCTGCAGGTCTCGTCGATGGGCATAACTCCTTTCTTTGTGGAGAATGTCAGTGAACTACAGCTGTGTGCCATAAAGCTGGTGACGGCGGTATGTTTTCTTAGATTAGCTCCACAAACTTTTTGTTTTCTCATGCAGTGAAAGCATTTTTTAAAATGACTTCTCACCAGTCATTAAACTATTTTGCATAACTTAAAAGAGATAAAAAAAGAGATTTAGAATGAAAAAATATATAATACCTAGACCTATATATGTATGTGTGTGTGTGTATATATATATATATATATATATATGTATAGATAACTGAAAACACAGCTAGTGCATTAGAATAGTGAGTCCTTTCTATTTACCATTTCAACCCCCAAGCTAATTAATTTTACAGACTGATAAACAAAAGATTAACATAATATAGCCTGTTCAATCTACCCTACTGCATTACAAGTTGTGGTTCAGTCTTTCCCTGTACAGCTTTGACCAACTATTGCTTTATTTTGGCTGAGCTTTCAAATGTTGTTACGGGGAAGGATGAAGCTGATTAGTTGGTTCTTGTCACATGACCCGCGGACCGCTTGCGGCAATCTGAAAAGCTGAAATACATTTCAGCATCTATATTAGAAAAAATGCACTTGAGCGCGCATGTGAACGGTCCCTTAATGCACAGTCGGCACGCGCTGCTCTCATCTGCAATTAAGTATACTTCCAAAGCTGCGCGGACACAGATGTGCGCGAGACGGAACGGAACCGGCGTAACAAGCACACCAGGGGCCTCATGTACAAAGACTTGCGTAGAATTAATACTGAAACATTGCTTACGGACAAAGCTGGAAATGTGCGTACGCACAAAAAAGCGGAATCCCACGCATATTCTTTGTACATACGAATTAACGTGAAATTGAGCGCACATGCACGAGCGCTAATTCATCAGCCAGAAAGCACAGGAACTGAGAAGTGGTCTGTGGTCACCACCTCCAGAAGCACTGCTTTATTGGGGGTGTTTGGCTAATTGTCTATAATCTCCACCTGTTGTCTATTCCATTTGCACTACAGCATGTGAAACTGATCGTCAATCAGTGCTGCTTCCTAAGCGGGCCGTTTGAGTTCACAGAAGTGTGATTGACTTGGAGTTACATTGTGTTAACAGGGTATATGTGTGTGTGTGTGCATGTGTGTAATTTAAATTAAACCGTCAAAAAATGACACTAATAGAGAAATTCCACTTCTCTCTTTGTCTCAGGTGTTCTCTCGCTACGAGAAGCATAGACAATTAATTCTCGAGGAGATCTTCACCTCTTTGGCCAGACTGCCCACCAGCAAACGCAGCCTCAGGAACTTTAGGTATTGATAAGCCTGCCTAAATTCAGATGGCAGTTCTGCCTAAACTATTGATCTGTGATAAACACATGCATTCACTCAATGTCGATTCTGTCTGTGTGTTTAGGTTGAACAGTAGTGATGCCGAGGGTGAGCCGATATACATTCAAATGGTTAGCGCTCTGGTGCTGCAACTAATTCAGTGCGTGGTCCATCTGCCCTCTGAGAAGGACTGTGAAGACGATCACAAAAAGGTAGTAGATACTCACCCGACACCAGTTGAGCTAGTCTTACATGAGCACTATCTAATGCTGTTGTCGTTTGCAGTCTATATTAACAATAAGGATTAAACCATTTCTCAGGTTGACGATGATGTATTCATCACCAACTCGTATGAAACGGCCAGACGGACGGCTCAGAATTTCCTCTCTGTCTTCCTCAAGAAGTCAGAACATCCCTCCTGTTTTTCACTTTTCCTCTATGAAGTATGTGTGTGTTGTACTCACTGTCTGTATTCTGTATTGTAACTATATCTCAGGTGTGGCAGTAAACAGGGCGAGGAAGACTACAGGCCGCTGTTTGAGAATTTTGTGCAGGATCTGCTGTCTACGGTCAACAAACCTGAGTGGCCTGCTTCAGAATTACTGCTAAGCCTGCTGGGAAGATTACTGGTATGAACAAGCCACAGCCAATCACGTTATCTGCAACAGAGCATTAACTTCCCTGACCGTGCTAAACATAAAAGCTTCAAACTTCTGGTTGATTTGTGTTCATTAAATGTTTTCAAAATCAATCCATGAAATTAACAAATATAAATTATGTAATTATAAATATAATAATAATGTATAAGTGTATGGATAGATAAAAAACTAATTATTCTTTTATTTTCTAAAAATATAGTCTCCTTGTTGCAAAATAATTTTACTTTACTTTAGTAATAAGAGTCACTTTATAATTGTATGTATGTTTATTAATATTACTAGGTAATTATTTGTATAGTTACACAGTAACCAGAATATGTGCAAGTAAAATTATTCAAATATGTAATCAGTGTAAATTATTTTGTTTTAATATGAATTGTTTGTGAAACAAGGGTTCAAGCAGACAAAGGATAGTTATGAACCCCTGATTTTTAGTAATAATTGTAAGGTTTCTAAAAAGATAATTAATAAAAAAACGCATAAAAGAACATACAATAAGCAATTGCAGTGAAACACATACAGTGGTTGGTTCTTCTTCAGTCACCCTTGACCCTTCATACTCCTGTTCCCAGGTGCACCAGTTCAGTAACAAGCAGACAGAGATGGCACTGCGAGTGGCATCACTGGACTATCTGGGTACTGTAGCAGCCAGATTGAGAAAAGATTCTGTCACCAGCAGGATGGACCAGAAAGCCATCGACCGCATCATCAGAGAGGCACGTGCACATGTTGACTACATCTAATAACATGACACATGTTGATCCCATAAACACTCAATTTTAAATACTTTTTTCCCCAATGCTGCTTCTCTGTGTGTTTAGAGCTCGGAGGGTGACGAGACTCAGCGGCTACAAAAAGCCTTATTGGATTACATGGATGAAAATGCAGAAACAGACCCTGCCCTCACTGTGAGTCCAGCTCAGATGCTCTTCATGTCTTGTGGCCTTTATGTAGGGATGGGGTCAGCTATGAGTTTTGCTTTTATCAAGTTTCAGAATCTAAGTATCTAAGGTTGCCTGTGATTAATATAACCACCGTGAATAACAGTCAAATGTTTAGACATGCAAGATTCAATTTATTTCCCATTACCCTAAAAAACCTTTTGCACTAAAAGTTTATGCAGAGAATCCTTTAAATGATAAATAGGCACTTTAAGTAGACCTAAAGAATTTTGGTTTTGTTCCATATTTCTATTTGCATTTTTTCTATTACACTTAACTTTTTAAATTATATACCGTTAATTGCAAAAATAGTGATATTAAATGACAAGTTGTCTTCTGTTTGATAATGTATGATGTATAATTTAATTAATTAATTTATAACCGTAATAATAATGGACATGCACAAAATAGTGCTGCACGATTAATCATATCGCAATCTCGATGTCAGCCTGTGCGATTACATGACAGCAAATGTTGCGATTTTATATTAAATAAACAAATGCATTCGTGGACGTAACAAGACTTTCATTCTTGCGTTCACACCAGACGCGATTCGTGTGAATTAAGCGGTGCGTTAAACAAGCCGGTTTTACTGCATGCATAAACAGGAAGCGGCGCATACGCAGAGCAGGAGAGCGCGCGCCAATTGTGCTTTCATACTGGCAGCTCGTACTGCAGCAGGCTATAGACAAGCATCTTTCTGTCGTATTTTCCAGAGTTCTTCTCCGAACACTGCGTACTTTGATTTATGTAGTTTCTCTGCACCTGCTACGCACTTCTGCACCGTCCCTGTGTGCTCTCATCCGTTAACATGGGCGCCGGAAAAAATACGCGCTGCTGACGCGTGCAGTGTGAAACCGGTGCAAACTCAGCATGTTCAAGCGTCCAACTACACGCGAATGGCGAGATATATTCGGCCAAGTCGCCTCAGGTGTGAACGCACTTCTAGCAAAGAGGGATTTGAGAAAATTATTGGCACACAGGACAAGAGATACCAAAAGAAATATACTAAGTATGTGTTACATCCTGCTTAAATGTTTTGGGACAACATGTCCAAATATAAAAATGGGTATTTGTTTTATTTATCTGTACTTTTGACTTAATTTTATGTAATTTAATTCAGTAATGTAAGTATGTTACTGTGATTTAATTTTGTACAATTCAGTTTTCATTTGTTGTTGCTAGATTGCACTGTATACTGTATACAATAACAAATGGTAGTCAATTATGTAAATTATGATTATGTAATAAGACCTGCACAACATTAGCGCTTTACTCAGCGCAGATATCAACTGTCATGTCCTTTTTTCTGCCCGTAATGTCAAAAATCTGATTTTGTATTGTAGTTTGCACGCAAATTTTACATCGCTCAGTGGTTCAGAGACTGCACTACGGAGGCTGAGAAGGCCATGAGGAGTCAGAATCAGAAGGAGGAGGACTCAGAGGGCACGCAGCATGCCAAAGAACTCCAGGCCACCGGTGACATCATGCAACGTGCAGAAACTCGCAAGAAATTCCTCCACTCTGTCGTTCAATCAACTCCTAATCAATTTACTACTCTCAGGTATTGCCACACAAATATCTTCTTTAATGATGTAACATCCTAAGCCTCCATCAAGACCATTAATGGCAAATAAATAATTTGGCAGGATGAATTCAGACACTGTGGACTATGAGGACGCCTGCCTTACTGTACGCTACTTGGCCTCCACCAGGCCCTTCTCTCAGAGCTTTGATATCTACCTGACACAGGTGAGAAGATTAGTGTGATATATGCACATAATCGATTTCCACCAGGTATTAATGAACCTGACAAATGCTTCTTTTTGTGTTCACTTTTAGATTCTGAGAGTGTTAGGGGAGAGTGCCATAGCTGTCAGGACCAAAGCCATGAAGTGTCTGTCTGAGGTGGTGGCTGTTGACCCCAGTATACTGGCCAGGGTAAGAAATGCAGCTGAATTAAATCTATAGGCACTTGTGGCAGAGTTGATGTTTAATTGGTTTGTTTGTCTATTGTGTAGTCTGATATGCAGCGTGGTGTTCATGGCCGGTTAATGGATAACTCCACCAGTGTGAGGGAAGCAGCGGTCGAGCTGCTGGGACGCTTTGTGTTGAGTCGACCTCAGCTGACGGAGCAGTACTACGACATGCTCATCGAGAGGATACTGGTATGGCTGCATTTCAGATCACTGAAGGCTTAAGGAGCAAAACACATTAAGCAGTGTCTGTATATCTGTGTAGATGGACACAAATGAAGAATGCATTAAATTTATGTTTATGTTCTTATTGTTAAACCAAAAAAATCCTGAGAAAATGTGTCAGCACAATTTTTTGACATCATAGCTCTTCAAGGTCATAAAGAAGTTTCTTGGCCAGCAAATCAGCATATTGCAATAGTTTCTGCAGGATCATGTGACCCTGAGTAGTAATTATACAAAAAATTTAGCTTTGCCTTCATAGCAATAAATAAAATTTAACAGAACATGGTTGTTTACATTTTTAATAATATTCCAGTGTTGCTCTTTTTCAGTCAGATAAATGTTAAGACACTTATTTTGTTATGCATGCAGCTTTTATACCATCATAAGAGTTTATACATATAGGTGATGTTTGTCAAAACTTGAGTAAAAATGGTAAAAAGTTAATGGTGACCTTTTAAAAGGCCCAAGATAATCATTTTCCTTGTATACCATTGGTCTCAAACTCTTTTTCTAAAGGACCACAGCTCTGCACAGTTTAGCTCCAACCCTAATCAAACACACCTGATCCAGCTAATCAAGGTCTTTAGGAGCTTTTGAAACTTCCAGGCAGGTGTGATTTGGAGCTAAACTCTGTGGCCCTCCAGGAATTGAGTTGGAGACCACTGCTGTAGACGTTTAACCTTCATGTAACCTTAATGCATTTTGATTATTGTACACATAATCTGTGTGCTTTCACTCTAGGACACCGGTATCAGCGTGAGAAAGAGGGTGATCAAGATTCTAAGAGACATCTGTTTAGAACAGCCCAACTTCAGTAAGATCACAGAGATGTGTGTGAAGATGATCCGCAGGGTCAATGATGAGGAGGGCATCAAGGTGCGACCACATCCTCTGTCGTCATAGGTTTTTTTTCAGTTATTGCCAAATGTGCTAACAATCTTTCTCTCCCTGCAGAAACTGGTGAATGAAACATTCCAGAAGCTGTGGTTCACACCCACAGCCAACCACGACAAAGAAACAATGAATAGGAAGATTCTCAACATCACTGACGTGGTCAGTTGAGCTGTATACATAAGACATGTTTTCATACCTTTCGCTTTTTCTATCAAAATAAAAGACCTTCCAGTGGTGCTTGCATCTCTCTGCAGCAGATGGGATGCAAGAGATGCAGAAAATGTAAGCTGCTCCCTTAAGGCAGTTTCTGCATCAGCACTGAGAAATTGAATTGCTGCATTTTTCGCAGGACATTAGTCTTGCTTTCCTGGATTAATTCATATGAAATTCATCCTAACCCTTGCAATTAAGGGAACGATAGTATGATTTCTTGCTGCATACAGAAAATAAAGGTGCTGTATGTATGCATAAAAATACCATATTACATTTGGAGATATTAAGGAAAAATGCTAGGTGTGTGTACTTTTTTCGAAGCTATAGTCCGTTATTCTGCTTTAAATTGTTTTTGTCTGTGCGACTCCGCCCACTGCCTGTTTACCCAATAGTAATTTGATACCCTGGGTGGCCACTTGCTGGAAAACACAGCATATGGCTGTGTTCACACTTGGCATCTTTTCTGACAAGAAAAAGTTGACGTGCTCTTTTAGAAAAACAAAACGTTGGCAGCATCTGTTTAAAAAAAAAAAAAAAGTTGTGGCGTAATGGATAGAGAGTCAGACCTGTAACCCAAAGGTCGTGGGTTCGAGTCCCAAGTCCGGCAGGGATTGTGGGTGGGGTTAGTGAATAACCAGCGCTCTCTCCACCTTCAATACCCTTGAGCAAGGCACCATTCCCCCAACTGCTCCCCGGGCGCCACAGCAATGCCCACTGCTCCGAGTGTGTGTGCGGGGTTGATCCCTTCTCACTGCTGTGTGTGTGCACTTGGATGGGTTAAATGCAGAGCACAAATTCCTAGTATGGGAAACCATACCTGTCCACATGTCACGTCCTTTCCTTTCCTTTCCTTCCTTTTTATTTTAAAAACTGCTAACTAAGATTTACCGCTAATCAAAGATCCGGCTTTTCTGATGAAATGCACATGAATAAATCGGCGATTAAACCGCCCAGCCTCCCTCCATTGACAATTGTGCCCATCCTTTAATCTGGCAACCCTTAAGAGCTTCTTATCCGAGGAAGTGGGGCAGAAAAAACAACTCTCTCCAGTATTTTGAATTTGGTTGCATTAGCATATTTCGATCGTTAGCCGTCATTATTACATAACTGCACCTTGGAAAAAGCAGCTTTCACACAAATCGATCAAATCGGATTCATGTCCATACATAAAAAGTCTAGTGCGAAAATGTTTTTTCTTTGAAATGGTGCCTCATTCCCTAGCTCATCTTTTTCTTTACTGTACTGCAGGTCGCTGCGTGTAGGGACACCGGCTATGACTGGTTTGAGCAGCTCCTGCAGAATGTAAGTGTGTTCAAGTCAAATCAGTTTGCTGCTCTCTAGTTTGGATGATTGTATAGAGCTGTAATTCAGTGTTTCGTGTTTTTTGGGGTTTTTTGTTTAGCTTTTAAAGTCAGAGGAGGACTCATCCTATAAGCCAGCCAGGAAGGCCTGTGTTCAGTTGGTGGACAATCTTGTGGAGTACATCCTCAAATACGAGGAGGCACTTGCAGGTATGCACATGCTACTAGAAATCTGATTTGTTTTACTATCCAAAAAAACGCTTAGTTACTTTGATACCCCGCTGATTCAAAATACAACAATAGAATATTCCTAGATTTATTTTCATGATTTTCATGCATGCAGCTGGCAAGCTTGGAATTTGGAAAAGCTCACATTCAGCTGATAGAAATATTGAATTCTATTGTTTTTGTCAGAATTAATAGCAGCCTAATAACCTAATAAGCCAGCTGCTGTGATATCCGTAAATCTAAGGACAAAACAGGAAATCAATAACCTTTGTAGATCTGTATTTCATTTAGAATGTAGTGCTTGATAACTTTATTCAATTTCTGTATATTTCCTACTTGCTCACAGTTTTGACTTTTATTATATTGGGAATAAGTGAAGACTCACTTTAGTAATTTTAATAAGTCTAAATGTTCAAATTGATAGCTCTCAATTATACTGTAATGTTGAATCGTCAATGGTTGAATATTAGGGGGGGAGAACAATTTTGTGGTGTCAGTAATACTCTTTCATTCATAAAAGATGCCAGTATTATCAGAAATATTAAAAATGCATGTTGTTTTCACATTAATTTGAAGAGTGGATGGGAAATTATTGCAATTTGTAAAAGTATATTTTTAGAAACGCAATTAATTTCAGAAAAATGTGCAATGGATTAGTTCAGACAGCACTAGAATATGTATACTCAGTAACACTTGAATTTTATTACAGATAATAAATAATAATATTTATGTTAATATTTATGCAGCCAAAAATGAAGATGAAATTCAGATAACAGTAAGCATGTAGTAGATTTTATTCAGCAAAGTTTTGATCATGATGATTAATTAAGAGGTCGAAGAACTGTGTGTATATCATGATACAATAGGGTTAAAGTAGCTCATTTTAATTAATTGAGTCAAAAACGGAACCACTTTTTTATTTCAGCCATCACTCCTTTACAAGTTGCTTATGTTTGTAGTTTTTGGTGTTTATACAAAATGTTTGTTTTTCTTTACATTGAAGCATTTTATTTTCATTTAATGCAGTTTTTGTAACTACATAAATATTTAATGATAGTTAGTTGATTATTGCAATTATATGCATTTATTAATAAGTTTGTTTTTGCTACTTTTTTCCCCCAAAAATGTATTAAGTTGTTGTTGTGATGTTGTTTGTGTGCAGAGCACAAGAGTGTGAACTCAACACGGTTAGTCGCATGCATCACCACGCTGTATCTGTTCAGTAAGATCAGAGCGCAGCTTATGGTCAAGCATGCCATGACTATGCAGCCCTACCTCACCACCAAGTGCAGTGTAAGTTCAGACTTTCATTTTAACAGTAAATCTGCCATTTTTCAGCTCTGTGTATTTGAAAGATACATTTGTAGTGAATACAAATGTAGGAAAATTAAATACATTTTAAAATTGATAATCTGAAATTATTAAAATCTTAAAGTTTCAATAATTACATTTATAGGACACGCTTTTTAAAGCATTATTGAAATGTAAAATGGACAAATTATTGAAGCGTTAAAATTGTTTAATTAAAATCCAGAAAAGTTCAGACTGAAAACACAGGATTTGGGAAAAATAAAAGCTTTTTGCCAAACTTAATTTTTGTTAAATTGTAACGTTTTATTTAGCCTTTAATATTAAGATTTAATTTTTTTTTTTTATTAATTAAATTCAACAATTTAAACAGAAACCCGAAAATTGAAACACAAGGAAAAACCATCAAGAAAATGCATGGAAATAATTGGAATTTGGGGAAATAAAAATGCATTTCATAGGGCACCAGAAATTCAAGCTTTGTTAAACCTTGAATAAAAATATTTTTTAATTGTATTTCATATAATTGTAATATATTTAATTATTTAAATTAATTAGGTATGTTTTTTGATTATGAAATATTATTTAACCATAAATGAGACTGAAACTTAAAATGGAACAATAATAGAATTTGTTTAAATGAACAATTTTTAGGGCTGTATGCAGCGCACTGCCAGTGCCATATTTAAGGTCATTCTGCCATCTAGTGGCCATATACTGCTAATGTTTATAAGATATTGTTATGTCAAGATTTTAATTTGATGGGGGTTTTTTTCTTCATTGTTTGAATAATGCTTTTATTTTACAGTCTCAGAGTGACTTCATGGTGATTTGTAACGTTGCAAAGATCCTGGAGCTTGTGGTTCCTCTGATGGATCACCCCAGTGAGAGTTTCCTGACCACCATTGAAGAAGACCTGATGAAGCTCATCTTAAAATATGGCATGACCGTAAGTGACCTGCTCTCACCCACTCATATCTCTAGTTATCGGAATTAACATTTGATTAACTTAGCAGACATGCCCTAGGTTTCACAGACAAGGCTTAAGCTAGTCCCAGACTAAATTGCATGTTTGAGCTGTCTCAGATGAAAATATCTTGCTCCAACATATCTTAAAACATGTCAGTGTCCTTGTTCGTTGTTAAGATGCACACCTGTAATATTTTCTTATAGGCCAATTTTGTGAAAGTTGCTTAAATATCTTAATTAAACTAATGCCTAGTCCTGGCTTAAGCTAAGCCCCGTTTGTGAAACCGGGGGAAAAAGTATTTATAGTAGGATTTGTGTATCTTTTTAAAATAGAAATATAAATTTTTATGGTTCATTAATCTTAAATTAGATTAACTGACTGGTTATTCATTTGTTGACAGATTTCTACACATCCCACTAAGTTCTTTCTCTCTTTCTCCTTTTGCACAGGTTGTCCAGTACTGTGTGAGCTGTTTGGGTGCGATAGTGAATAAAGTGACTCATAATTATAAGTTTGTATGGGCCTGTTTTAACCGTTATTATGGGGCTCTGACTAAGCTAAAGTTACAGCATCAGGAGGGTACGAACAGCATGGCACTGGCTGCCACTAAACCAGCCCTGCTCAGATCTCTCTTCACTGTGGGAGCTCTCTGCAGACACTTCGACTTTGACCTGGAGCAGTTCAAGGGCACCACTAAGGTATCGCAGCTTTTTTCAATTACATATATGATTATATGTAGTCCTGTATGTAGTTTACACGCAGCTCTTAATGCAATGTATTTGTGTGCTCATTAGTTAACAAACACAAATTTCTTTTAGTTATTATTATTATTATTACTATCATTTTTTTTTATTATCTACATATATTTTTTGTATGATTTTTATCACACTTTTTTTTTAATTGTTAGTTTTTTTTGTTGTTTTTTTTTCTGTTTTACTCCTATGACATGATTTCATTTATTTTGGTATGTTTAACTATGCTTTATTTAAACCTGAAATCTTGCATTGTCATTGACAGGTTGTGATAAAGGAGAAGGTTTTGGAATCATTACTCTACTTCACCAATCACGAGGATGAAGAAGTTAAATGCAAAGCCATAATTGGATTGGGTAAGATCCAATAAGCTTGGATAAGCTTTCTATCTTCATAATTTGAATACACTTTATTTATATATAAATAATATATAATA
>JAUMHQ010000053.1:25401617-25423504 GCA_032361165.1 Enteromius paludinosus
AAAGAATCGTTGACGCTGACATAAGAATAATAACATTTACATTAATTTCTAGTGTTAACTTTCTATAATGCGAGGACAGTTTCATTCATCCTACCTTCTGTTGCAAGCGGCTCTTCCTCCTCACACTGAATAAGGCCATTCAGGTGGCTGTAGGTGGCATCTCTTTGACTCTCTGGGATGAAGTGAAGATGTTTGAACCGGGGATCGAGCATACAGGCCACGGTGGGAATGGATTGGGTCAGATCGCCAGAGACCAGTTTGAACCGTGTTTCCAACTGTTGTCGAACCGTGTCCTTAAAGACACGTACAGCTGTCAAATCGGATGCTTCGACACGCAGAGTGGTACTGGTCAGGTTGAAAAGGACAGGAAAGATGAAAGACAGTCCTACATGCAACTCGCCACACATTATTTCGGTGGCCTTGGCCAAAGGTTGCAGAACTGGAATCAGCTGTTCCAGCAGCTCCCATTGTGATGCTCTCATAGCGAGTGACTTTTGGACGGTTGGCTTGGTTACCGTTTCATCTGCGAGCACAGACTGCACCGCGATCCTTTGCTCAAACACCCGTTGCAGCATTACGTATGTGGAATTCCATCGGACCGCACAGTCATTTTGGAGTTTTTGGGCTTTTATGCCAAGTTGTTCCTGCCGTCTCTTCAAGGCACAAGTGGCCACCGCTGAGTGGCGAAAGTGTCTGACAACTCTCCTTGCTGCATCAATAACCTTAGCAACGTCAGGTAAGACTAAGCCACTTTTTATTGCCAGCTGAAGTGTGTGCCCGGTGCAACCCAGATCATTGGGAAAAAGTTCACATAGCTCCATGGCTAAGTTCATGTTACTGGCATTATCATGGACCGTGCAAAACACCTGTATGCCCCATTCCTTAATTATATCAGACAGACGGTCAGCAATGTTAGCGGCAGTATGTCTTTCTGGCATTATAGATGTACACAGCACCCTGGCCTTTAGCTGCCATGTGTTGGTGATATAGTGGGCTGTTACCGTGATGTATGGCTCCATTGTGGAGGATGTCCACAAGTCAGTTGTTAGCGACACGGTCTTGCCTCTCATCTCCTTTGCGATATTTTCACGCTTGGCCTCGTACTGGTGTTTGATTGTGTTCCATAATGTGTTGTAAGATGGAACAATGTAGCCAGGTTCAAAAAAGCGCAGTATTTCTGTAAAACCTTCTCCGTGCACTGCAGCTAACGGTCGAATATCTTTGACTATGAAATTAACCAATAAATTGGTGATTTGCTTCCGTCTTGTGTCTGTTACAGTTGGACGTTTGGTGAAGTCTTTAATTGACTGCTGTGATGATTTGCGTTGTTCCTCACCTATTGTCGGGTGCCTTTTCAGATGAGTGTGCATCACACTTGTACTTTTGTTGTACTTCAGGACGGACTTGCATATTTTGCAAGTTACATTTTTACCAGATTCATCTTTAAAAAAATATTTCCACACACTTGATATGCCGCTGCTTTTCTGAAATGACCCACTTGGTTCCTGATCGGTGCACGTGTGGAGTAAGGCTGCCATGTTTTTCACGTCAAAATCACATGATCTACGCAGCGCGATTAGTCGACTTCAATCAAAAAGCGTCGTGACAGAGTATTAAGGTCGACCAGTCGACTAGTCGACTAGTCGGTGCAACCCCTAGTTACTTTGGAATAAATGCATCTTTAATGAAAGCTCTGTGAAAGTGTTGGGATGAGACGAAGATGGGCTACTGGAATGGAGACCATAGATGCAATATTTTTGTATCTGTGTTGATAGATGAAGCCAAAATAATGTCTTTGAACTTTGCTGTAGCAGTGGCTGTATGTTTCACTGGCCATCATCTTCCTGTGACGTGAGCTGCTGCGACATTCACACACACTCAACTGTCCACCAGCGCTGTAGGCATCAACTTTTTTCTCAGAGAGAGAGATTTTAGGAATGACCTTGTCCACACGCATCATCTGACATGCATCTAAAATCTGTCTGCTTTTGTTTAGATGTTTCTTCATTTGGTTCTTACTTGTCATGACCTCTCAAATAGGAATAGTTCATCCAAATAAGAAAATAAGCTGAAAATGTATTCAAACTCAGGCCGTAGATGTAGATGAGTTTAGTTCAGATTTGGAGAAATGTAGCATTGCATCACTTGATCCTCTGCAGTGAATTGGTGTTGTCAGAATGAGAGTCCAAAGAGCTGATAAAAACATCACCATAATCCGGTCCATCAAGTGATGTCTCATAAAGCAAATAAATCGACATGTTTTCAAGAAACAAATCCATCCGTAATGCAATTTAACTTAAGATGTTTTAATATCAGTCCATAATCCATAATGTGAAAAAGTCAATCTCTCATCAAACTTACCTACATACTATTTTGGACTGTTTTTAATGGAGCTTGATCTGTGCATATTTCTCTCCTGATTCCGACCAGATGACTTTTTCATTGAAGGAAGCAGTATTATGGATAGAGGGTTGTGACAGAGCCATGTAAGAACCATTTTAGGTTCAAAAACATGTATGGTCCCTAATGTAAAACATTTTAGGCTTAAAGGTTCTTAAAGATGTGATTGGTGTCAAAGATTCTTCATGAAATCGTATATTCCCATAAAGCACCCTTTTTCCTAGGAGTTTACTTTACATATAAACAACTGAATGGTAAAAATGTTGATTTTGTGTCCTGTTGTTGCTGTCAGAGAGGTTGAGTCCACCGCTGGACATTCAGCTGGAGACGGTCAACTGCACTGCATTCAGTGTCCGGTGGAAAATGCCCCGCAGACACGTCAGCACTATCACTGGCTACAAGGTACATACTCTTCCAACCTTTTAAAATCATAAAATTGTGCTTTTTAATATTAAATAAATAAATAAACAAACAAACCATTGCCTTTCTGCTAATTGCATAATATACTGATTCCCTTGCGGCTCCACTTATTTAGTCACCCACCGAAATGTTATTTTGGTCCGTTATTAGTGTTCATTTTGGAGTACAGAGATGCACTCGAGAGGGGAGGAGCTTTGGTTCGAATCCCGTGTAACTACGGTTTGACAAAACAGTTCAAATCTGTGTAAAAGGAAGTTAAAATGACACAGTTGCATGAACAAATGCCTGTCCAATATTAGTTTAGCATTTGTTAAGACTATTGTGTAGGTTTAGGGTTGGATTTGGTGTAGGTCCATGGATATTTGAATACTGAACCGTTGCAATTAAATAAATGTAATAAAAGCACAGCAATACCTGTCAGTGTAGTAAAAACATACTGGGTGCCTCCCAGTGCACATTTCTCTTGAAACTGTGGTGCAGCATGCAGTGAGGTAGATAAAAACGCAAAAGTGCACCCAGGTACATTTTTTTTTATGAGACCAGTGACTGTATATATATATATATCAGGTAACTATAATAATCCAGGGATGGTTCTTCAGTAAACAACTTTGTGAAGGCAGGACTTGTAGCCAGCACATTGAGTGTTATGACAGGATGGGTGGACATTAGGTCCACTCGGTGCCTCCAGGGGTGCAGAAATGACAAACTTCTTCTTTAAATACAGATAGAAGTGTTTACTAATGACCTACTGTACATGTGTGAAGAGGAGAAGCGCTTTGGGTTTTCCTCCCTTGTCCTATTTGTGGAGACAGTTGGAGGTGTCTTCATCTCTGGATAGGTTATTAAGTGTCTCTGTGTTAACATGTTAATGCTGTTGATGGGATAAAACCCATCAGGTATCTGTCTGTTGCCAGATCGTACTTATAAACCTCTCAAGGCGGTCTTATATATATTTTTTGATTTCCACACTAGTGCTGTATAGATGTAATTGCGGGAATGATTTGAGAGTGATGGGAGAGTTTGAGAGTTTATTTTTATTTATTTTATTGACCAGGTGTTTTACACGGAGATGAGGAATAATCGTCCGACTAGCAATGCTGTTGCCCTGGAAGTCCCGTTGAGTTTGGAAATGCTCACAACTGTATGTCCCATTGCTTTTGTTTTAATAATAATATATTTTGGTATTAATGATAATAATAGTTATTGTATAATTATTTAATTTTTTTTATAAAAAGGCATTTATATATTTGTAGAATAATTATATAATTATTTATGTTATTAATAATAACTAAATACTATTGCATTTATAATAATAATAAGTAATTTATATACACACTGTATATATATGTGCTGTATATATATATATACAACACACACACACACACACATATGTATATATAAATACATGCAGTCCTGTCAAACGGCATAATATATGTGTGTATACTGTGTATGTTTATTATGTAAATATAAATACACGTGCATGTATATATGTAAATATATGTAAAATATATATGTAAAATATGTAGAATATGCCATGTTTATAGGTTAAATATATTTATATATATAATATAAATTATACATGTAATATAAATTCATACATGTTATTCGCACCTAAAAAAAAAACTTATTTTGGATGTGATTAATTATTTGACAACACTAATATATATATATATATACATGTGTGTTTGTGTGTGTGTGATTTTATATATATTAAATAATAATACATAGACTAATACATGAAGAAACAACACAGTGATTGTGAGACTAAAGTGTAACTTTACCACAGTTGAAATGAACACTTTGACTTCAGCAGAGTTATTGTTTTATCCTGCAGGGACAGTTTGATGGCCAAGCCAGCTTTGTGAGTGGATGTTCAGTATCTGTTTCTCTGGTATTGCCATATGGTGCTGTCTTGCATGTTAAGCTGTTCCCGTGTGTCTGTTAGGATGTGGTGATCGGGAACCTGAAGGTGGCCACGCAGTACCGTGTCAGTGTGGGGGCGTACGGCTGGGCAGGGGAGGGCCGACCCAGCATGCCCCGGGACATCGGCACTGGCTCTCTTGGTGAGCACACAAATCCCAAAACATGCATTATGCAGGGTTGCCAAGTCATGCTTTCAGAGCATCTCAGCTTTCAAATTTTGTATGTTTTAAAACCGTTTTTTTTTTTGCACTTTTAATGTGGCCTAATTTATAGTAGCGTTAAAGAGTTGCGACAGGCTTCTCACCGTCATGCGGTCACGTGGTTCATGGAGCGCTCATTAGTTCCAAACAAACCAGCGCTGTCAATACATTTGAATAGGTTTCAAGCAGGACAGATGACAGCTTCACTGTACACGTATTTACAGCAACTTTTGGTAACAGCATAGCATGCTTTAATTATTTTGTTGATGACGTTTACAGTATGATTTTTCTCTGGAGAGTTATGGGAAAGGCAATGTTCTATACTTTAATTAAAATGTGAAATTAAAAAAGTTGCATCCTTTTTTAATTTTTAATGATAATTGTATACGTTCACACAAGTGGATATTAATGAATGCAATACTTAATTTAACCCAAGAGAAGTTTAAAATGGTTCTAAAAAGGCAGTGAATCGCATTCAACAAAAGATTTTTATCCCCTTATGTGTAGAGTGTATACATATGGATTGCCGTTTGATCTCTCATCCACTTTCTTAAGTGACAGAAATAATCGATGTACAGGAAATTCAGGAAGTTCTCTTATTTTGTAGAAAAGTGCATGCCTCCTGCACCTCCGACCCAGCCTAAAGTGGTCCCAGTGTCAGAAACAGAACTGGCCTTGTCTTGGCACCATGGAGAGAGTGAAGGAAGTGCACCTGTTCTATACTTCCTTGTGGCGTACATCAGGTACGTGATCAAATAATACACGGACAGATAGAGAAATATCAAGATTTAAGAATTGCTTTTTCATGTGAGAAACATTTTCAGTCGACTTCAGGGACAAAGTCACATTGTATTTATCTTTATTCATTAACTTTGAAAGATTGAGATGAGAAGTTCTTCAGTGCATTTGTTGTTTCTGCGTGTGATCTTTACCCTGGCGAGCCCTGTACGTCCGCATGACTCATGAAGCTAATGCATTTCTGTGGTAGTTACTGTTCTAGAACACAGCTAACCCATTCAGACCAGTACACACATCAAACTGAGCCACATCACAAAACCCTCTGAATTCTTGCAAAATGACTGATGATTGCTGTTCCTCTTTCTCCATTATTACATTTCAAAATAATTGTCAAATCATGCAAACTGTATGAAATTATAAAAATGGCAGTATATGAGAATTATATAGTGACCAAAAATATGGGAAACAACTGAAAACGTTAAGTCTGGATTCCAGCTCTAATCACTTAAGATATGAATCCAGCATCTTGTTATGCTTTTAAAACCCTTAGGTTGGCTTTTTCTTGTATTCAATGAAATTACATTATTTTCAAGTATTTATAATTAGATGTATTTATCATATAAAAATAAATCTTTAGATCTTAAGGTTTTTCTAAAGGCAAGTTTGTTCATTAATTACGACTGACTGATTAATTGATTGCATAATAAATTGCACAAAAAATGTATATGTGAACATTTGTATATTAAATTAAAAAACAAATACATTAAAATACTCAATATAGTAGTAGCCTTAACAAGTCCTAACTGTAATTAAAACTAAAATCATACAAATGATATCAAATAAATTAGTTAACTAAACTAAGATGAAATATCAAATTTTTCAAAAACTGTTTCTGCTTGGTGTCAAGGCAACATTTCTAATTTCTAATAAAAATGTATATAAATACATTTAGATAAAACCCCAAAACTAATAAAAGTGCTAAAAATACAGAACAAAATTACTAAAGCTTCACCTAAAATAAAAAAAATAAATAAAAAAACAGATTAAAAAAAGAAAGATTAAATAAATAAAAAGAATAAAGTGTATCCAGATGTCTCACAGGTATCCTGCTGTACATTAGTGTGTAGTATATGTGCAGTTGGGTGTGTGTAACGTCCTCGTCGTGCAGAGATAGAGACTCAGGAGAGTAGATACAAATAAATGACTTTTAATATAGACGTTGGAGTTACAAGGAATGTAGCACGCACAATACGACATAAAGTAAACATAATCCTGGACAAGGGTGAACTCAAAAAGACAGGTATTTAAACACTGAGAACTGATGACTACTGGGAGGACAGCTGGGGAGAAACAGGTGGAACATAATTAACTAATAATCACAAGGAAACACAGGAAAAACCATATATGGGCAAAACACGTAGGGAATGACCTAAATAAACACATGGAGACAAGAAAACGAAACCAAAGCTAGACAGACATGTAACAGTGTGAAATGAGCATGTATGTAATCCTGACTGTTAATTATGCAACATGACTGTCGCACACAGTGTCCTCCGGCAGATTAGACACTCCCCCCAGAGACCGTCTGCTTCTCAGATTAACAACCTTTCACATAATCACCGCAATTTAGCCTCTCTTTAACATGAACTACACAGAACTGCAGATGTGTTTTCATTTTGACATATGATTTTGATTATTAGTGATTTAATAAGGCAATTACTATTGAATATACTAGAATTTTCAAAGAAATATTCAAATTTTAAAGATATTCAAAGAAAAGCATACAGTATGAATGCAATGGTGAAGTGCCATCTGCAGAAATGAGCATTTATATACTTCATCATTTTTTATTTTTGTTCACAGTTTTAGCTTGCATTTTAATTTTATTTTTGTATTCTGTTTGGGATTTAGTTATTTTAAATATATATATATATACTTTTGTTTTCTGTTTAGTTTCAAAATGTTCTCATTGTTAAGTTTATAGTGTAGGACGTTTATTTAATATTTCTCTTTTATTTTATTTCAGCTTTACTTTTTTTAAGGATTTAATTCTGCCCTGTCATGTTTCACATTTAATTTTAGATTGTTTTAGTCATTTTTTAGGGGCTATTATTGCAACTTTTGAATGTATTTCCATGTAGTTTCTTAAATAAATTATTTAATTTTAAATAATTATTCACAGTTTTTCCTGCCTAACAATAAAATCTGCAAAAAAGTTCCAAGAAATTTGTGAGACCAAACTTGGGTCTCGACTCTAGCATCATAACTGCAAATTTGTCTTCATATTTCCTTTTAATTTTAGTGATACAAGTGTGTGTGTGTGTGTGTGTGTGTGTGTGTGTGTGTGTGTGTGTGTGTGTGTTGCAGGCCAGAGATGGACACTGAATGGACATACATCAGAGATCCAGTAGAGTCAAACTCTATGGTGCTCAAGGGTCTGATTCCTGAGACGGAGTACCAGTTTGTCATCAGGGCTGTGAACGCACATGGGATCAGTCCTCCCAGTGCCATTAACAACCCTGTGCGCACTCTCGGTGAGTTACAACTCAGTCAGGACAGGACCTTATGAGACCCTCAGGTCTGGCTACTGTAACACACTATAACCAATGTGAAAAGGGTCTAAATGCCTATACTTAAGTGTGTGGTTTGCGTGGTTTATGTTGTGCTTGTCATACAATAGTTTGAATGCTCCTCACATGTTTGTTTGCATGCATGGTGCCTGGAAAGACCAGACTAATTAAATTAAGCATCTTTAAGCCTGCTCATTTTGAGGAAGATGGTCCTCTTTGTCACACAAACACCACAAGGAGGAAGATTACAGCTAGTTACCCGCCCCCAACCCCTCCAGCAGACAGATTAAGAACAGAGACCCCACAAACAAGAATTTGCTGCTTTAGTTCTGTTGGTCTAGGCATCCAACAAGTTGGATCCACCCCAAAACAACTGGATTTAGACAACCACTGACCACTGAAAACCACTTTAGGTACACATTTTGGCCAGTTTTGAAATGTAAAAGTGCATCTGTTGCAACATTTGTTACGATTTAATCCCTGCTTTGTGAACTGAATTGAGCATGTCATTTAATTTCCAATTTAATACAAAAAACAGAATGCAGAATTGAAATGTGTTGAAAATAATTTGTATATATTGAAATATATTGAAACATATATATATATAGATATTTGTATAAAAAAAAAATCTTGCAGTCAGAATCTAATGTATGTTTCTCGTATGTTTGTGAAATCTAAAATCAGGTATGTTTTGTGCATGAAATCATGACGATTTTTTTCCTGCTTATTTGGCATGATGTCAAATGACTAAAAAATACACTGCTTTATTAAAAAAAAACACAGGTTCATCAGATATCGGCAGTGGAGACTATGACGTCTACATCTCAAACTCTGACAGTAAAGATGAGGACGGGTTCGAAATCGATGACTCAGATTATGACGTCTTCATTGAGGAGGTGAAAAAAGGCAAAAGTCACAGAAAGAAAAGAGAAAACTACTACAATACTAAAGTTTTTTTTTTTTTTTTACAAATAATGTGTAATTGAATCTTTCTGGCGTTCATCTATATATTTCTTGCAGATAAAGTCATTTCCTAGCAGGAAGAAAAGCGGCAGGCGCTCTCAGCTCCGCTCCCGTGTGGGGACTCCTGGAAACGGAAATGTTATTTATAGGATGCGTACACCTGTTTCCCAAAATATTAGCTTCACTCCAACAGCAGCAACAGCATGGACCACATCAACAACAACTCCTGTAACCACAGCAGTGCTCACTAGCTCCGCCTCCAGGACAACAACCTCACCTGTTATACTGACAGGCTCCGCCCCCACCACGCCTCCTCCCATAGTTTCTTCTCCCAGTCCATCACTGACGCCATGGAAAGGGGAAAGACCCCGAGTCTATGACGTACCATGTGACGAGACGATCTGCCCTCCTGACAGCTTCTGCCTGAACGATTACGACACTGGAGGCTCTCGGTGTCATTGCAACCTCGGCCGACAGGGAGACTTCTGCTCCGAGGGTGAGTTTGTTAACATGAGAGTCAATATTCTGAATGACTTAAATCAGTACATGCCATATTTGATGTTTCAATGTATTTTTCTGCTGTTTAGAGAGTCTAGGGTGTTCAGCGAGACAGATATGGTTTCCTATGACACCTTTTTTTCTGAAAAGTATTGTATATGTGGTATTTAAAAAAAGAAGAAGACACATTATCATTTAAAATGAGTCATTGATGTTCTACAGGACTTTTGTGGTGCAATAGGTTTTTCATCTCTAAACATGATACAACCAGATGTTTTTTGAAGTTTAGTTTAGATCTAAAACCTTTTAAATCTACTAAACCCTTCTGGATCTCAGTCTCTCTCTCAGATGGGTGAAGAATTTGTGTCTCTTTTCCTTTTTCATTTCATTTCTTCCTCCATCTCTCTCTCGGGTCTCTTGGGAGTATGTAATCTCTGAGAGCGGAGGTTTTCATGTGCTGTTGTCTATTCCCCTGGCATTTCTCGCTATGTCTAACCTTTTCAGAGCGAGTACAATAACATTCTAAATCAAGTTGACTCCACAGACAAGATATTGCTTTACTGTTGTAAGTCTCGCAGTATTGCATATCAGTTTCAATATTTTAAAATGCAATATATGTTGTGCTGAAAATTGCAATTGCATGAAATCATTCTGAGTGTCCAAACATCAGCTTGGTTAATGGTCAAATAAAATACATGCATATGTTACAGTATATATTCTTCCAGCCTTTAGGACCCAAATATGTAGCATGTGTTCCAAACCTACCTGATCCTAAAGGAAACTATGCTAAATTATTATATTTGATCTGTTTCCAAAGAGAAACCATTTGTCTGTCCAGCTTTGTTTGAATGTAAATATTAGGGCAACATCTAGTATTGCTTTTTGAAATGCTGTTCTGTTCATCAAATAATCCTGGAAAAATGGTTTCAACATTTCTACCACTACTAATAATATTTCTAGAGCAGCATGAAGACGTGACGCTGAAGACGGGAATGATGCTGCTGAAAATGCAACTTTGTACAGCAGGAATAAATGACATTTTTTAAATATATTACTATAGAAAACATTTATTTAGAATTCTAATATTTTTCCCAGTATTGCGGTTTTCACTGTATTTTTAACAGTAAAATTAAAATTCAACAGTAAAGTCACAGAACTTTAATTTTGGTTTAATTAGGGTTTGGGCTAAGGGTCGTATGGTTGTGGCTGTACACCAACATGGCAGTGATGAACTATGGGATTTGTGCCCAAGAGATGAAACGCTCTGTAATCGCAGTGCTGTCACAGAAGATGATGACGGGCCAGAAAGCTTGTCCAAATGGACTTAAAGAAAGAATTTTCTATGACCTTCAGTCATAATGTCTCTGAAACACACGCAGTGTACGCAGGGAGTGTGCACGTACAAATTTAAGCCGTAAAAACGAATGTCACAGGCAGTGCTGTAACGTCTTAGCTTTGTGTCTTACAGGTCTGACGGTAAATTTCCCAAAGTTTTACGGCTACTCCCACATGACGTTTGAACCTCTTAAAAACTCTTACCAGAGCTTCCAGATCAGCCTGGAGTTTAAGGTGATCACATGTACACGCAGACTTTGATGCGTTTGAGTGGTCTTTGAGATCAGACGCTTATGAATGACTTCTTTGACTTCTCAGGCTGAGGCTGAGGATGGATTGCTGTTGTATTGTGGAGAGAATGAGCACGGTAGAGGAGATTTCACCTCCCTGGCCCTCGTACGGGGAAAGCTACACTACAGGTATTTCTGATTTTAATATAGTTGTAGATATATTCCAATATACTTATAAACACACACACATACATATTTAAACAAATACGAAACACAAACATCTGACAAAAGAATTGGCTAATGTATGCATAATATTTACATAAGCTTTATATAATTCAGAATTTTTTTTGTCTTTGGTTTTTTGAATCATGATTGTTTTTTTCATTTGTATTCCTTTATCAATTATTATTGTTTTTTAACATAAAACTATAGACATATTTCTTTACACCTGTAACATTTTTTGGCATCACTGTAATCACAGGTTTTTCCATTTTCACTTATCCTATAGAGAAATATTGATTAATTTCTGTGTTTTTTTTAATTTATATTCCTCAGTAAAATTGAATTGATTTTATGATTATTAGCAACTGATCTTGAATTCTGTGCGCACAGGTTTAACTGTGGTACGGGTGCAGCTCAGATCATGAGTGACAGCTCCATCGTGATTGGACAGTGGCACACGGTCACAATATTTCGAGACGGCATGAACGGCTGGCTGAGATTAGACAATGACACACCGGTGTCAGGCCGTTCTCAGGTATGCAGGCTTTCATATACAAACACAACATAAAATTATAAAATAATAATAAAAAAGTCGGGTGTTGTGGCTGGTTTTGTATCATGTGCTTTACTGGCCAATCAGCATCCAGGACGTGAACTGTTCATTTTATAAAAAAGCATCTTACAGCCTCTATTCTTTCTCTCTATTAGGGTCAGTACACTAAAATAACGTTCCGCACGCCTTTGTTTTTGGGCGGAGCTCCGAATGCCTATTGGCTGGTGAGGGCGGTGGGCACCAATCGTGGCTTCCAGGGCTGCATGCAGAGTCTGACCGCCAACAGTAAAGCCATTGACATCCGACCCTGGCCTAAAGGGAATGCACTGAGCGGAGCAGACATCGGTTAGTTTGACATACCCCATAACTATGAATGTCTTTAATATTGAACAGCTTTTTCATTTGTTTTAGGATTTTCAAATCTTAAAGCCTTTTTTTTGTCACATGTTGTGCTTAAAGTATCCCTGGTCAAAGAATGCTGTACAGTTTGGTTTCAGCAGTTGACGAAGAGCTGATTATTAAATCATAATATCATAATTAAACCAGTCAAAATAAAGCATTACCAAAAAATTTAATATTTGACTTGTTTACATGGATGCCATGTGATCATTGACTTCAGAGAACTGTGCAGTTTGGGTCAGATGTTTTCTTTTGTTTTATTAATTAATTTATTCACCAAGGATGCATTAAATAAAACAAAAGTGACAGTAAAGACATATAGATTCTGATTCTTGAAAATCAAAAAAATGATCCAGTATTCAATCTTGATAATGAAAATAAATGTTTTTTGAGTAGAAAATCTGCATATTAGAATGATTTCTGGAAATTGACTGGAAATTCAACTTTTCATCACAGTTTTACATTTCAAAATATATTACAATGAAAACAATAAGATTTAACAGTGGTATTGATCAAATAAATTAAGCCTTGATGAGACTTCTTTCAAAAGCATTAATTATTACTGCCCTCAAATGTTTGCAGTTATTTAATGCATTGATATTCAGACAAGTCCAAATCATGTAGGTGTCACTGTATATGTGTTCAAAGCTTCTTCGTGTCTGTGTGTTTCAGGCGAGTGCAGCGACAGTGTGTGTGAGAAGGTCACCTGTGCTAATGGAGGAATCTGCTTTGCCAACCGTGCCGACGGCTTCATCTGCTTGTGTCCTCTGGGCTATAAGGGCTCCCTCTGTGAGGAGAGTGAGTCACACACGCTGGCGTTTGCTGGTGGTCACAGACAGACAGACACACACACACACTGGTTGTATGTTTTTGGGGAAATCCCATAGGCATTATGCTTTCTCTTACTGTACAAAAAGTACTTTCTAGCCCTTAATACTATCCCTAAATCTACCCCTCACACAAAACCTTCTGCAGTTTTAGATTTTCTAAATAAATTTGGACACATGTTATTGACAACTAACTGAAAAAGTGTTCTCATTTACATTTAGAAGTGCTTTTTGAAAATTCTGTCATCATCTGCTCACCCTCGAGTATTTCCAAGTCTTTCCCCCAGTTTCACAGACAAGGCTTTAGCTAGTCCCAGACTAAATTGCATGTTTGAGCTGTCTCAGATGAAAATATCTTGCTCTGACATATCTTAAAACATGTCAGTGTCATTGTTCTGTGTTAAGATGCACATCTGTAATATTTTCTTATAGAGCATTTTTGTAAAAGTCACTTAAATATCTTAATTTAACTAATGCCTAGTCCTGGCTTAAGCTAAGTACCGTTTGTGAAACCGGGCCTTTATGAATTTATTTGTTCTGCCGAACAGCATGTTCCTTTAATTAACAACTCTCGTTTTAGGTTTCCTGTTGTCTCTGCCCCAGTTTAACGAGAGCATGTACTCGTACGCCAGCGCCCCTTGGCCTCAGCCCTCCCACAACTACCTGTCTTTCATGGAGTTTGAGATGACCTTCCAGCCGGCCAATCCCGACGGCGCGCTGCTCTACACCGATGATGCAGCCAGTCGTGACTTCCTGTCAATCAGCCTGGTGGCAGGATATGTGGAGTTTCGCTTCGACTGCGGCTCAGGAGCTACAGTGATCAGGTGGAGTGTGAAGTGAAGTGCTAAACCTTTGAGCTTCTTTCCATTTTGGTAGATGACTTTGAATCAGCTGTTAAAGACCAGAAATAATATCATTGCCTCTTGTCAGGAGTGAAGAGGCCGTCTCTATGGACGTGTGGCACGAGTTGCGTGTCTCTCGTACGGCAAAAAATGGCATTTTGCAGGTAGACAACCAGAGACCAGTGGAGGGCATGGCAGAGGTGAACAGTTTCTTATTTTTTTAAAACATTTACACTACTGTACAAAAGTTGGGGTCTTTAAATATTTTGGAATATTTTATACTCACCAAGGCTACATTTATTTGAACATAAATGCATAAAAACGGAATGTTGTGAAATATTATTGCAAACTGTTTTTATTGGAATCTTTTTTAAAATGTCATTTATTCCTGTGATCAAAGCTAAATTTTCAGCGTCATCACTCCAGTCTTCGATGTCACATGATCCTTCAGAAATCATTCTAATTTGCTGCTCAGAAACTCTTTTATGCAATTATTTTGTTTGAGTTTCTTCTTATTTTTGTAGAAACTGTTATTTTTTTCTCAGAATTCTTTGATAATAATAGAAAGTTGACTGTTGAACATTAGTTAATAAAAAAAGAGTTAATTTGCAAAAACAGATAACTTAAGATTACTTAATTTCATAATTGTTTATTTATGAATTCATAATTCATAATTTCCTTTAATGACAGATTAATAGACTTTTCACCTAATATAGGCTTTAGAACATCAGAAATAAATATATAATACAAGGGATTTGTATGCTTTCTTATTAATTTGTATAGTATATTGTGGAACAACAACAATAATAATCTCTGTCTCTCTTTCATTCTCTCTCAGGGTGCATTTACACAGATAAAGTGTAGTTCTCCTCTCTATATTGGAGGAGTCCCTAACTATGACATTACTAAGACGAGCGCTGGCTTCCTGAGACCCTTCAGTGGAACTGTGCAGAAGGTAGTAGATGCCCAGTGCATCCTGATAACCACATGGCAACATTAACAAATAATCATGATTATTAAATACAACATGGGATTGAAGATGCCTCAGTGTTGTTCAATGCTGCAGTTGAATTTCATGCTGCAACACCTGCCAGTTTGCTATTGCTGCTCTTAACCCACATGCAGATTTAATGTTTGAAGTACAGGATTATCATTTTCATTCTTTCCTCCTGACCCAGATCACTCTGAATGACCGTACGATAGAGCTGAATCCCGGACAGGCTTTTGGGGTGAACGTGTTGAACGCAGACCACCCGTGTGTGGAGAACCCGTGTGCTAACGGAGGAACGTGCAGGCCGAAGTGGGATGGATACGACTGTGACTGTGCGCTTGGGTATGATGGGAAACACTGTCAGAAAGGTGAGAAAACAAACAGCTCTAAGGCATACGTGCTCCCGAAGGTCTGCCATCTATAGTTTAGCTCCGATTTCGCTTAAATCTATACTTCCCTTGCAATCATTGCCAAATGCATACTGTACAGTATACGAAAAACATACTTTATCCAATATAAATAGAATATGTGGCACTATACAGTACATGTGAACCATACAGTATGCTAGTATTTAATTCCAAACTAGGCTATGTCAATGTAAAGATACACAAATTTCCAATATGAATTTACGCTATAGGTTATTGTTAAGTGAAATGTTGCCTTTTATTTAACTAAAATCATTTTTTAAATGACTAAAACCAAAGCAAAAATAAATATAATGTTTGACATATTTGTATAATTAATGTTATAATTATTATTTAAAAACTTTATTTATAATTTTATGACATTTTAATGACAAAGGCACAAAAAAAAAAAAATTTAAGATAAAACTTAATTAAACTGAAAGAAAGAAATACATAAAATACTAATGCACAACATTTAATCTTCCATCCCTGTTATTACCTCCTTTACTAATTAATTGATCAGGTTATGTTTTTAAATATAAAATTAGATTGAAATGCAAAGAACAATATGATTATTACACTCTGCAGGAAGGCAGATCTCCAGGAGTGGTTCAGTGAAAATCTTTTTGCTTGGTTTTAGACTGAGATGTCGCTCTGATATTCTTTGCAGACTTCTTCCATAACACTTCAAAATCTTTCTTAAGCTTCTTTTATTCTGTTTTGTGCTCTCACTGTGCAGAATGTGGGAATTATTGCTTAAACAGTAAGTACAAGAGGCAAAATCTCAGGTCTGCTCTCTAATAAGAATGGCTTTAGTGCATTTAAGATGTGTGCTGCCATCTAGTGAATGTAACAGAGCTGTGCACTCTTTGTCTTTTGCTGGATCAGCTGTCACTGAATCTATTGAGATCCCTCAGTTCACTGGACGCAGCTATCTGACATACGACAACAGAGATATCCTCAAAAGGTAGAGTACTTTAGCTTGTACGCTCTATAACTGTGCTCAAATCAATCAAGTAATTTAGTCCCTGCACACTTTTTCAGAAGCCTTGGTTCTAGAAGTATTAATTCCATTCATTTTTCTCATATGGATTTTCAAAACGTCTTTGCTAATGCGTTATATGCCATATAACTAAACCAACCAGCTATGAGGTGAATCATAACATTACATAAAGTTGGATTTTAATCAAACAAAAACTAAATAAATAAATACTTAACAGGAAAGAACTACAATCCATTGAAGCACCCCAAATGACAATAATTGGGAAAGTGGGTTCCCTGGAAACTCTTTATTGTGTAACTCTCTGATTGGTGGAATTTTGCACAGCATCATGGGTAATGTAGTTTCCACACCTTGGATTCCACTTTAAAATTAAATCATTCCAAATAATCCAAACGGATAGCTTCCTCAAAAGTATATACCATTGATTAACAGCCTTGGAGCTCGGGGTAGGTCTGTCTTTATGAGTTAACAATCTATGACCCAAAGGAGAAAATCTTCCAGAACCAGCACACTATGCTTCATATGAAGATTTTGTCTTTTCTGTGTTCACTGTACATGCCAATATAATGAAGCGTGACTCTGCAGGGTATCAGGTTCCAGAACGAACATGTTCATGCGTTTTAAGAGCACATCTCAAGACGGTCTTTTACTGTGGCGAGGGGACAGTCCAATGAGAGCCAACAGTGACTATCTGTCTCTGGGCCTTCAAGACGGAGCGCTCATTTTCAGGTATAACAACATATCCTCTGCATGCGCCTACATGCTTAAAGGCACGAGATTTACATTTCTATGTCAGACAACTGATCCTCCTAACATCTCTTATTCTCTCTACAGTTATAATCTTGGTAGCGGAGCTGCCGCTGTGGTCATTAATGGCACATTTAATGATGGCAAATGGCACAGAGTGAAGGCTGTCAGGTCAGACAGACTCTTTATCAAAATTTCACACAATTCATGTTTTTCTTTTGTGTTGTTGTTGTTTTTTTGTAAAAGTGGTTTCAAAGTAAATCCTGCATCAAATGTCAGGTTTATGCACCATTTAAAAACAAAAAGCTGTTATTTTCTCAGTTGAACTGTGAAAATGCTTTTTCCTCTTTTTGAAGGGACGGACAGTCTGGCAAACTAACGGTTGATGACTACGGATCTAAAACAGGCAGATCTCCTGGAAAGATGAGACAGCTAAACATCAATGGTGACCTTTACATTGGTAAGAAATATTTATCTATATCTTCTTTTCATTACAGAATTCTGTAATAAAGATTATGCAATAAGCATATTTGTCATGAATATTAATGTTCTTGCTGATCCAGTAAATCCAGCTGTGGTGATCATAAGAGACTTCTTTAGAAAAAAAAACTTTGAATGGTAGTGTATGTACATGTATTTGTCTAGTTATGTGGCTGATTTTGACTTCAAACGTTCCAGGTGGGATGAAGGAGATCGCGTTGCACACTAACAGGCAGTACATGCGAGGTTTAGTGGGATGCATTTCTCATTTCACACTGGCCACGGACTACCATCTGTCTCTGGTTGATGATGCAGCGGACGGCAAGAACATCAACACCTGCACCAACTGAACACCTGAAAAACACCAGCTACAGATCTCGAACAGAACATCAGTATCTGTGATCCAGAACAACATCATCAAAATAACAACAATATCCAGAACACCGACATCACTGACCTCAGAGAAGCAACAAAAATATTTGCAGCCAAAATGAATATATGTCCCATTCAGCCCTTCAGAATGATCATAGTTAGTCAACAGTAAGCTGCAATGTAATGAAAGACCCAAACCTACAGCATTCAGATTGGAACATTGTAAATGTGGTGAGATGAGGATGAAAGTGTTTCCCATTATACACCAAATTGTTGGCCCAAATGCAAGAGTTTTTGGTTTTCAAACATGTAGTAAATAAACGTTCATCACAGTAAATTAATGTTACAAAATGCCATAAGCCAGCATGCTTATATTTGAAGGCAAGCCCAGCTCAACATTTGATCGTTTAAAGCATACTGGGTAGTTACAACTAAGCATATTTATAAGCTAAACTGTATGTTTTCAAATCTACAAGCCCTTTTTTTTATGGCACTTACTGTATGATTCTGCAACCGGTTCTTGTCCCTAGTCAGATGGGTCCTCTTGTATTTTTCTCTTGAAGGGCAAAGCTGAGAGGCAAATTTATTTATATAATTATTGTTTTTTTTTATACCATTAATTCTGAATCAGTGTTTAGACAGAATTTACAGATAAAGATAGTTGTGATGAATAGCTGTCACATAGCGTAGTAAACGTCTTTTTCTTCTGAGGTAATGTTTGCACTCTGAGTTTTTTAGGCTGCTAGTGGTGGAAGGACAAAGTGATGTGATTTTTTTTTTTCTCTTTAACGTCTCTGCCTCTCTTTTCCTTCTAGCTACAAACTTTTATGAATCCCAAAGACTCTTTTATAGCTACTGTAGCTCTTAACTTATTTTTGTTCGTGTAAGTTAATGGATGTCTGCAAAAAAAAAATGCATCTCTTAATTTTTCTGCCTTGATGTTTTAAAAGCCTATCATTTTGCCATCAAAAATGTGACTTATTGATTTTATTCATTAAATAAAAAGAATGTCAGACACTTTACTTGATTCAGTTGTATTTTAAATTTATTTGAAAGCTTTGTAATTACAAACATTTCTCAAAAGCAAGTAATATATTAAATGGTTGTAATTGTGTGTGTGTGTGTGTGTATATACTGTATATATATATATATGGTTTTGGCTAACAGAAGGAATAGTTCACCCAAAAATGCAAATTCTGTCATCATTTTTATTTCACAACACAAAGGAAGATATTTAGAAAAAAGAACAAAGAAATTCATAGAGGTTTGGATCTGGGGTTTTTTCTCTATTATGAAATATGAAACTATTAAGAAATATTCTTTTCCTTTAGTATAATTTAATAGTATAATAAAAAAGTTTTGCTTGATTGTATTTAGTTATATAGGGTAAAAGAAAATGTATGCAGTTTGTTGTTTTAAAGTACTTGATCGATGACATACAGTACAGTGCCCTCCACTAATATTGGCACTCTTGGTAAATCTGAGCAAAGGTGGCTGTAAAAAAAAATCTGCATTGTTTATCCTTTTGATCTTTCGTTCAAAAAATGCACAAAATTCTAACCTATCATTGAAGTAAAACTATTGAAAATGTGGAGAGAAACTAATGATGAAATACATGTTTTTCTCCAATACATGTTGAACACAATTATTGGCACCCAAACAAATGTTTTAGTTTCATCTGATCATAGAAGCCAGTCCCATTTGTAGTTCCAGTCCTGTCTGACATCTGAACATGCTGGAGATTGTTTTTGGATGAGCGAGGAGAAATTTTCTTAAACCCTCCTGAACAGCATCTGCTGATGTAGGGGCTGTTTCACTATTTTTTTAAAAGGTTTTCTGACCCTGAGACTCAACTATTTTCTGCAGTTCTCCAGCTGTGATCGAACTCTACTCCTCACCATGTATTAGGAGGATATAGACACACGTCCACTTCCGGGCAGTTTCCTAACATTTTATGTTAATTATTTCATTGATGGTGAAGCATGCCAGCATACATACATATGCTGCTTTTTCAACAGGGTTAACGGCAATAAATAACTGAATAGAAACAAGAAATAACAGTTTAAACATAATCCATCATCTGACACAAGCAGCAAGCTCTTTCGTATTTGAAACACTAGATGTCAGCATGGTTTATTTTTTGTTATTAGTGATGCCTGGGTCTCAGATCTGCTGTGCTAGAACATGTATGACTGTATCTTACATCAATGTGTCTGTGGTCACAGTAGATTTTGATATATCCCCCGTGATCATAAAGGGAAATTCATATTTCACCCTATATTCAACCCCACATTTTGAGTTGCATTTTTGACCTGAACCCAAACGTTGATCTTGGACAGAGGGGGCATTATTTGGGTGCTGTTGTATTAATATCAGTCTCAGGTAATCACGAGTGTTCACAACTGTTCTTTGAAATTCAGTGTGTCTGTGTTAATGCCCTAAATACCCTTTTTTCCTTCTTTTCCCCGGTCAGCTTGACACATTTCGCTGCATAAAGCATACAGAGGATTAGCAAGTAATCAAACTATTCATTCCAGATAAAAAAAAAAAAAATACATGACAATTCATCTTGGCCCAAAATAAGAGTAATCCCAAGACAACAAAAGCTTAAGATGTGACATGACTCAGATAGCCAAGTTTAAAGCCTCAGTAAATTACACGTTATCTTTTTTCACTGGAGAATAGAACACCAGTCATGTGGAGTCAGATAATTTACGAACTCATCATTTATTTCCATGCAAATGTAATGCTTTCCAAGAAAATCTGTCTATCCCTCAAGACCCCCCAAAAAAGAATCGTAATTTAACTGTAAATTGATTACGTAAATGTCAACTGAATTCATGTGAAAGCTTGTTTTTCCAAATAATTTTGTTTTTTTTTCTTTTGCACCTTAGACACTATTTATCCCATTCCTCGATCTGCTTCTGTCTATTGCATTGGTTGAAATCCCATTCGAACCTGACATTGCTGGCACCATTCGTGCACCATTACCGCAAACTTTCTCTCGATTAAACAGACATTTAATTTCATACCATTGTTACATTAACGCACAACGCTGCAGAGGGATGATTTGTTCAAGACAAGGCCAAAGAAGCTTACATCAGCCTTACATGTGCAGCTGTCCTATAGAAATATCAGATGTCAGGATCCCTAAATCTCTCCACTCATCTGAACGAGATTGTTTTATCATTATATTAAGTTGAGTATGTTGTGGGTGGTTGCTATGGTGCTGCTATGCAGTTTCTAAGATGTTCTTTGTGGTTAATAGGTAAAAGGTTCTACTTGCAAGTCTCTCAAGCTTAACTTCAACATAAATCTGTAAGATGCACACACACACACACACACTACCGTTCTTTAACTTTTGGTTCGGTAATTCTTGTGCACTAAGGCTGCATGCATTTACTTGTTCAGAATTACACTCCTAGCAAAAGTGTGGTTTTGGATGATATCAGCATAAATCCTTATCATTTTTGGTGCAAATACTGTACATTTAAGTAACTTTACATTATCATTGAAGACCAGCAATAATCATTTTTATTTTGATTACATAATATTGGCAATATATACTGTAAATGTCAAAGTTGATCTACTATGGGAGGAGTGTCCAATCAGTGTGAATCATCTTTGGGCAATGCACAGATTATGCAAAGCTGTAATACCTGCTAATGGAGGATATTTTGATGAATTTAAAGGTGCCATAGAATGGAAAACTGAATTGACCTTGGCATGGTTGAATAATAACAGTTCAGTACATAACATACTGTGAGTCT
>JAUMHQ010000053.1:25453997-25464328 GCA_032361165.1 Enteromius paludinosus
TGTCCATGTACTGAACTGTTATTATTCAACCATGCCAAGGTCAATTCAGTTTTCCATTCTATGGCACCTTTAAGTAAGTTACATTTTCTTATAAAAAAAAATAGCTACTTACTACTTATGTGAGTTTTGGGCAGTAAAGGGTAGTGCTTGTTTGTGGTTTCTCAGATCACTAATGCAGACATGGTGTTATGTTTATGAGGCACGATGCAACATGACACAATACTAAGTCATGATAATCAGTAATTATGTCCCCACTGGATGCAAGAAATGCCTGGTTTGTAATGTGTTTTATTGCTTTGGTGTCATAGAGCCGGAACACAGCATCACGTTTTGGTAAGGGGAGTAACATTTCCATCAGACACGTGTGGTATTCGGCCAATTACAACACACTTATAGCTGGCCAATCAGAGCACATCTCACTTTTTTTAGAACAATAAGGTTTGTACAAATCGACCTGTTTCAGGAGGTGGGGCTATGTGGAAAATAATGTGTTTTTTGAAGCTTAAACCACTTAAACTCATTGCATTACACCAAATACACCAAATAAGCAATATCATATGACCCCTTTAAGTGATGAAAACTAAACATAATAAATAAAAAATAACAAAACCAAAAATTGTAGCAATTTTTTATATTTATGATTTTTCTTTATTATGTCTATGTAGTTTATATGTGCAGTACATATATACATACATACATTTTACTTTTTTTATTATTTTTAATGTTTATTTAATATAAAATATAAACTTTTGCAGTGTTTTGACAGTAGCTGACCTGAAAGAGAAAATATTGTTGAATTAAATGCATTTCAGAATACCGTGATGCATGAAATCTATAGACGTGTTTGCATGTATGTACTTGGAGTAATGCAAGGAGTTGTGTTTCTGATCTTTCTCCACTGACAGCCATTCAACAAAAGCAGTCATGTTCCACTCACATTTCAGCCATATAATTTGTTTTGGAAGCAACATATAATAATTAGCAAAGGTTCTATTATATTATAAATATTTGGCATGTTTTTTTTTTCGACGGCGAAGCAGTGACACTATGCTTTAGTCTGCTTTATCAGTTTATGGCTTATATTTTCTGTGTTATTGTAATTACAGCAGCCTGCAGGTAATGGGTAATTTTATTCATTAAATGCTTTTGTGTGAATCGGAAACTGTCGAGAAACGGGCCGTTTGTATGTTTGAGTGTGTTAGGTCTGAAGCACTAATGGAGGACTCCGGGGTTTTATTGGAAAGCTGCAGTGGAGATGCCAGACTCGGCTTCAGCTGCAGTTACGCTGGAGAGATGTGGAGTTTTACAGGCTTTCTGTTGATTCTCATAGATTACATATACTGTTTAACATATACATATACTGATTACATATACTGTGTAATCTACATAGACAGTAGATTACACAGAGAGAACGAGAGACTCCATGTTAATCAAAAGCACATGCAGTGAATTATTTTATTGATTTTTGCTGTTAGAGAGCCAGTGTCACTGCTCTGTACTCCATCTTGCTTAGATGCTCATATCAAGTCCATTTATAAAGCTACTGTAAGTGTTTTCTTTCCATTAAGTTCATTTATGTATTTGTTTGTTGTATTTGTCCTTGATGTCCATGGTCCGTGTATCATCTGATCATTCGTTATTTGAATTAATATTGATAGTGGGAAAACGGTTTGTTTAAAAAAAGTAAAATAAGGTAGTAAAATAAGTAAAAAGCTTTAATATGCGATTTCTACATGTGGGTGGGAATTAAACGCCCCTTTTTGCTGATTGGTCAGCCGAAGATCATAACACTATCAGTTCTTCTGCAGGTCCGCACAGCAAAATAGTAGTCCTCTGCTGCTACAGATCTATTACAATTACATTTCCTCAACAAGGACGTGACAAGTGGCCAGGTATGGTTTCCCATACTATGAAGTTGTGCTCTGCATTTAACCCCTTCAAGTGCACACACACAGCAGTGAGAAGTGAACAACCTTGCTCAAGGGTCTCACCTCAGTCGTGGTATTGTAGGTGGAGAGAGCACTGGTTATTCACTAACCCCACCCACAATCCCTGCAGGACCTGGGACTCGAACCCGCGACCTTTGGGTTACAAGTCCAACTCCCTATCCAATACACGTTAAAACGAATTATGAATCTAATCTAACCGTCTAAACGTGAATCAGGGACAGAAAAACCACTTGAGTAAACCACTTGAATGTTCGATCTCTACACCTGGGCGGAGTGAAACGCCCCTCTCCACTGATTGGTCAGCCAAACATTAAAACTCCTCTACAGGTTTATTATTTCTACTACACACACACACACACACACACACACATATATATACACATATTAATATATATTAAATGGCAGTGCATCACGCAGTTTGCCACACACATTTTAAAAGGTTTTTATAGTAAATCAGGTGGGGTGCTAAAGATGTAGGCTAGTATTTGTGAGTGTAGGTGCTAAGTAAATTAATATTTATGAGATAAACTAATATTTCACAAATAGGTTACAGAATTTATTCATACACAAAAGAAAGTTCTGTCTATAGGCTCTGCCTCGGTACGGTTTGTGGCAAACCATTCGTTAGTATGGCTGTTTGATAAAGAGAAAGATATCAAATGTAGTAGAAATAATAAACTTGTAGAGGAGTTTTAATGTTTGCCTGACCAATCAGCGGAGAGGGGCGTTTCACTCCGCCCAGGTCTAGAGATCGAACATTCAAGGGGTTTACTCGTTTTCTGTCCCTGAAAAAAAAAAATGGAGCTGAATTCTGAAAGCTGAATATATATATCTAATGTAGAATGGAGCAAAGCCTCTTGGGAATGCGTTTATCCAATGAAACGATTGCAGGTTAAGTCGGCGCTGGGTGCATTATGGGTATTTCTTTAGAGTTTACTTATTTTTGTCTCATTCGAAGCAAGATTTAAGCAAGTTGGGGTTTTGTATTAGTTATTGTATTAGTGATGTTAAGTTGGTTTGAATGGGTTTGGTTCATTTGCAGCCCAGTTATATAAAAGTGAAACTGTTACCATCATGGAGAGTTTTGTTGGAACAAATGAAAAACAAAAAATGATCAGTTTTTTCGTTTCCCATTTTTTAGTTTGAAAACGGATGTGGAATGGACAGAAGGTACCCTGATTGGTTTGAAGTTATTGATTGATTGTTTTATTTTCTATTACTTTTTTATTTATTTATTTATTTATTTCCATGAAGCCCATATATTTGTTTGTCTATGAAATCCATTTACATTTATTTAATTAATTATGTACTTGTTTATTTATTCAAAAATAAATGAAGTCTATCTATTTAGTAAATACAAAATTAAGTCTGTTTATTTATTTAATTATTTATTTTTAAAGACGTCTGTTATCTGTAATGCTGATTTCTTACACCAAACATAACATAACATTATATGCATATTAGCACAGGTGTAATACATGCTCTAATGACATTAGAGACAATATATAGGAGGAAAGCCAGGCATCTACTAATAAAAATAAATGGGGAAAATGATTGCTGTTTAATTTATTGGGAACTATGCCAGCAGAAATTCTGATGCTATTGTCAGTTTTGCCTGTTTTGATGTATTTTGCAGTTTCTTGTGAGATAGACCAGAGCTGTACTTGCCTGTAATTAAGATGGCTGAAGTGTGTTGCCTTGTTGATGTGTGTGTGTATGTGTGTGTGTGTGTGTGTGTGTGTTTGGAGGATGTTTATATTGGCCGTTCTGAGACACGGCATGCTTCTGTTTCCACATTAATGAACTAAAATGAGTTTATATCCACTGAAATAACAACAAAAGTACTTTAGGGAAAAAGAATTGTGAAATCTCAGCGTTGTTTTTTTTGCCCTTGAACGGCCTCTCTCAGCAGCTTGAATCACGTAAACTAAGCTAAACAACAAATCATGTCAGCTTTACGAAAACCTGTAATTCTTTATTCCCTTTTTACGTGTGTGTTCTTGATTGTACGCATGTGTTGTTTATGCATCTGTCTGTTTTTGTGTTACAGTTCAGGTTTGACGTTTGTTAGGCCACATCCAAACACACAAATGATCCTCGCTGGTTCTGAGCGCTTAAACACACAGACGGGTGCCAGATCCTCATCAGAGCGCAGATTAAACTGACCACACAACTTCCTAAGCACCGAAGACGTCAAACATAGCATCAGATTCAGCCTTTGACAGCAGGGTTGAATGCAGGTTACCTGATTAGATGGGTTTGTGGGAGGTGTTTTTCTGACCGACTGGAGGAAATGTTTAGCTTGATTTAATTAAACCAGCTAAACTTCAACGCGAAGCCAATTTTGAGAAACCTGAGAATCATAACAACCCCTGACATGAATTCACATCCTCAGAGAGACGTAAAAAGAGCTTATTTATGCTTATTATTTATTGTGACTGGCTTTACTTTTTTACTTTCTGCTTTCATGTCTGTAACTCATTGCATTTTATTTTTACATTTTTTTAATCTAATTTTCTCAGAGTCATCTGATACAAATTAAATATGACCAGTGATACCAAACTAGATACAGGATCTTCAGCAAAATCTGGAGTTTCTGAATAATATATCAAAATTAAGTGAGTCGTTTTTGCTTAAAGAACTTATAGAAAAACCTAGAAAAAATAAGTCCTAGAAAAAAGGACTTATTGAGGAGCACAGGTGGAACGGGTAACTAATTAACTAAACAAGGACAGGAACAAGACCAAATAAGGAAAACCAGGAAGACTAGAAAACGAAAACAAAATAGAACCGTGAAAACACTAAAACAAAAGACATAGAGCGTTACAGTAACACATTAAATGAAAAGGTAAGTAATATTTTCTTGTTTTCCAATAACAATTTTACACTGAAAAGTTATTTTTTACTTAAATAGTGTGTAGATTTCTTCCATTTTTGTTATGTTCCGAAATGTAAATAAATAGCACAAGAATAATACAAATATTTATGCATGTACAGTATTTATCTTCATAACAGCACTGACATTAATGAATGAATAAAGTTGTAATACCGTACCTTTATTTTAGCATCATTATCAGTATTGTTCAAGTTCCTGCTAAGCGTCGTCTCAGATGAACTTAATTTCGACCCTCGTAGATCTGAATTTGGACCGTTTACACTCTTTTGTCCCACATGCCTGAAACATTATTCTGAAAGAAAAACAGTTTGGACATTTGGACTCAGATGCAGAGAGAACACAAATGTTTCTCTGTGATTCATCTATTCAAACTGATATTTCATTAGCTAAATTTGTAAACAATAAGAAACAGAGAGTGACAGAGCCAGCAAAAGATGCCAGAGCTAGAGATCGTGTTGCATATTTTGAATTGTAGTGCGACTCGTCTTCTGTGTCCACATTCAGAGTGGAATACCAGCTCACCGTGCAAAAGAAAATTTTAAAAAGTGAAACACATTTAGCCACTCACGCTTCAAACAGTAGCATGCTACATTGTAGTCACATGGACTTAAAATGTGTCACATGACATTTGCATGTTTAAGTTGGTGGGTGTGGTCAAGTTCATCTTGTAAATAAAAGGTTATCTTGCATTTTTAATCCAGTTAGGTATAAAAATGCCCTCGAGGAATGAGATAAATAAACTCACTGAAAATGAAAGGTCAGGTTGAGGTCATTGCATATTGGGATACAGTTTTCTTCAGGGGCAGAGAGGCAGTCGGGATGGTCGGGACTTTACCCGGTGGGCCGGCCGAAGGATTTACACAGAGGATCACAAACTGAGCGGCCACGAGGCGAACGCGACCGGCCCCTGAGCTTAAAAGAATCAATGACTTTACTAAAGTCTCTGCAGATAGCGTTTAAATAGTCCCCTCCTCCACGTGTTGCAATTAGCCAACCAATATTTATATCAGTAACTCATGCTCTATGTCTTTGTTATGGTTAGGTGATCCTGCAGAACATGGTCACAATTTAAAAAAAAAAAACAATTTGATTTGTTTGTTTGTTCTTGAATTCCCCTTGGGGCTCAATAAAGTATATATAATCTATAATATATACATATATATATATATATATATATAATGTAGAATGGAGCAAAGTCTCTTGGGAATGGGGAATGCGTTTATCCAATTAAACGATTGCAGGTCAAGTCGGCGCTGGGTGCATTATGGGTATTTCTTTAGAGTTTACTTATTTTTGTCTCATTCGAAGCAAGATTTAAGCAAGTTGGGGTTTTGTATTAGTTATTGTATTAGTGATGTTAAGTTAGTTTGAATGGGTTTTGTTCATTTGCAGCCCAGTTATATAAAAGTGAAACTGTTACCATCATGGAGAGAGATGTGTAGGGGAGGCACTTAAATAGCATGTTAAAATTCATAGATTTTTTTATTAACTAATAGGCGGAATATAGCGCTGCCTCCTATTGGTGTATTCTGTCTATGCTCCTGCATTTAGAGTCACTCAATGTAATGCAATGTAGGGGCCAGTTGTTATGATATTAAAAGGGGTTTGGCCAGTGCAGTCAGAATTTTCCCGGTGGATTTTAGTGCCCCACTCTGCCCCTGGTTTTCTTCAGGGCTGTTTGTTTTTCTTCTTCATTATTTTTGTCTTGTTTTACCTATTTTTAAATTCAGGATAAATCTACTTAAAGTGAAATGACTTAAAATAATTGTTCACCCAAAACTGCAAATTGTGTCATCATTTACTCACACTCGAGTAATTGTAGAACTGTATATATTAGTTTGTTCTGCCGAACACAAAGGAATATATTTTGAAGAAAGTTTGTAACCAGGCTGTTTTGGGTCACCATTGACTTCCATAGTAGAAAAAATAAAATGATCCAAATGACCCAAAGACATCCTGGTTACAAACTTTCTTAAAATATCTTCCTTTGTTTTCATTTTTGGGTAAAACAAAAAAACCTGGTCTGAAAAAAAAGCTTCATTCAAATTAAGAGCTGGATTACAGTATTTTTCTTATTTTGTTCCCTGCTCTTGAAACATAAACTTACTTTATCTTGATGCTGTTTTCAGAAATCAAGTCTTTACCCTCTGCTATGCTGATAATCCTTTACCCAATTTACCTGGTATTCCTGGTCCAAAATGACCAGCATTGCTTGAACACAGCATGAGGGTTAAGCAAAGTAATTGCATCCTGATTTAAGACGGAGTATTTGTAATGGAAAACAAGACAAAAATACCAAGTAAAAAAATCCTGTTTTTGCAGTGTTCTGCTCATTTTGGCTAATTCACGTGTATACTGCCCTTTCAGCAACCCTTGTACGGACAACTAAACAACAAATCAGACAGATTTACACTTCAAATTGTACGGTTTCAGGGTTAAAGGTCTTATTTATGAAGCAGATTTGGACAGATTGCTTATGTGAAGTAATGTGAACAAGAAAGAGAATGTAAATCAATCAGGTCATTTAGCTGTTGCAAAACTCTGCTCTGGACTGTGTAGGATGGTCAGTTTGCCCTCACA
The DNA here is from genome assembly GCA_032361165.1 of Enteromius paludinosus. Taxonomy (NCBI): domain Eukaryota; kingdom Metazoa; phylum Chordata; class Actinopteri; order Cypriniformes; family Cyprinidae; genus Enteromius; species Enteromius paludinosus. Next base: position 25,461,423 of record JAUMHQ010000053.1, read on the forward strand.
TGAACATGATTTGTGTGCCACGTGTGTTTTTTCTCATGACCGCTCTAAAAACATTTAATTACTCTGTAAAGCTCCTGCACTTTATCTCTGAACTCTCACTCTCTGTTAATTCTAAGCTTTTAACTGTCTAAAAGTGTAAGCTGAAGCCTGTTTGGCCAGAACAACACACACTGTCCTGCTCCTCAGCACATCCCTGAATGTGTGCGCCGGCTTTCACGGGATATCACAGCTGGATAAAATCCCAGTTTCCATTAGCGAGATACAGCAGGATAAAAATCAACATTTGGAAGAGAGTTCAAAGCGTAATGAAATTTCCACCCTCAGATTATTCAGATCAACAGAAATTGTTATATGTCATGCTTTCGAACTTGAAACGAATACAATAATGACTCTCCTTCATGTGCTGTTGCTCTCTTGATGAATTACTGATATTTCTGATTTCAGCATCTTAAAGAAATAGTTCACCCAGAAATCAATATTTGCATGCCCTCATGTTGCATTACCTTCTTCTGTGTCTGGAAGGAGATGTAAATGTTTTGCATAGAGGCCTAAAGGGCAAAATATATAGAAAAAAGTGTACATGGTGGAAGAAGATTTATATTTGGCTGAACTGCCACTTTAAAGCCCTTTCTGCCATTTCAAAACTTAAAAAAAAAAACCACTATGTGTATGTACTCTGAAAAATATTCTTAATCTTTAGGAGTGAAGTTAAGGCCATTTTTTATACACTCTTAAAAATAATGGCTCTTTATTCACATTAATGGTGCCTTTGAACCTTTCCATTTCATTTGTGATTTTATTTTTTGAGTCTAATAATCATGATTAACCATTTAGTCATAATTATTGTCGTAATTTTTTAATTCTTTTGCACTTTCCCTTAAGCACGAAGAGAGCACGGTTGCCAGGTTGTGAAGATTAAGTAAACCATTGGATTGAAAATGGATAAATGTATGGTGGAATCTGGCAACCGAGACTATTGAAAATTGTGGAGGCTTGTTACCAATGCAAGATGATGCAAATGGCAAATTAAAATAAAAAATTTCCATGATAAATAACCAGCAGTAAAATAAATGCTTAATTAATCGAGATAAACTTAAAATAAGATGTACTGTGCAGCCCAAAGTCAACATACTGTATGACTTGTCTTAGAAGAAGGAGTTTTGCTGTCCATTTATCTCACTGCTGATGCGATGTTTTGTTCTTGCGGCTTGTTTTTGACGTTTTTCTCACCCAGACCCAAATGTTCATTCACACAATGTAGCAGAACAGGAAAGTGGAGTTTGAAAGAGTTGCAGTTATTAATGAAGGGATATCAGCGAGCAGTTCATCAGACTGCAGCCTCAGGGTGTGAGATATAAACCAGACGTCAAACAGATGCTCTGAGACAGTGTTACGATGACGTCACTGTAGGGCAGATTTACACTGTTTGTGCTACAGATGTAAACTTGCAGAAGTGTAAGTGATCAGACTTCTAATATACACATAGTGGATAATGGTAGTAGTAAAAATCCCACAGACTTGCTCTAATGGAGGAACTTGCCTGGATCTACAGACCAGAATATCACAGAAACGTCCGAGAACATTCCCTGTTTGCTGGGATTGTGTATTATGTTCCTGTCTAAACACAAACACACACAGAAAGAGCTGTTCATTTGAGTGTAGTAAAATGGTCTAAGGAGTTTAAGAATGTAAGAGTGGCCTTCTTTGAATAGAATAGAAGGTTTGAAAGAACAGACTTTACTTGAAATAGGAATTTCTTTTGTAACATTATAAATGTCTTGACTGTCGCTTTTGATTAATTCAACGCATTGATGCTGAATAAAAGAGTTAATTTCTTTAAAAACAAATCTAACTGATTCCAAACTCTTGAACAGTAGTGTACATCGAAGCCAGTTTGTATCTCGGTTAACAACAGCTATTTTATTATCTGGATTTCATTTGACTTGCTTATTTCATTCCATGCAAGAATTTGGCTTCTTAGTTAAAACATAGATGACTATTCTGACTTTAACTGTCAGATGTGATTGAATATGAAATCAATGAATTTAATAAAACGGATTCTGTTAATAAAGTGAAAAGATTTAAATCAGACTGGTTTCTCTCTCTCTCTCTCTCTCTGGCATTGTTCTGTCGGTCTTCTGAGTCCTGTGGATCTATATTGGGTGATACTGAGAACAGAGCATTACTGTAGCTCGTGTTCATCTGACCGGATCAACAGAGCTAAACCCAGCCTGGCCCGCTGGATCTCACTCTAAAGACCTCTGCGGAGGGATACACAGCCTTCTCATGAACTCACGATGATCACGTGTGTGTGTCTGTGTGTTTACAAAGAAACAAAGATGAGCCACATATAGGAGCAAATGGTCACATCTCCTGTTACGTAACACTCCCATCTACACTCTTCAAGATGCGTGTCGCTGTATTTTAGGTAGAAAATTGTACCCAGGCGCTAAATCGGATGAAAGCCTCCCTTTGGGGACGTCTTTAAAGGTCAAAATGATTCATAAATAAATAAATAAAAAAGCTTGGAGATGTCTGAGATTGTTCGAGAAGGCCTTGAGTTCAGATTCTCAGAGACGGTAACTAATACTCAAGCCCTCTGCCAGCCTCACACACACATGCACAGCAACAGTATCGCTTACTGTCAAAGCATAGTTTGAGTTTAATAACAGGCCGTGTCATACACTATCGCTCAGAAGTTTGGAATTATTAGGAGTTTTTTACATGGTTTTTAAAAAGAAGCCTCTTCTGCACACCAAGGCTGCATTTATTTAATCACAAATAGTAGCCTAATATTGTGAAACATTATTGGAAGTTAAAATACCTCTTTTCTGTTTAAAGGTGCCATAGAATGCATTGAGAGAATATTTTAAATTGTTCTCTGATATGTACATAGAAGGTATGTA
>JAUMHQ010000053.1:25464428-25474706 GCA_032361165.1 Enteromius paludinosus
TCCATGTACTGAACTGTTATTATTCAACCATGCCAAGGTCAATTCAGTTTTCCATTCTATGGCACCTTTAAATATATTTTAAATTGTAATTTATTTTTGTGATGCAAAGTTGAATTTTCAGCATCATCCTTCAGTCTCACATCCTTCAGAAACCATTCTGATATGCTGATTTGCTGCTCAAGTAAGATTTAGTATTCATGATGTTTTTAACTAGTGATACACTACCATTCAAAAGCCACAGTAAAGGCATTTTACGTCTGTTTCAAATTAATGCTGTTTTGAATATCCTATTAAAGAATCCTGAAACAAATGTGTTGCAGTTTCCACAAAAATTTTAAGCAGTTTTATGAACTGTTTTCAAAACTAATGCATATTCAAATGATTTCTGAAGGATCATGTGACACCGAGCACTGAAGTAATAATGCTGAAATCTCATCTTTGTATCTCAGTAATAAACTGCATTTTAAAATGTATTCAAATAGAAGACTCTTATTTAACATTTTAATAACATTTCATATTATTGTTGTTTTTACTATATGTTTGATCAAAATAAATGCAGGCTTGGAGAGCATAAAAAAAACTTGTACTAAATCATTTTAACCACCAGTGTACCAGTTTAAAAACCAAACCTGGGCTGGTTTCTTAAGGAAACAAACCTAAATCTGTTCTCCGCTGCAGGCGAAACAAATTCAGAACCGCTCTATGCGGTCATTCCGTGTGATTATGAATACAGGCCTATGATTTTACAGCAAACCACAGTTAGATGTTCTCTATGTATTGCCACTGCCAGCTCTAGATGTGGTTACAGCACATTCATTAATGTTTTTGTACATTGTTTGTGTTCCAACAGAGCTTCCAGTCTTCCAAAACCAGATGTTGCACCAAAGGTATGAGAGTTATACATGCATGCAGCCAGCCAGAGTGCACAGCTAAAGAATAGCGTACAGTATATGTCATTATTCCCCTCTGAGACAGACACACAGCTCTATATGTACTGTATGCATGAGTTTCAGTTTGGCATGTTTGTAGCAAACAGAGGTGTGCTTGCTGCGATCAGTTATCTGTCTTCAATTGCTAAAAGGTGTACAACAAGGTTGTGTTTGGAATAGAATACTAAAAAAATGCATACTGGACATTTAATATAAAAAAATATATATATAATATATTTTGTGAAACAAAATGATGCACGTTACTTATCAGGCATGTTTAATGTAGAAAGTTGCTGTCCAGTTCTAATATCTGATTGACATGTTTATTTACATTATTGAACATACTGACACACATTATTTATGTCACCAGTGGTGTAGCTTCTGTTGTATAACCCATTTACTGTTGTCTGTTGATTTTGTTGAGTTGCTGTTGTCGTTTTGTTTGAGTCCCGCATGTGCTTTCCTCCGTGTTTAGGATGATTCTGTGGAAATCATCAAACCTGTTCCCATGACAACCTCCATTCCATCCTCCGTTGACATCACAAACTCCACCCACATCACTTCATCCTCCAATAGGAGCGCTCGTCCATTTGGAGGCACGGGGTCACCACACATAGCCTCCATTCCGTCCGTCGCGTCTGCTTTTGCACCCGCCTCCTCAGCTCTAATCCCTAATGCACAGGCTCCGCCCACTCGTATTGATGGTTCACCCAATCATCTACCAGCGGTGCCCCGCCCTTCAGTTTATAACACGCCCATCAATCTCTACTCCAATGAGAATGCCTGTGAGGTTGCCATGGGCCAGAGGCGGGGCCTGCTGGAAAGCCAGGGTGAAAGCTCTCAGCTGAATGGGTAAGAGTTTGATTGACACTTCAATGCCCCGCCCACCCTATAAACACAGAGCTCAACTCAAAAAGCGACAACTGCTTTTTCAGTGGCCTGGCTTCTGAAACCATGTTTCCATTTTTTCCCTCCATAGATGTTTCAGAAAATATCTTTAAAAATGTTTTTAGAACATATTTTTTAAAAGATATGCAAAAAACAAGGCTTTGTAAAAGCATCTTTAACCAGTTTAACCAGCAGGTTTTTCCTTTTTATTAATTTGATTTACATTAACTTGATGTACCAACATAACTAAAACTGATTTTTAATTTTTTTTATTTTATAAAAACTATAAATATAAAAAATAAGCTATAAGTAATGAGAATAATACAACACAACTATATACTAATATGTCACCATTCAAAACAAGTTAAAAGAAACTTAAATCTTATACCAAATCCGTCTTTAAGTCACTTATAGAAATTAATACAATGTACCATTTTTTGCATTTCATTTAGCCTGTTTTAGGAATATGACATATTTTCAAACATCATATCACAGTTCAAACCACAACATATAACAAAATAATCCTAATATGATTACCCAGCACTAGACTTATTTCACAAATGTGAGCTAAATTATGGCTTACAGTTTATGATTTTAAATGCACATGCTATTTTTGAACAACCTCAGAGCTTACGGTCAGTCTATCTTAAAATGTTCAGAAGTTTTCACAAAAAAATCATATATTTTAAATGTAATTAGTTTAATTTTATTTCGTTCATGGATATTTTCCAACCAACTTACTTCACATCATCACTTACAATTTATAAAACCATGACGAAAAGGAGGCAGGGAGAAGAATATCTTATAAATATATATATATTTTAAATGACATTTTTACTTCCAAAACCCGCCTTTGAACCCTGTCACTGATACCAAACCATAACATTTAAATATGAAACTGTATTTAGCTGCTAACCATGATGTCCCTCCCCTTTTTTGTAACATGGTTCAATCCAACCATGCACTTCAGCTGGTTGGATTAAACCAAAAGTACACAACAGGTGAGTTTGAATACTTGGCACAACATCATATTGAGTTCTCAGAAGTCATGCCAACATTTAAACCCAACCAAAGTAGGAAGTACATCTGCCGAATTTACATTCGAAGAGTTCAGATGCAAAAGCCTCTAAAAGCCATTTTGGTCAAAAATGAGATAAGGATGCTAAGTGAATACCCGTCACACATAGTATATGTTCATCAAGTACTTTCACTTCAAATGTGCTAAATACCAGCCTCAAGTCTTTCAAAGCAAATTTGAAAGAAAAACATCACACGTACTTAGATGCTTTTGCATCTGAACCTTGTACTTTCATTTAATGCATTGTTTTTATACTATATATACTATATACTTTTAATAACCTTTGGAGGGGATCTTCATGCGACTAATATTCCAGAATTTTCTTTCATACTGGCTGCATCTCTCAGTATCTCTTTTCGCGCAGTGACGTATGCGAGATTCTGGTCATTTACAGGCGGGCGTCAGTGGCTCTGATGTTTGCGTGTATATTTAGCTCCGTGTAATGCTATCTGTTGTGTGTTTTAGTGTGTGTATGTATGAGGGCTCTCCCTTGGATAATGTCCCAGGGGAAGCTCAGATGTATTTTGTGTGGGTTTCATATTTTAATTACGGTTATAAAGTGCTGATTGACATTATTACGCAGAAGAAGTGCGTCTCTAATTACACGTGCTAATGCATATGCATATTCTGCGACTCACATACACGCACGTCTCATCGGATCAGCTTATTTGTTGTGATGCATTTTGTTTGTTTCTGTGTGCTAATAACATTAATAGCATAATATCAGCCTGGACACCAGCACAGATTACAGTTTAATCACCCAATAAACCCATTCTGCTTCTCATAAATTGTTTGGAATACTTGCACTACTTGTACTAGTCATACTGCTATTTTTGCAGTATGTGTACATAGTATGCATAGGATATAACCTGCTACGAGTGCCAAAATATGCAGTAGCCTATATACTGCACAGTATGCTAAAAAATTCTAAACATGATATTTGTTAAAATATGCTGTGTCTAAACAAGAAGAGAATATTACAGATGTGGGAGAGAAAACTGATGAGAACCAAATGCTTCTCGTCATACTATGCACACATCTAATGGTTTTTATCCTCCCTCTCCCATAAACTCTGATAAATCCTCCTCATTATCCTCATACAGCTGTACATTATAAAGTCAAATCAGTGCCAGCCCTGTTTCTATGATTTTTATAGGCAGTTGTTGAGAAAACATATCCTTTCTTATTGCAGCCCTGTGTGTGCCTGGTTCTGAATACTGCATTTAGTTTGAATGGAAAGAATTCCTCTGGATTAAGTTAGTTTTTGTCTTTGTTAAAGGAATAGTTCAATGTTATTTTGCATTCCATCACTTGCTCACCAACGCATCCTATGCAGTGAATGGGTGCCGTCAGAATGAGAGTTGATAACAACATCACAATAATTCACAAGTGATCCACACCATCATGTAACATCTTGTGAAATCTGTGTCACACATCCATAAAGGCATTTTAACTTTAAGCTTCTGGTCAAAATACATTTACAGCAATGCTTCATCCAGTGGAATGTGTGTGTTTCCAGCTGTTGGTCTGTCTCAGAGGGCTTAAGGAGGATTGTATGAGTTTAATGGTTATTTTTCTCCTCTTTTCAGCCGGGGACTCCAGCCACAAAGTCAGTACCGTACTGATGCTCCTTTCATTGTGTGTGTGTGTGTGTGTGTTGTAAATATTGCTATGATTTGTACTTCAAAATCTCAACTTTGAGAGTGCTTTGTTTTTTTAAGAATATATCAAACACTGAAGAACCACTAAGTATTAAACTCAAGTCATGTTAGTTGAATAATGTACTGAAGGGTCACCATGTTCATGCAGAATGCTATGATTTACATGGTTGTCCAAAGTCCTCAAAACATATTTTGTACTATTATATACTACCAATTTCCACTTTGTAACATTTTTAGTGACATATATTACTGTTTTAAGCAATGTACAACATGTATATCTGTATACAACTCCAAAAAAGTGTTTAAGGGTTTTGTGACCCTTTAAAAATAAATATAACTGATCCCTGCTGGAAAAAACAAACAAAAGATCACTTTTTATTTTTTTTTTTCTGGTTACAATGGACCCTGTGTGTGTCTACTGGTCATTGGTGACCTGCTATTGCTGGCCCATACTGTATATCTCCCAAAACACACTACAGGAAGCCATTATTTATTGGTTTAAATGGCTTGTAATGGTATTTGTAGTAGAAACCATTAGAATTTTCTGCGATGGTTCTATTGTTGTTTTTTTAAGCAGGGATGGAACAGTAATGACTTTTAAAGCAGAGCACACTCAAGTAAAGCAAAGCTAGGTTTGTGGTTCGTTGTTTCTTCTGTTTGTGCTGCATGAGTGTGTTGACGTGAGCTTGACCACATGCACGTTATGTGTTGTATCGCAGTGGTCAGCGGTGTTTAAGAGCAGCTTGTCCGAACAGACTGTCTTCCGTAACACGGTTCCTCCGCGCTCAGCCACACGGCGCTGATTTATTGACAGCTTAAGAATGTTGTACGTGTCGGTACAGATGGGCTTCGGTACGACCAGTACGTCCCAGGCTACAAAATGTTTTCGAGAGAGACAGGTTCGACGATTCCGGACGTCCAGATCAGTTTCTTCTCAAACCTGTCGCTTGTATTTCATTGCACGTGCAACAGCGCCCTCTTCTGGTCTCGTGCGTTTCTACTACTTTCATATGTTTTATTTCCTTCGGAGAGCTTTTGTTTCTGTTTATTATTATCTATTTAATCGAAATGCATCGCAAAAAGCCTACTTTTGAGGTGAATCAGTGAATTTACAAACTTCTTGGAATTAATTTCTCCCCGCTCCATAACCTTAAAAGAAACTTCTGGTGCTTTTTCAGTTTGAGTTACCTTGTTAGGTTTTACCATGGTCGCAATACCATAGTAAAAAGCCTAGCTACACTATCTGTAGCACTGTCACTGCTATAATAAAAAAATGACAGAAAGATCGTAAGGGCTTCTTCTTACGGTGTTGTGTGTTATTAACAATACCTGTTTTGGCCTAAACCATGGTTTACCACGGTGAATTTTTGTGGAAAAGTATTTAATTTAATGTTTCGGAAAGCCTTTCCATTATGTAATGACAATTGTTTTTATATTTTATTCTTCATAGTGGTCCTCCAGCTGTGTTTAAGTGAGTACATCTGTAATGCGTGTCCCATCAGTAAAACCCCTCCAAAAGAGAATGAATGATTAAAATGTTTTATCTTATTCCTTTTTTACGCCTCCATCAGAAAGCCTGCAGTGTACAGGTAAAGAAGGAATAACCAGCAATGCCCTTGTTTCTCAAATGCTTAGCTGCTTTGTGCATTTAATAGGCTATGCAGTTTGATATTTTTGTAATAATTGTGCATTTTATATGCACTATGATCAGATGTAAAAGAGTATCTGTGTTTCTTTGTGTGTGTGTAGAGTTCCTCGTAAACCTATCACAGAAACAGACATTGAGTTTTACCATGTCCCGACTCACGGTGATGCCAGCAGGAAACGCATCATGGAGGACACAGAGGACTGGCGCCCACGGACAGGAACTTCACAATCTCGCTCGTTCCGTATCCTGGCCCAAATCACCGGCACTGAAACTGAATTTGGTGAGAGTATATTATTTTATTTTATGAATTATTTATTGCTTTTTAAATGTTGTTATGTTCCTTTTTTATATTTTATTAAAATGCAATCCCATTAAAAAGCTTCAATGCTAAATTTGAGATTAATATTAAAATGGATATTTTATCCGAAATTGATATCTATTTAAATAATTGATATTTATTTTAAATCGCAGTTGAGAAACAGTTGGGAGGATGTTAAAGAATTTAGAATTTCTGTATTCAATTCGTTTTCTGAATGTGTTTCAGATCGCTCACAGGAGGCTGAGTCAGCAAAGAAGAGCACAAAGTAAGTTGCTCTGCTCACCAGCTGTTTTGGAGTGTGTGCTGTGTGTTTTCGTGATGATGTTTTCAGGTTTTCTCTGAAGGGTGTTTGTGTGCTGATACTTACCTGTGTGATTCTGGCATCCCGTGGCCTGTTAAAGCTCTGGCTCTAGTTAGATCACTGACACATTCCAGCACTAGGGCACAAAAGAGTTTTTCTTATTCCTCAACAAAAGGTCATTAAAAGGAATTGCTTAAAGGGATAGTACACCTGAAAAAAAAAATTCTGTCTTTATTTACTCACCCTCACATTGTTCCAAACCTGTACGAGTATCTTTTTTTCGACACAAAAGAAGATATATTTAAGAATGCTGGTAGCCCAATAGTTTACGGTACCCACTGACTTCCGTAATATATATTATAATTTTATATGTTTTTCATACCGTGGAAGTCAATGTATGTCTTCTTTTGTTTGGGTGAGTAAATTATTAAAGAGTTTTTAATTTAAAATGTTATTTTTTTAATTGATTTTTGAAAAGGAGCAGTTCAAGTATCACGTCGATTTAAAAAAATGAATACAAGTTTTTGGTAACACTTTACTTAAATCCTTATAATATAAAATGCATTATAAAAGTAGCTTAATGCATGCCTTGTATACCTTGCATAATCCATTGTATGATCTCGCTAATAATTGTGAGCAGTTTTAATATATTATATTACTTATATATTCATTGTTACACCTTTAGGAAGCGTAATGCATTAAAACACATGGCACATTTACAACCAGCTTATTTATGAAAAATCTAATGCATTACAATACACATTATGAATAACACTCTAAAGCATTTAAGAAGGCTTCAAGTAAAGGGTTAGGACGTTTTTGTTTGTTTTTTGAGTATATAGCAGGTGTTTATTGCTTATATAGTAAGTTGTAGTTCGAATATGGAGCTCAAGAAGGGAAAAACACCTACATTTCATTCATATAGGTACCATATACTGTAGGTAATCATATATTATTCACATTTTGCCAAACTGATAGTTATTCTTGTAATCTTGCTCTGTTGTTGGTTTGCCGTTGAAGTTGTCATGCAATAACTTGTCTTGTTTTTTGTGGGTGAATTCATAGTTTGTGAGGTTTCTTGGCTTCTCTTTTATAATAATACAGTGTGTGCTGTGTGTCTTTTATGTGTATTTGAGCAATGCGTTGAAGCTCGGTTTGGGGCAGAGTTACAGAAGTGACGTGCGGTGGCATTTCTGTCTGCATGGTTTGCAGTATCTCTAGTATCTGCAGTACTTCTACAGCTCTTCATACTGACTTTGTTACTCTTTCTCTCTCTCTCTTGTTCATTCTCTGTGAGCAGGGTAGTGAAGATTAATCCTAAGATTGGACCTAAATATCATAAACTCAGAGACTGGCACCATGGAGTGTCTGCTCGAACCCTTAACGTCCTCAGCCTGGTGTAAATGCGTGTGCGTGTGTTTGAGTGTGTGTGTGTGTGTGTGTGTGTGAGTGAGAGAGCAGGTCTATGTGGGAGGTTTCCATGTTGGAGACTGAAAAGAGACGTCTGCAGTTTTATCGTAAATGAGTGGGTCAGAATCAGAAACAGCAACATGAGCTCTGTAAAGTGCGTTTGTGTAGATTGAAAGTGTGAAGATTCAAACTCTCAAACTGTGTTCTTGTGATTTTTATTAGTGAAGTTTATTAGTTGCACTACAGTATTGTATTACACGTGTGGCTTGGATCTTATTTCCTTTCTGTGATGTTTCAGCTTTTGGTCTTTCAATTCCTATTTAAAGGAAGATTTTGGCCTCACTAGTTAAATTACACAGAGCATCGTTCGATTAACAGTGGAAAAAACGATTCATCTGTCCAATAAATTTTGCAGCATTTATGGTAATGCACTTCTGTGGTGTTCCGTGAGGAAATGTGCAGCTCATATTTTTGTGAAAGCACTTAATTATTGTAGTTTTTTGTTCAAATAATAGAAATGCATCTAGTTAGTTGCATGGTCATGACACGTTTTAATGCATTGCTGTTATATTTTCAGAACTGTGTGTATTTGAATTATTATTAGGTGCTCGTTGTATTTCCAATATAAGTGCATTACTGTAAATGTGCTGTTTATTTTCCTAAAATTAGATTATTTATACATTTTTATCTGTGTTTTTTACAACAAGCCTGTCACAGATGCTGTTCGCCAAGTTTTAATCCCAGAATATTCTTTTATTCATTCATGATTTAATTTGTTTCTCAATAAAAGTGACTATTCCTTATGTAGCGAAATGGAATAAAGTGGCGTGGCCTGTATTTTCTGAAGAGTTTCTTTTGTGTATTTTCTCTTTATTTGTGTCAGTGTTTTTATCTGTTTATGTTTATCTAAAACTGAGTCTTTTTTTTGAAAAGTGGGTCTTTTGATCAAAGCAGCACACGGATCCAGTAAAGATTGTTATGATGAAGTGTTCAAATTGATCATAAAGGCAACATAAAACATCCTTTGCGTGTTTAACTTTTAAAGCATCAAACGCATTTAATGAGAAATCATATGATACGATTAGTTATTATATGTTTCCACTCACATGTGGCTTTGGAGGGAGAGATGAAATGTGCACAGTTACGCATTATGTATTAATCAAATTTAAATACGGTGATTGAAAAACTGCAGTTAGCATTTTTATACACTAGAGAGCAGTGTAGTGTTTTTTCATGCATTGTTCAGTTTTGGGCTATTTTGTCTTCTTTCAGACTAATGGAAGGAAGGCATCAAAAATACACTTTTATTTGCGTATCATATTTATGAAATTGCAATTCATATCTTCTAATTTTTTTTACTTACTGTACATTGTCCAGACTATATATATATATTCTAAAGGGTTCATTCGTCTGATTGACATACCTTATCGGAGAAAATGGTGAAAATATTTCAAAACATACAGCAACCATGGAAAATGTTACAGGGTTGATCTATGTCTGTATGTGTACAGATACGTCATATATAATGATAAAATGCCTCAGATCACGCTGATCAGGTTCGCACTGACAGATTTCCTCTGCTCATGGATGTGTGTGATGGAGAACTTCCTGTGTTTTATTTCCGATTGCTTCTCTCTCATTCGATTAGCCTGCTGTGCTGCTCCACTCTCATTGGATTATTTGCTGTGTAATGAATCTGATTGGCTGAGAGCAGTAACGATCGTCCTTATTACTGGGGAGACGGGACCTGTTTTCTGTTGTGCCTCTGTGTGTTTGCGTGGATCTCAGTTCGTTACCATCATAGAATAAAGTCGATTCAATTGTGTGTTCTGTATTCTGCCGCCACCATCAGTTATTTTTTTCTTTATCCTATATTCTTATTTGCAGGTCATGGAAAAACGTGCTAGCATTTGTCTACAGATGTCTCTTATCCCTTTACTGAATATGAAGGATTATCAGTTTCACTGACAAAAAAAACTCTCAACCGTGCTGTGTTGCTACGGTACTCACTGCAAAAAAAAAAAAAAATAAAATTAGTGTTTAG
>JAUMHQ010000053.1:25506012-25517732 GCA_032361165.1 Enteromius paludinosus
CTACATCTTGGATGCCCTGGGGGTAAGCAAATAAACATCACATTTTCATTTTTGGGTGAACTATCCCTTTAAAGCGGTAGATGCATGTGTGCTCAGAATAAACATATCTTCCACTTGTATGGATGCTTATAGCCTTATATTTATCATTTTCTTTATAATTCTTGGTGTGAAAGGGGCTTTATAGTTAGTGCCAAATTGTAGCATTTTTTGCAAAAAAAATTTAAAATTGTTTTTAAATGTAATCAGTTAATGAAGTTATTTATTTATTTATTTTTTGCATTGCACTGGGAATCAAACATGAAAGAGTGGCTCCTTAAAATTGCATGCTATCTTAATATTAATAGTATTTTTGTAGCATGCACATTTTAGTATTTATTTATTTAATTTATTTACTTAATTTAAATTTACAATATACACATAAAAATGCTTTAAAATGTGGCAGATTTAGCCAGTAGTATTTTTATGAGTATTGCTAGTGCATGTTTTGTGGATATTTTAAATGGTTTTATTTTAATATTTTCAGTTTTTCTCTTAAATTTAGTTAATGTTTTAGTATTATTTTTTTCGTGATGTTGCCAAACTAATTTCGGCGAGGAGCGTGAACGATTAATCAGACACAGCCAGCCCCATATTACCAATCATTACCGATGATCTCGTCAGCCAATCCTATTCCTACCTATCCACTATAAATAAGCCAGTTTCCTTCCCTTCCGTATCTCGTTACAAACATCCCTCCTCCACCCCTTTTCCGCCTCGTTCGCACTATCCTAACGGGGGTACGCCGGGTCCGAGCCAGACTCAGAGCTCTACCCTCGCTAGGGTTCATAATTCCAGGGCTCGGAGTTGCCCCAGGACAGCACGCCAAACACGCTATTATTAATACTACCACAATTATAAGGAAGCGCAAACTACTGTGTTTCTTTTACATCTCTTGTTTGAACTGATTATTATAACATTTTAAGCCAAAAGTTAAGACATTTTTAAGATTTATAATAATTTATTATTATATTGTGTTTATTAATACAATACTTATTTCCAAAATAAATAAATTATATAGTATATTTCCTAACGTAGTTATTTGTTTATAATAATGTATTCCTGTGATGATAAGTATGCAGCAGTGCACAGTGTGCAGAAAACACTATGCATGTATTGCATTGAGCCGGTGTGTTTGGTAAAAAGAAGGCAAAAGGGGGTGAGGTGAAAATATGGGGGCGTGGTCTCAGAGTGGGGGTGGGGTTTGGCCCAACTACACTGAGGCTACTGTGTGTAAGACTGTGAATAATCCCCTCCCCTCTCTCTCTCTCTCTGTCTCTCTCTCGCTGGGCAGTCGGTGTGAAGCTGTGATTGAGGCTGCTGTGGGGTGTGCAGTTTCTCACATTCTGTAGAGGACACACACACACACACACTCAAGAGTGTGTGCTGAGCGGACAGCTGAGGGATTCACTCGCTCGCTGGAGTTGCGCACACAGAAGATGGATCTCTCGAGGACTTGCCTGCGTTGGGTCTGTGTGCTGGTCATTGGACTTCTGGGACTCGTGGAGGAGAACTTGGGTGAGTGTCAACCTTCAGAGCATTTACTGACTGCAGCTCTGTGTGTCTAATGCAGTATCTGTAATGCAGCTGCTTTCTCTACGGATCGCCACACATTCACATTCTGTTCTATAGCTCAGGATAGTTTAATTGAGTTTTCAGTTATGTTTCAAGTGTCAAGATATTTCCTCTGAAATATCTTTGTCAGTGGTGGACATGTAATCCGTATAGAGCTATAAAAAAAAATCTGGAAAGCAGATCATTTGCTTTTGGCTGCATATTGAGGCCTTTGTTGACTGTTGATGGCAGACTGTTGTGTCTTGATCTCTTTTGGGACTTGGGACTAAAACAGATTACTGTCATTTACTGAAGTGAAAGTCTCTATTTGCTGTGCATTTAGTCTCATTGGTATCTGGAGACAAGCAAATATGCCAGATTGGGGAGAAGAACAAATGTAAAAGTTTTTGAACCAGTCATTGACCTCTATGATGGTTACAGGAAAAATGAGTGTGATTTAAAAAGATCCTATATGCCATTTTTCTCTTCACTAACTTCACTTTTCTTAATGTTTGCTCAATGTCTCAAAATGTCAAATTACTTTTCACAGTGTTTTTGCTTGAAGTGGGATTGAGAGATATTTATTTAGTGATAGACATAAATTCAATTATATTATGAATAATACAACTTAATACAAAAATAATAATATAGTATATAATATAAATATTCAATAAAATAATAGTTGTTTAAACAATATTGTTTATTTATTTACAATAATATATTTTTATATAATAGTAATAATAATAATAATAATATATTTTTTTATTCAATGATCAATTATAAATATTATTATTAAAACATATTTATAATTTAATTATATTTATTTGATGCAATGTAATTTAATTACGTATTATTAAATCAGTTTTTCTTTGTGTGTTTGAACAGTATATGTGCTTTATGGTGTTCTGTATATTTCAAACGCTGTGTTTGGTGGTAGTGATGGTGTGGCAAATGGTCAGCCAGGTGTTACTGTGTGTGTTTCTAGTTTGGTAGTGTGCTATCAGCCTCTCAGCTGCCTAACACTTGTTTTACACACAGTTGGAGGTCCAGCTTTGAAATCAGTGTTTAATCCATACAACAGACTTTCTTTCTCACACACCTGTTTGACTTTGTGTTTTCTAGCCAGACTTTATTTTTTGTTATTTTAATAATCAATGACTTTTCCTTCTGGATATGCGTTTAATTGCATAGTGAAGTAATGATATAAATGTTATTTTGCCGTTGGCCCTTTGTAGTAAAACCAAATTTGCTGTATAAAAGGCCACATTAACAAAAGCATCAAAAAGACTGCATTCAGACATAACATAAAAAAGTCTTCTACTTTTAGTGGATTTTTGTTCTCCTAAAGTCCGCACATATGTCCTGTTAATTTAGTGTGCCGTCTGTTGAACGATTTTAAACTTAACAAACTTCTTGTAAAAAAAACATCTTTGTTTGCTTAAAGTGCAATTGTGATATTTATTAAATGATATATTTAATCATATTATTAAATACATGATTTAGTAATAAAATGTAAACGATGCAGTTTAATAAAAATCATACATATTTTAGAAAATCTGAATAAAAATATTTGTTTAAATACTTTTTTATAATGTAATGTTCATTTTTTAATAATGTAATATACAATTATATTTAATATATAATACATTTATACATATTGCATTTTTATATTATTGCAATGTCATTTACGTCCAAATTCACCTCTGTATTTTTACAATTATTAAATCTAAGCTAGTTAAGAGATTTATGTTCTTATCCTTTTTGTGTTGGCCTTTGCGTACCCTCATGCTCCGTTCTTGCTGTCTCTTGCCTCTTGAGCGATAAAGATAGACTGAAGGTTCCATCATCAGCCATTTCCATCATTTTCCATCCCATAATAACCTTCAGACATGGTCCAGACCTGTCTCCCGACACCCAGACGCACAATGAACTCATCCGCTGTCCAGCGAGTGCAGCGGAGCCTGCGGTGTCTCTGTCAGAGTTTATTTACACACAGCATCTCAGGCTCTCCATCACTCTCACTGTCCGCTCTGAGTGTCTGTCTGAGTGTCACCATGTATGTTTGAGTGGGGATTGGATGCCGCGGGTCTGCCGCTTGTGCAAACCAAATGGCATTATGACTGTGGTTTAATTAAATGAATGCACACACATGTTGCATGTTTCAGAGCGAAGCACGACGCTGTGTTTTTTTACACACGTGTTTCAGAGTGGCTCAGTTCATAGTAAATGCTTCTTGGTCTGTGAGTTTGGGTCTTTAATGTGCATTCGGGAACAATTTTTGATAGTGATCTTTACAAACTAGTAGTGAGAAGTGCTTATAAACCAACACTTTAAGAACGAGAAATATAAGATGACACTTGAAAAACAAGATGTTTAATGTTTTATTATTATTATTGATAGTAGTAGTAGATTTTGTGGTTAATATTAATAGTTATATTGATAAATACATTTTGCATCCCTATAAATGAAGATTTCAGTTGTTTTTGCATGGTTTCTAGAGGTTTGGTGGTGTTACTCTGTTGCTCCAGCAAGCTACAGTAGATGAACACCAAACAGTATAAACCAGATCATTGGTTTATTTATGATGATTTCTGATCAGAATGCATGAGAAACACAGAAAGTTAATTCATTGAGAAAAAAATAAAGACAAAAATGTTTCAGCCTTGCAGTTGTGTGATGGTATTCTCTGTCTCACCTCACTGACAGCGCTGTCTGAAACACTCACTTCCTGTTTGGTTTGGACAGAGGGCACGTCTCATATCCCCTAGGAAAAACTGCCTTTCATCAGCGTTCTCATCACCTTTTCACCTCTTTTCCTGGGAGGTTTCGAGGTTTATTCTCTGAAGGCTCTGATTAATAATGGCCGTTACAGGTTAGTATTTTCACTGTCGTCGCCCACCTGTTGGATAAATGAAGTGATTTAGATTTGGTTTTATAGCGTAGTCACTCTTAAACGATAATGTTGCTCATGGAGACTATATCACGGCCGTCCAGCTGCAGTCAGCTCGATGGCTGGAGGCCAGAAAATTGTGACGGACAGCCGGCAGATGTAGCTCCACGCTGGATCTTTGGAGTGTGGGAAAGACAGAGGTGTTGAAGAGAAGAATAAAAGAAAACAAAAGAGCGTTTGAGACCATACAAGAGCGAGAAGCTGAGATTTGTTTGCATATCATTTTGTTAGTCACATATTTTTGGTGCCAAGTGGGAGTACCACAGCGTAGCGAGTCATCCTGCCCTCGTTTTATCTAAAGTATGCAAACGTAGACACAAAGCCAATCACATTCTGTGTGTTTGTATAACTGTTTTCATGCTTTGTAATTGACTCTTCGCTAAGCTCCACCCCACATACAGTAGTTACTGTATCTAATGCAGACGAGCTTCATGGGATGTTCCATAGGAACGAACTTGAGATTTCTGTGAAAGACCCGATTTTTATTTAGTAAAATGTGCTCATAAACTGGGTGAACATTAATTGTATATTATTCTTACAAGGGTTGGAACACAGTAACATCATTTAAAAATGCAACTGTCAATCAACGGAAAAAACACTGCTCATCCGTTCTGAGTTATTATTTACTTCCATTGTTTTTGGGTAATGTGTAAAATTATTTTTAAAACTGAGATTCCCATGTGGCTTGTGTTCAAATTATGTTCTATGATTATTTAAAAAACAAGCCAGACTCGTGAGTATCATGCGTGAATTGCATCGTCAGAATATTGTGGCCTTTTCTGTAATTCTTCTTTTATTAAAAATGAGATGTCATCAACCTTACAAATTCAGTAACTACACCCACATTTTAGGGTTAGTTAGATTTGTAATGTTTTTAAAAATCTGTTTTGCTCACTGAGGTTGCATTTATTTAAAATAAAAAATACAGGGAAAATTATAATATTGTGAAATATTATATATTTTAAAATGTAACTTTTTCCTGTGATGCAAAGTTGAATTTTCAGCATCATTACTCCAGTTGTCAGTGTCACACGATCCTTCAGAAATCATTCTGATATGCTGATTTGGTGATTAATGTTAAAAACAGTTGTGCTGCTTAATATTTGTGTAGAAACCGTGATACATATTTTAAAGATTCCTTAATAACTAGAAAGTTAAAAAGAATAGCATTTATTTTAAAAAACATGCATCTTTTGTAACATTATCAGTATCTTTACTGTCATTCATTCATTTAATGCATACTTGTTAAATAAAATTAATCATTTCCGTAAAAAAAATCTTTTAAACTGTAATTTACATTTTGTAGGAACTGTAAGGAACACTGAAGACCGTGATTTCCCCATCTTTCTTTGGTTAAAGTGTGGTGTTCAGAGGGGTCTGAGTGTGTTTGCACTCACCTCATGTAACTCATGTCATGAGCACAGAACAAGGCTTGAATGAGCCTCCCTGCGTGATAACTCGCTTAATGGATTTTGAATGCTGCTCAGGTGTGTGTGTGTGTGTGTGTGTGTGTGTGTGAGTCAGTCTGGAGCCTGAACTTTCTTGATTTATTAATGGCTTTTTAATGATAGAGAACAGCGGTACTGCAAACAGTAACACTCAGAAACAGCACTCTGTGTGTAGTCAGCCTGGAGCCTGGAGCTTGTGCTGTAGTGTATTATTAATGGAGGTTAATGATGAGGAGCAACACTCATGTTCACATTCAAATCTCTGGGCGTTTCTTGTCTTATTGTACATTTCTGCTCTCTAAAATGTATGATCATGATTGGTACATCCTGAAAAGTAACAGGTGACAAGATAACAGTTATGTTTCAATTTTAATAGACACTATATAAATAATAAATAAATAAAAATAAAACAAAAAAGATGTACAATTCTTATTTAGGGTCATTGTATCGGTTAATAAACATATTTGATGTCATCATAACCAGTTATTTGTCTGTTTTTTGGCCTTTTAGTATTTCAGTATTTTCAAACATCTTTGAAAGCCAAAAAACTTTTGCCAAAAAAGCAGTAAAATATTTACTAGAATTACCCCCTAATATATTAATTTAATATTTCAGTAATTTAACAGCCGATTTGCATGGTCCCATTTCTCTGATGGTTAATGGTCACATGATTCCTTGCTTGCAGAAAATTATAATATTAATCTGCTAAAATGACATTTTAAACATTAACATCAGAATTTTCTATAGGACTGCTTTGAAATGTGCATTTTAAAAAAGCACTATATCAATAAATTAGACCTAAATACGATACATTTTCTTTTTTAATGTGTTTATTTTTTAATGTTATATTTATATTTTACGTATTTATATGAACATTTATATTATATTGTATGCATAATATTTTTTATATTTATTTAATTTTACATTTTTAAAATTTACTTTTCATCTCAGTTTGGGAAGCTCTCTTCTGTCTTTGTATTTCTATGGTTCACTCTAACCCTAGTGCATGATGGGAAGGAAGCAGCTGGATTTGGTATTTGGAGGTGTTCTGTGTCACTCCATCTTAATGCCTTTATCTTCTGTTCTTTATAATCCGCCCTCTCTTTCATCTCTCTATCTTTAGTAATGACCCGTCCGTGGACGCACCTGTTTCCACCTTTCACTTCTCACCTGTTCCAGCACCCCACCTGGACAGACAGCTGAGGGCTTATTGGCCTTCTTTTATTTCAGTTTGTGCTGAAAGGATTTTATGCAGTAATCATGAACAGATTTCACAGAGGAGAGTGAGAAGTGTGGGAGTTCACTGAAATGACTTCTTTCTTGATGAAGTATTCACTGTTAAAATAGAAAATCTGGACAGGACATACTAAAAAGCATAGCCAGTTATTTTTTTTCCTAAAGCTAAAAACGTACTGGCTTGTCACTGGTGGTATTAGTGGGAGGATAGTCTCATTGTAGAAAGCATTTGTTTGGATGAAACTAAAATGTTGATACGGCCATGAGTGCAAGATGAGTTTTTAATATTTTAACATCTGAAACGGGTATGCTTTTTGGTACTTAAAAAAAAAAAATAGCATGTAAGCTGTCCAACGCTGTCAGAGAATCCACAAAGCATCAGTTTTGATTTATAAAGATCTTTAATTTGGCAAAAAAAAAAAGAATGCATCTATTCTTTTAGTCTGCACTATTTTAGAATACTTTTTCTATGTAAAAATGAGCTATGTGCCATGAAAACTGGATAACGTCAGCTTAAGATGTATTCAACATTCACATCAATACAGCTCCAGTAGTGTGTTCATTATTAATATGTTGATGTTGTGCGTCTTGCTGAAAGGTGTGGTCACATTAACGAAATTTCACCATCAAAAAGATCCAGTTGTCAGTTGCGAAGCCCAGCTCACACAGAAATCATTTTCAAACCAAGCTGCTTTCTGTAGGTCATTGTGTTGAATCTGCATGACCAACTTAAACCAGGTGTGAAATCTGCAAGGGAAAATGATTCCTACTAAAATGATTCGATTTTGGGCACAAAATGTGGTAAAACATTGGTAAATGCGGATACACCTTAACATTATGGCCAATAGTCATCATTGTTTGCTTCAAATTGTATTTAATCTTTTGATGCACTCATGCACGACTATGCAAAGTGTTGCCACATTCTCCTTTTCTTAGTCCTAGAGCAAGCTTTTTGGTGTTAAAACAGTACTGTCAGGATTTACTGACATGCAGTTAAGAATTAGCACTGAAACGGCATGGACACAGCTATTTCTGTGCCTGACCTTACTGATATGCATTTGTTGGGGTTTCCCTTTCAGATGGAAAAGTTATGGAAGGAAAGTATTAAATGATGAACGTTAAATTACTGATATTTGCGTCATTATTCAACGCCCAAAAAAAGGCATGTCTCAACTATTTTGTGCTCGAAATGGCTGCATTTGTTGTTGCTAGGAAGAGGCTAGAACAGAGAGTTTGTGTTTTTTTTTTTGCACATATTAATTTATTTTGTAATGTCAGAAGAACACATTCGGACATCATTTTTCTGATCTGTTCTTTAATTTGCGTGTTGTCAGTAAATCAACCGCAGAAATGTTGTTCACGCCCATCAGAGCTGTTATAGCACTGTGCTCTTGTGCTAATTTGTTTAGTTGTCTGGCCCTTAATATGTTTATAGGGTCTATTTTGAGCTCACAAAGTTACATTTAATAGCAGAAAAAAACACCCATTCCTGTGCCCTGCGCAAGGACTTTTAAACCAGTTGTAATCACAATACCAAGCTCTATATTATAAGAACACCAGCTTCAAGTGCTTAGCTTAATTTTATTTATTTAGATAACAGACAGTTGCAGAACTCTCGCTGAGGAGCCATGGAAACACATTTCAAGCGCCACCGACAAGAGACACGGTCTGCCTGTTGTGACTGCAGATGTATACTATTGCATATATGTTTAAATTACAGGAATATTGCTGGTTGTTTTTAGCCTGGATTTGGTGGCATGCTGTCAATTATCACAGACAACGGTTTGAATTCCTACCTTGGTGTATATAGAACAGGAGATGTGTTTAGACTAATAAAACTGTCTAAAAGTGCAATGTGCAAAGTAATATACTGTCTTTCAAGTGTTTGCTTTTCAGATTCAACACTTGTTATTGCTTGGTATCTGCACGAGGATATCCAGAAGGGATGTGGAAATGATGTAGAAGAGATCAGTAGTCACATCCCAAAAGCACATTAAAACTTTACGGCTCAAATAACAATTATATTAGCAAAAAAATAAATAAAAAATTATATAAAAAAAAAAAAAATTTAAATATAAATTAAATGTAAATTGAACATTTGTATTTTATTTTACATTACTTTAGTTAAATTTCATGTTGGTGCTTAAATCAGAGCAGGACCTTGCACTTCTTCATCTGATGACCAGAAATTCATCTGCTATATATATAAATATATATACAGTATATATATATATATATTTTACGCTATTTTATTTCATTTAGAAATGTTTATGTTACGTTACAAATTTACAGCTCAAATAACTGTAATTTTAAATTTTATTTTATATTGATTTTATAATTTTTTATTCATTTATTTTTTACTGAAAGAGATCATGCTGGTGCTGTAACCAAAACAGGAGTTTTAAATTTTATCCACTTTAAAAAGTAGTCTTAGGTCAAACGTTTTTAGACAGTTTATTAAAATTCAGCCCAAATAACTGATTTTATTTGAGTTTTACTTTATTTTTCATTATTCAAAATGTTATCTTAAAGAGCAGTGCCAATTTATAATTGTAAACTTAATTTTATACTTAAATAACTTTTTTTTTTTTTTTGCTTTTTTTAAGTGCTCGAGAAAAAGCACATCTTTACATTCTCCCATTGTAAATGCATCACTGTAGGAATGTTTCTCACTTGCTTTTACAACCTGACATTATTGTCTATATAGACATTAGGTTCCTTTACATCTTCATAATACATTCACACATGTAGATAAAACTGTGAATGAGGAGCAGGAAGCAGCTTGGTGGAGCAGTCAGGCTTCTCTGACAGATTCGTAGTGATTATTTGCCCATGTAAAGGAATGAAAAGTTTCTCTGTGTGAAAATCTCTGTCCTCAGGGGTTTTATTCAACCATCAGACTGACAGAGTGCGAAAAAGAGATTTTGATTGAGTTCAGGCCCATTCAGACGGCCGGTCTTGCTTGACAAAGCCCAGCAGATAAAGACACAGTTGTAGCTCTCTTTTGTCTGTTCTCCATCTATTATCCACTCTTATCTTTTCTTCTTCTCATAGCAGTTTCACTTTCTTGCATCTGTTGTATTGATCTCTTTTCCTTTCATTGGTGTACGCTCATTATCTCCAGACCCCTGCAGGTTTGATTGATGGCTCTGGGTTTTGATTGACAAGTGTGTAAGGTTTGATTGTGGCACTGATGTGGTTGGATTTTGGGGGCTCTTCCTGGTTAAGAGTGTGTGTGTGTGTGTGTGTGTGTGTGTGTGTTACACATTCGTAGCTTTCTGTGTAATTGGGACATCACGTTGACTTCTATTGTTATTTAATTAAGCTAATTATAATTACTATAGGCTTCTCTAAAATTGAATTGAAACTTATAGTCTCTTTATTTAAGTTTTAGAAAAAATTTTATTCTCAATCTGTTGTTATTTAATTTAACTATTATTACTAAAATCGTCATATTTAGTCTCTTTGTGATGTCCCAAATGTCTTTTTTTTTTTTTTTTAAAGTTTTTATGGGTAAAACTTTGCAGGACAGTGGATCTCCAGGACCAGGATTGAGAAGCCCTGCTTTAGACAAATCTGATGATACACAGAGCAACTTTTTGTTAATGTAGACATCAGCGGACAACCAGGTGAGACAAAAGGCCTAAGACTGATTTAAAATATCCAGTTAGAAATGTGTTACTAATTCTCAAGTGCTCTAGCAACATTGTAATTTTTCCTGGCAAAATTGCTCACAAATTGTATCATCAGCCATGGTATCTCATGTTATTATTCAGTCAACACAGACATTTTGTCTGAAATATATATGTGATATATTTCATATCTTTCTTCGACCATAACATGACATGCTGCTCGTCGAGTTTTTAATAGAATAAATGAGTGCAATTACTGTATGTTCAGTACAGATCTGTTTTCAGTAGAGTTTGAATAACTTCTCATTTTTGCTAATTGACTAGTCATCCAGAAAAGTAGTCAAATAGTTGGCGAGTCAGTGTTTACATTATGTAAATGACTCACCACACAGTGACAGCCAGATGGAGGATGACGCGGGTGAGAAACGAAGGATGGCGTATCTCCAGTGCCAGATTCACGCCGCTTACGCTATGAACAGAGCCAAAAACAGCCGCGAGTAAAACACTAGTTTATTTCTGTCAGCCACTCGGATCAGTGCAGGCTTACAGTAAAACTTGTTTATTGGTAACTGTTTAAAGTGAGTTTTTTTTTTAGCTATTATTAGTTAACTACAGTTCCAAATAAACTAGCAGTGAACTTCTCAGTATTCCATGTTTAATGTTAACGTTGAAGTCTTTAAACACGTTTTAAGTTGTATTTGTTTACAAATGAATTGGTAATATGCTGCATCTATAGCTTCACAAAACTTTGCACGAGTTAAAATTAGGTAAATATTAGGGATGTAATGGTATTGTAAATACCGTCGTACCGCAATATAAATTTTTTTCGATAATACCGTGGTCGCGTGACTCGATAAAATGATA
>JAUMHQ010000053.1:25536059-25551257 GCA_032361165.1 Enteromius paludinosus
GAAATCACACACAGCACAATATTGGTCTGTTGGACTTGGTTGAACAAAAATAAACAATATTTTGTTGCTTAAGCTTACAGTATGTATTCAGTCATTATTCAATGTATACTAAAATCCATATGAAAAAACTTACTTCTCACTGTTCTCAGGTCAAATATTTAAATGCGATTAATTTCGATTAATCCGGATAATATATATATATATGAAATTAGAATTTTTATCTTTATTTATTAAAGCTCAGTGTATTAAAGCTTACTGAAACATTGAAACAAGGCAGCTAGTTCAAACAATCTTTGCCAGTGATTTCTACAGTTGCATTGGCCGGATAAAAGTAAAATATTATATATATATATATATATATATATATATATGGTTCAAATGTACAACAAAGGGTGTTTTTTTTATCCACTAATAATTTCACTTCCTAAATTGCCCAATGACACAAACAGCATGCCTTACCAACACTTTTAGAAAAATCTAATGCAAAAAAAAATAAATAAATATTCAAGCCCCTCTTTGGTAAATGTTTGTTAAGACAGTCACGTTTATATTTACTCAAGGTTGAACTATTAAAAACAAAAAAGGAATGCAAGGAATTTCGTGGAAGGTCAAAAAAACCCACAAGGCCACTTTCAGCGTTGATTAAAAATATAATTTATTTAAAAAATCCTTTACATACATTTTATACAGAAACTGGCTGCGGACATACTAGCCTTTGTTTTGATTTTGGATGAAGGGTTAAACTCTCTGGTAACGATGCACATCTGCCAGCGGTTCACAGACGCACACGTTGCATAGTTGGCACTGCATTTCTCACTGCACTGCTGCTCTTCTGCTGTCTTGTTCCGTTCGTTAATTTAGCTTTTATTTTGCACGCAGCTTCTCTGCTCTGCTGGATTGTGGCAGTCGTGTTGGTGGGGCTGCAGATAATGAGCCCTGTGTTTCACACCAACAGCAGCCTTTAGTGTGACGGATTTGTACAGAGCGCACACAGACCATCATTAGCTGAAAACACTGTAAACACATTCAGGAGTTTAACTTTAGGACTTGCTAAAGACTTCCTGCAAATGGGAATTTGAGATTTAAGCTGATATGAAATCAAAACGACCCTGTTTGTTTTTTCAATGCATGTTTGTGGTCTTATAGTATGGAAGCCCATTTCTGCCACATACTGTATGAAAAAAGAAAAAACACTTAGTAAATCGGGATCAATAAAAGTCGTTAAATTTCATTATTATTATATTATTATTTAAAAAAAATATTCACAATTATGAGATAAAAAGTTGAGAAATGACAGAGTGAAAATCATGTGTCAAATCTTACAATAAAAATATATAACAGACAAAATTAATTATAACAAAAAATGATCATAACTGAAATTGTGACAAATCTAAATTAAGAAAATAAAACAATATATACACAGCAGTGGAAATTACTCCAAAGAAAAAAAGAAATATTTCATTCAAGTACCTCTATTTGGATATCTATAAAATGTCTGACATCATTCATGTGATGGAGAGATTTCTAGTGTAAGTGTGTGGATAAGGGGTCACACAGGAGTGACATCTTTAATATTTGCCAGATAAATGCAGAAAGCCCTAACCATCACCGGACAGGACATTTCCTGGTCGTTTCGTTTCTCTTAGTCTGGTATCAGGGGGTAATATGACACGTATCATATGTTCTGCCTGGCTGTGATGGGTGCTATTGTACAGTAACCTCTCAAACAACTCACCATAACCACAGCTTCCACCAAACTCACTACAGTTATGATTACTACAATAAACCTCCAGCAGCTCCCTGCCATGAACTTCAAATGATGGATTCTGAAAGAAGTAGATGAATGCACTACAATATTGCAGTAGTAACAATAACTCTCGTATCCATCACGTTTTTGCAACATTTTTAGTCAGCACGTAACGTTTTCATGAGATACATTTACAAAATAAAGTTTTAAAAAATTAAAAATAAGTTTTGTTTTTTTTAAATAACTACAAGTATCTACTCACAGTAAATAAAGCAATCTAATAATACAATATAATACTAATAAAAAACATTTTTATAACAAAATAAAAACCCATTTTATGAATACATATTCAATGTATTATTTAAATAAACTCCTAATATTTACTTTAATTTTTATTATATTCAATTTATAATTTAAAGAACAAACAACATTTTGAATAATAATATTAATTAATAGGAACTATTACAATCATATATATATATATAATTCCTCAAAAACTAATATTTTATATTTTTTTGATTTAAATAAAACTTAAATCAATATTGCAATATTATTACTATTGCAATTAATATTGCAAAAAATACAGGGAATTTAATAATAAATATTATTTATATTATTTGTAATACTATTATTTATGAAACAAAGGTAAACATACAGTATCAATATTTAGGTCTGTCTTAATTTTTGGCTTTAAATTTGAAACCATAGAGCTTTTATTTTGGAGGCAGTGGTTATTAACCTACAATAACTTGGTATTAGCCTTCACTTAAATAAAAAAATACATAAATGATAGAATGATGTTGAATCATGACAATATGCCAGTAGTAACACTAACTGTAGCCTCCGTCACATTTGAGCAGAAACTGTAGTCCTGGTAAGTTTTGTGGAGGGGTGAGTGTGCTCTTCTTAAAGTAGAGCGAGACGAGAAACACTGATGATGCACAACAGAAACAGCCCATGCAGAACCAGGGAAAGTCCGGCCAGAGAAGACCATCATTATTAAAGTGTTAGGAAACATTGCATTCCAGAAAAAAAAAAAACCCCAACGGTTCTCCGATCCCTGGCGAGTGCTCACGTGCACTTTTGTTCTACAGACAAACTTCTTTACTGTACCTGCGTTACAAAAATAATACATTTCAAATCGCATCAGAACTGTAACTGGATTTAAAGGCCACTTTAAGGTACTCACACTAAATACTGTATGCATGTCTCAAAATATTATATTACATGAGCGTTTGTTGTTTCTGCAACCACTAGATGGCACCACAAAATTCAGTAAAAACTAGAGGATGATGAAGTGGGAGATTTCTGCTGTCGTGCAAACTTGAAGCGTCTCAACCCTGTTCCTGCTTCACCTTCGACCCCAGATTGGTGTCAGCCGCATCTACTGACGGCAGCGTCACACGAAACTGAATAAGATGGCGCGTGCGGCGACTTGGTTTTTTGATCGAGCGGCAACACAACTTGAGCTGGACGTCGTCATCGAAGAGAAGGTTACTGCTCCCTGGCCATGGCGGCGATGCTGTTGTCATGGCGACCCATCTCCTCCAAGATAGTGGCAAGCTGGTTGAGGTTTCCATGCGGGAAGTGTTGAGCTTCCCAGAGATCCAGAATCACTCCGGTCGGACTCGTCTTAGTCGCAAAGTAGTTGAGATACCTGCAGGGCAGATGAGAGGAAACATAATTTTTGATACTATTTTAATGTGGCGATGTGTATTTTTTGCATGATCTATTTTCTCTGTTTATTTGGAATGCAGATTATTCCTAAATAACATCAATTTAACACATTATATTTAAGATATTATAAAAATGATGCAATATAAAAGTTATCGGCTTATTGGTAACATGGACATAGAAACTAAACAGTTTTACTCCTATTAATAAAAATACTTTATGTTATTATAAATATTACTGCTATTATTATTCAAAATATATTTTTTAAACATTAAATAATAAAAAATATTATTCATACTATTTTATTTAAATAAAAAACAGTGGTAATTTGTATTAATATTCCACAGTAAAAACATAATATTTAAAACAAACTAGAATAATAATAATAAAAAAACTCAAAATATTGTAATAATATTATTTAAAACATTACTAAGTGTAATAAAATTTAAATAATAAAAATTCACTACAACAATAATACAATTACAGTATTCAAAACAACAATAAATTATATTAATAGTTAG
Organism: Enteromius paludinosus; assembly: GCA_032361165.1. Taxonomy (NCBI): domain Eukaryota; kingdom Metazoa; phylum Chordata; class Actinopteri; order Cypriniformes; family Cyprinidae; genus Enteromius; species Enteromius paludinosus. The sequence continues at coordinate 25,540,002 of JAUMHQ010000053.1, forward strand.
TAAATAAAATAGTAATAATTACAATAACAATATTTCTTTATTTCCCAGTTGTATGCGTATTGAAGGGTTTACTCATCAGCCACAATAATAATAATAATTTACTGATAACTCAGTCCATCTAAAATAATTGCAAATAAGAAAACAGCCAGTATGCATGCCTGCCTACAATTGAACTCCATATTTGTGTAAGATGACACAAGACAGCCCTTGTAAAACAATTTTTCTTTTCCCATCACTCTCACATGTACTGTATGTACAGAACTTCCACCATCACACGCTCTCCAGATCCTGTGTTTAATCTGAGCTGAACGGAGAAGCTCTCGACAGTCTCCAGCAGAACAAACACATCTCTGCAGAAGGTGAGATGCGCACACTATGACTGATGAAGAACTTTCAGAGTCTGTCTTTTTACTTTTAACATCTTTCTTTTTTTCCCCAGGATCCTCCTCGCTTTATCTCTCTACTTCCTGTCCCCTGTGAACCCGAACTCTCTCGTCTTCTGCCTCTTTCATGCCTGTTGGTCCTCAGAGGTGAACAGAGAGCTCTCCATCCTAAACTCTCTCTCGTTTGAAATCAGATCTCTCGTTCTTCAAGCGTCCTGCAGTAACACCTCACCAAGAACTCAAACCATAGGGGTCCTGCGCTTTTTTTTTTTGCCTTTTCCTCTAATTACGTGGATTTCGGAGGCGCACGGAAATGCTGGTATTTTGAAAAGTTAATGTACGCGAGAGCGAATATATCTCTTCGTATTCTCCAGGCGGACTGAAAAGAACAGTTGGAAATTTCTCTTTTGCTCTCCTGCTGTTTTTCCACCGTTAATTGTCTTCAAACTCTCCTAAGAGATACTTTTAGAGCAGATTACCTTCTCTTTCATCGCTTTCAGAATAAAAGCTGCACTGCAGTCTCAGCACATTGATGATAAACAAACACTCACGCCAGGGATGTGCTAAAATCTTGACCTATAAGGATTGACTTATTTTATGGTGAATGCGCAGTACATTATATTATGTTACATATTTGTAAAAAAAATCATTAATTTAAATAAAGTGGAAATAAAAGACACTTAAAATAAAAAATGAATGCATTTACATGTTGCATGACTAAAATAAAAAAGAAATTAAGCTGAATCACAACTGTCTGCATAATAATAAATGTTTTTTATCAGCATATTAAAATGGTTTCTATAGGATCATGTGACACTGAAGACCGGAGTAATGAGTAATTTGCATCACAGATATAAATTTAAAATATATTCCAATAGAAAATACTGAACTGAAAACTGAGAACATTTTTACTGTATTTTTTTCAAATAAATGCAGCCTTGGTGAGCATAAAAATCTTAATGGCCTTAATGGCATTTAATTATTCAGATGGCAGCTGACTGAAGGTGTAAATGAGTGTATGTGTGAATGCTTGCAGATGCAATGTTGTGTGTCTGTGTGTGTCACCTGTCCAGGTTGAGCTTGTGTGCCAGTATTCTCCAGTCGTTTCCGCGTGTGTGAGGGACGTCCAGGCTGCTGCACAGTTTGCTTCTGATGCTGACCGGGATCCTGAACGCGCTCGGACCCGCAAGAACCGTGATACTGCTGCCTGGATCCATCAGAGACGTGTCAATGCTCTGGACGTCCTGCAGAAAACACACAACAAATGTTTTTTATCTTAATTATTTTATATTAATTATGTACAGGCTGTTTTGGGTCAAAAGTATTTTTTTTTTCCTACTATGGAAGTCAATGAAAACAACCTGGTTACAAACCTTTTTAAAAATATCTTTCTTTCCTTCTTAAAACTACTTGAAGTTATTCAGTCAATGCGCTCAGAACACTATTTTTCAGACGTTTAAACCGATGAGGCTTTAAAATGCATGCAAATAATGAAGACTCCAATGTAACATGAGCACAATAAACATGCTATTCCCAACCAAACATGTTTTGCGAGATACAAGCTGAATAGACTCTTCTGGAAATGGGGCGGGGCGAGCAGATCATTTGCATTTAAAGATAGATGCACAAAAACTTTCAACGCTTCAAAAGCGGAACCTAGTGGCAAAGAATGAACTTACATTTTTATTCAGACCAAAGTAGTTTTCCCAGGTCTGCTTGTGCAACAAGTGGGCCGGCAACATGCTAATGTTTCATTTTGACCTCAACATCAGATCATTTCAATAATTCAGAATCGACTCCTTTTGAGAGGCAATAACTTTATACATGGTGCACTTTCAGATTTCAAACTTTGCCGGATGTTTTTATTCACTCAGTGTTCCACACCGCATGAAAGCTCATGTTAAAAAAATCAATAATAGGTGCACTTTAAAAGCTAAATAGAAATGACAAAAGCACAAAACAACATCCCCAGCTTACCAATCACTCTGAATGCCTTTGATGCAATTTAACTGTTCTTTATCTAAAATATACAATTACACTGTAAATGTAATTATAATCACATAATGGTGGGTTTGCTCATTACTTTAACAGTGAGTTGTTTTTTTTTCAAAAACAATAATAAGCAGAGACTTAATGCACATAGTTCTTCTGCTCACTGACACACAACTTGCTATAACTTGTGTTTCTTCATTTAAAAGCTGCTTGTATGCATCGTCATATGTATAAAGAGCATAATGCGTCTCAGTCTCCCGCTGAGCTCCACTGCTCTTTTGGTATTTAGAAATGTTCTCAGCGAACCAAGGCTGTTTCACTGCTGGAGATATACTCTGCTTCTTGGAAATAATATCGACTGACATTTCCAATGCATTAAAATCCAAGCAGCAATCTCAATTGTGTGTGAGTGCGTGTGTGTTGAGGAGGCGGTTTAATTAAATCACTCTCGTTGGTGATATTATTCATAAAAAGCAACAACACCAAATAAAAGCTTCTGCTTTTGTACGTCTATAAGAACAGAAGTGTAGGATGCAAAAATGAGCACAGCTCCTTTGCATTTGAGTGACACAAAATATAAACGTTGCCACAAAAATGCAACCAAATAATAACATTAAAAAATGCATCCCAAATCCAGGTGTGAAAAACTTGTTGCATCTTTCCCAAAAAGACTCACGGCTGAATTCGATCAAAAGGATGCTTCTACTAAATACTGAGCAAAGGGTCTGAATACTTTCGATCATGTGATATTTCAGTTTTTCTTTTTTAATAAATCTGCAAAAATGTCAACAATTCAGTGTTTTTCTGTCCATATGGGGTGCTGTGTGTACATTAATGAGGGAAAAAATGAACGTAAAGGATTCAAATGGCTGCAATATAACAGAGTGAAAAATTTAAGGGGGTCTGAATACTTTCGTTACGCACTGTATATATACTGTGTGTTATATGTACATATAACAAAATGATCAAAATATTACGAAATTCTACAATTGTGTAAAAATAATACAAAATAACACAGAAAAAAGCTGAAATAACTTTATAATTTTAATTTTAAACAGATGAAATATGGATGGAAATGACATAAGACAACTAGAATACTGAAACCAGGTTTTAAAATTCCATTTAATTATTATTACTACTGTACCATCAAACTTAAATTTCTCCTGAAAATGATCACAAAATAACGTGCAAAGCTACAACAGACCAAAAACGCCTGATCAAAAGCAGAGCTCCACAGAATCCTGCTACTCATTTAAACATCACTGCACAAGTCTATCAAAATGAGCATCTTTGATCAATAAATGCACTCAATCTATTTTTACTAGTATCATACTAGTAAAAATAGATTGAGTGCATTTATTGATCAAAGATGCTAAGTGCACAAGTGCACTGAAAGCAGTCCCTGAAGAGGCCAAGCATCAGTCAGACAGAAGCGCTTCACAGCCCAGAAGGACTCAATTCATCACAACGCATCCATCTATAAAGTTAACGAATCTGTGCTGTTCTTAATTAGACACATTGATTAAAGCCCAGGAGCAGCGGAGAGAGAAAAACACAGCGGCTCGGTGAAAACCCTTTGTGATGTATAGACAGACGCGTGAGGGTGTTAAGAGTAGCAGGAGCTCTTCTCACGGATTAAATAGAAACAGCCTCTTCTCCAGAGACTCAAACGCTTGGGAACTGAAGGAAGACAGCTGATGGAGAGCCCAGAGCCCTTCCAAACCCTAGTGAACAAGCTGACCAGATTTCTGAAATTAGAAACAGGCATGTTTCTATTTGAGTGGTCAAAATATCACTGAAAACTATCTGTCTCTCTCTTTTTTTACCCCTTTGAAATAAAAATATCTTTAATGGTTTCGTTTTTTGGATGTCGTGGGTTCCCTGCTCTATTCGTGTAATTATGACGAGGGTTAGTTTGTTTATATGATTGTTTCTGCTTTGATTTTTGATCTAATTCACAAAAAATGAATTAGTATGAATTAAAGTGGCCCAAATGACCCATATCTGATTTTCTTATGAACAGCACAAATCCTTTTTTGTCAAATCAGGCCCAGGCCACTTTCATTTTGCAATGTGACTTCATTCTGAACGGCTGCGTCGCATTTCATTAAAAATAATAATAATAGTAGTAAATTCATGTAAGGAATTGAGGGATTGAGGAATCACAGGTGTGTGTTTTCATTCTGAGTATATATCAAGCATCTAAAGACAGCAGAGAGCAAGAGGGACGGTGTTACTGTACCTCGCTCAGGGTGGTGTAGAGCTGGAAGATCTGGCCTTCTCCCTCCACCTGTCTGACACACAGCTTGCAGCACAGCTCACACACACTCACACTCTGACGCTCCAGAGCAAAGGAGCAATGCAGCCGCCGAACCGAACCACTCCACACCTGAGAGAAAGACAGCTCCTGCACAGACACACAGACGTCACAATTCAGAACAACAACAGATCTACTACTTCCTGGTTCAGAGTCAGTTCTATCATGATTACCCCATGTACTTGTCTATAACGTGTTTATCCCAAGGCACTTTCCAGGTTCTCTTCTAATTTCAAACTACTTCCCTAATGCACTGATAAGAGGTCCGTGAATGTGAACGTGGTCACAATTCTGTATTAAGAAGTTGTATTTATGAATGAATGATTAAAGCTGTAAATGGTTTTAGCTTCATGTTCACTCTGTCTCAGGTCCTTCATCGAACACTACGCTCTCAGTTCAAGTTCAAACAGACATTTCTATCTCTGAGCCAGGAAGTAACCCGCCTCGGGACAGGAGATCTTCTCTCCTGACATTTTTAGATCCTGTCTGAAGGCTCATCTGTATCCGTTTTCTTCACCTGGTATTTGGTGAGTAGTTTGCTCTTCCAGTGTGAGTGAATGTCATGTATTGAGAGTCTCAGGTTGTGGTTGCTGTAACTGAAGTTCAGAGACTTTGGTTCATCCAGTAGTTTTCCACCGATCTGTTTTTCTATCTGCAGCACCTCCTGTCCACACAAACACATCCAGTCAACAGTGTGCTCCACTGTTTATAGCACAGTCATGCAGTCAGTGTGAATTTCACACGGCTCTTATCATCTTTTAAATATGAAAGGGTGTGGCCCAAAATTTTAACATTCACAACTCAGAGGTTTCTCCAAACGTAGTATAGGAGTTAGATACATAACAACAACAAATATGAAAATCAAGTGATATTAAAATACTTCACGTTAAATATTATTTTACAGTGTATTAAATTTTCAAATTGTTTAAAACAATACTGAACTCTTGTATGTATTAAAATTAATATATTAAATAAATATATGAAAATTAAATTGATAAATAGTTTAATTAAAATATTACAATGGATTATTTTAATTAAAATTAAATAAAAAATGTCAGTACTGAAGTACGTATTATATTAAACATTGTATTACATATTACACTTAAATTAAAACATTAAAATACACTTTTTTATATATTTAAAATATCACATTATTAAGTATCTTTATATAGTAATAACAACAACAATACATTTAATCTTAATTTATATAAAAGTAATTATTATTAATTTTATATTGAATTATTTAATGATTTTTAACTAAAATATTAAAGCAGATAAAACATATTAATATTAAAACTACATGTTCATTTAGATGTCATTTAAAGATGTAACTCATTATTAACTAAGTTGTTCCTCAGTTACACCTAGTTCCTGACATTACTTAAACTAAATTATGTTTAGCCATTCATAATTTCATGATCTCGTTTACATACAATATAGCAGTTGGTCAAATAAAAATACAAAATACAGTGTGTTTGTAAGTGTCAGAGAAGGTCAGCTGTTACGCACTTTGAGTGTGTCCTGTGTGTCGTCGAGGCAGTACACTCGTATGTGATAGTCTACACCTGCTGTGACTACAGGACCAAACACAGCCAGTTTGATTCGCTTAGCCGCTGATGGACAGACGCTCTGGCCAATCAGACAGTAGGATCCGAGAGTCTCCGTCAGGATGTGACACGCCTCGTCCCCCAGCTGCACGTAACAGGCAGTAGTGAAGTTCTCCTCTCCAACCACGACCACGTCCTGCGCACAGAACACACACCTCACTCAGATGACAGGGACTGGGTTAAACTGATCTCTCACACACTTTATAATCTTCAATATATATTGTACCCTGGTGGGATTTCAATTATGCATACATTATGTAATTAATCTTATTATGTTTAAGTTATGCTCTTTTACCCTTTTCCACTGAAATGTATGTAGAATTTTAAACTTCACAGTGATAAAAAAAAAGACAATTGGCTAACAAATATCAAATAATATTAATAGTGTTAAATAACAGTACATTTTAAATGATAAATTATAAAAAAATATATATTTTATATAACTACATTATAATTAAATTACAATGACATTTCCTTATATCATTTAATATTATCTGTTTAAAATAATATATATATATATATATAACATTTTATATATGTATCGCCCCTGCACAGTGTTTGTTGTTGTCATTTCCCCATGTGCTCTCCGTGACCTACATGTAGTTTCTGTCTATTGTTGATTATGTTCAGGTGTGTCTTGTTAATTTACGTCAATTGTCTGTTCTATTTAAGTTTCATTCAGCTGGGTTCATGTTGTCGGTTCATTAATGTTGTGGTGTTGTTCGTGGGATGCCCTGCCTGTCTGTGTCACGTTTAAAGGATTAATTTTCAATCTTCAAGTTTGAGTCTGTTTACCACGGACCGTGACAGAATGAACCGACCTTAAAATTAAGAGTGAGCGGCATGTTTTTCCCGACTTTTTGTTTTTGTCAGTTTTTATTTTATTTTTTCCCCGGTTTTCCCCATGGATGTCGTGACAAGCCCCAACTATCTCCTCCTTATGCTGGAGCAGGGGAGGAGATCGCTCGAGGGCCATACAAGACTATTCTTGGACATAGCTCATTTCACCAGCTACCCGGACAGCGCGAAGTCCGAAGATGGCCCTAGAGCCGACTTTGCCGCATACGTGGGGTGGACAGTGGCGAGAAATGGATCTTCTTTCACAGTGTGTCCCGTTGAAGAGTTCGCCAGTGCCACTCCAGAACCAAAACCCAGCCCACCATCTCCCCACGGAGCGGAGCAAAACCCCGAGCCCACCGCTGACGCCACAGCAGAGCCCGGTGCTACCGACGAGCCATTGCGAAGGATCGCGACAGTGCTGAAGAGCGCCACAGAGCCTGAGAGATTGACGACAGTCCAGGTGCGAGAGCCGGAGCACTAGCTCGCCACGGAGGAGAGTGCCACAGACAGCGAAAGCGCGGAGTGGAGCTCCACCCACTGCACCATGGCTGAGGGTGAGCTGAGCGATCTGGGACTGTATACGAAGAACAAAGTATTCGGGAAGATTCCAGTGCCAATGCCTCGCAGACTTCCGCCAGTTCCAGCCCCTCGATCGCGGCCAGTGGTGCCAGTTCCAGTCCCTAGAGACTCCAGTCCGAGGTTTATTGATGTGCTGGAGATGTGGCAAGGAGAGCCTTGTGTGACGCCCACCCATGTCCATGCCACCGCTGTCATTGGACAGTCCCGTAGCTCACCCTCAGCCCACCATCTGTGTGCTGGTCTCACCACGGGTCTGCCAGCTGCCATCGGCGTCATGGCTAGATGATCCCTCCGCTCTGCCTCCAGCCTCAGAGTCTCGGACTCCGCCTCGTCCCTCCGACCCGTCGGATCCACTATGCCACCTAGCTCCCTCCTCTCCACCATGGCCCGTCAGTCCACCAGCTCCACCAGGCTCCATCGTCCCTCCGGCTCCGCCTAGGTCGGTTGTCGACCATCCATCGCCTCTGGACTCCACTCCTCCGGCTGCGTCTCGTCCCTCCGTCCTGCCGGCTCCGTCAGGCTCCTCCCTCCCTTCGATTTCGCCTCTGTCCACTGTCGCTCTGGCTCCACTGCCGCCTTCCGGATCCCCGTCTCCACATCGGTCGCCGACGAGGATCCGGAATGCCGAGGCGAAACAGATGGCGACAGCGACCTCGATCCTCAGCTCTCCGTCTCCACTTTGGGCTCACCAGCGGACCTGCACAATGGCTGGGTTCTGGGTCCCGCCGGATTTCCGCTGCTCCGGATCCCTCCTGTGTCCTCCCTGGCTCCTCCCTCCGTCATCCCCACCCTGGACCCTGTTCGTAGTCCTCCTTCCGGCTGCCCGTCCACCTCCTGAACCTCCTTCTGACTTTGACTCTTGTCTCCTGTTTTGTTTACGCCACGAGGACGCGGCTTCCGGGCTTCCGGGATATGTAACGACCCTGCACAGTGTTTGTTGTTGTCATTTCCCCATGTGCTTCCCCATGTCTGTGTTTACCACGGACCGTGACAATATTCCAATTTAATTATTAAACAAAAAATAAAAGTAAGCAAATGCATCATAACTGAATAAAATAAAATTTTATATAGTACTCCTAATCACACACACACATTCCTGAGTTCACATTACCATTATTATGAAGGAAAATATTACTGTACAAAATCCCTATAATGCAACAATTTTTTAAAAATCTAAATGAATTAATTAATAGCGGTACAACCCATTTTACAATGATGCAACTGTAAATTTGATATTAAAATAATATTGGAAATTACACCAATATTATTTGATTTATACATATTTTACATATATTACAGTATTTTTTTTGTGTGTTTGTGTGTGTGTGTGTGTGGGGGGTGGGGGGGGTGTATTTTTTTCTTTCAATCGTAATAAAAAATAACACGAAAAAGCAAACACTTTCAAGAGTCCTAAAAATAGGTTTCACTGTCTTGGAAAAAGTAATTTCTTATTTCTTCTTTTGATTTTGGAGTGAAATATGACCAGGGTATGTTTTTGACAGGTTTTATGAGATATATATCCCCACAAGCAGGTTCTTCAGGACATTTGGTCTCTCCTGCATACACACACACACACACACACACACAGACAGACACAATGTGAGTGTGTGTCTGAGGGAATCCCGGCCCTGATAAAGGAAGCAGATTCCTCCTGATAAATACGCCCCATTCTTTTCCCCGCTCCACTCTAGCAATAATTGAATTTTGTGTTGTCTATTTGTAGAACCCTGCCATGCACAGCAGGCCAATTTACCCCGCCTGCCTTCACTGATAGTTACATTTATTTTCCAGTCATGTTTCCCTCTCTCTGCAGGATAAGTAGTTTATTGAAATGGAGCGGCTCATCTCCAGAGTGTCCCTGACCTGATTCCTCTCGTTGCCACGCTTTAGTTCAGCCCCTGGCCGTCCCTTTCGGCTGTACTCAAATTCCTCACCTCCCATTGGTCCTGCTGCATGTGGCTCTTGAGGATGATTTGCCAGTCGTCGGAGTGGGCGTGTGTGCAGTGGTGTAGAGTGAGGATGACGGGACGGGTCAACAGGGCTCCTGCGGGACCACAGCTGACCACGGTGCTGAGCACGGCCTCCCCGTCGCCAACCGCTGGCCTGACAGACACATTTAAAGTGACAGTTCAGTCAAAACTTACTATTCTGTCATTCACTCACCCTCAAGTTGGTCCAAACCTGTATGACTTTCTTTTTGATGGCTTTTGGGTATTTTGAAGAAAGCCGGTAGACACTGGTGTGTGGCCACCATGGAAATCAGTTTCAACCAGCAACTGTTTGGTTCTGGATATCTTCTTTTGTGACCAACAGAAGACATAATCTTATATAAGTTTGGAACAACTTGAGGGCAAATGATAAATGTAGACAAAATGTTCATTTTGGGGTTAACTATACCTTTATGGCTTTCGCCAACTTTACTTGATTTTATTTCTAGTCTGTAGACGCTACGGTAACACAATGAACCAGAACTGTGTGAAATTTTCAAGTTAACATTGCATCAAGTTGAACAATGATGTATGATATGATTTTGATGATAGATATTTATGAAGAAAGAACATCCTGTGCTTTACATTTCAAAATTCTCAGAAAGAAAAAAGATACAAAAAGTAAAAAAGGTGATAATTGAGACGGTACTTTAAGGTACAAAAGCTAGGTACATCTTTGTATCTCATTTACCCCTAAATGTTAATGCATGATAGTACCATAAACATACCTATCTGTACTTTAACAAAACACACTGCATTAGCACCTAAACCTAGATTTGTAAAACTATTGCTTTTCTATGCATCAGCAAAATGTTAAGGATTTTTTATTTTTTTGTTTTTTATGACATTTTTAACTGAATATCAGTTAATCATTGACAATTATTTTTTAACTCATTTTTCCTCAAGTAATTTGATTTTGATTTCCGATTCAATCCTAACAAACCATACATCAATGTTCAGTCTTTTTTTAGCCTTCAGATGGTGTTTAAATCTCAGTTTCGCAAAACTGACCCTTTTTTGGGACAGGTAAACACATACAAATGTTTCAATTACGCTCAATGAAGTTTTTTACTATTAAATAACTATATTTCTACTCAAAATCATTTTTGACGGCTCTCATAAAATTGTGATGGATTTTTTTATAACTTAACACAGACATTGAAGAGCAGTAAAAATGAAAAGGAACATATTATATTGTGCATGTATTTGGCAAAATGCAAGTTACTCTTTTTGAACAACTTCAGATGTTCATTCATGTTTATTTCATGCTGTAACTGGAGGAGGCACATCCGCTTTATTTTATTATTTTATTACTGCAGTAAAATGGTTGAAATCTGAAATTTAGATTCACATTCTGTTCATTCACTGGAAACAGGTTAGACCTGTGGCAGTTCTAGACATATTTTACAAGGGGGGCCAAGAAGGGGCCAGTGTTTAACCAGAGGGGTACATTAAAAAATTACGACAAACCTGGGGTTTCCCCTAGGTCCGCTGTCAGGCTTTGGTCGTTCTACGCTTACAGCACGGCGGGATTGAACTGTGTTCCCATA
>JAUMHQ010000053.1:25578862-25595983 GCA_032361165.1 Enteromius paludinosus
ACAAATAATTTGTTGCACTGCGCATGCGTGAAATGCGTTAAAAAATTTACGTAATTAACAACAAAAAATAATTAACGTCGTTAACGCGTTATTTTTGACAGCCCTAATATATATATATATTAGGGTTGGGCGATGTCGACCAATTTGGCATTGTACGATGTCTAATGTGAAACATCGTGATGGACGATTAACTAAAACACCAAGCCCTGCCCCACGCCTGACAAAAACAGTGTTCACGCGAGCAGATGAGAAAAGATCGAGCGCAGGGATGATCGCGTGCGAGTGCTTGAATTGCACGCGGATTACACATCAACCGGGGCAGAGGACCCTAATATATATACCGTATAGATATATATATATATATATTTATACTCTAGTTAATATTGCACTAATTTAACAAGATATCCACATGTTCGTGGTAATTCGGTGTCAGTTACAAGCAAGTAAATTAATTAAAATAAAAAAATATTGTCAATTTTTATTGTAAAATTTGTTTATTTTAATTTGACAAATATACAAATATTTAATATAATATTATTTATTCGATTTTTTTTTATATAAATGAATATTATTGTACTATATTATATAATTATATTGTATTATAAAATGAATATTGTATACAGTATTAATCCAATTTAATATTAACTTAATTTTAATGTAAAAAAGTTGCAACAAAGGCCTGCATGCTATGAAGCTGACCCCCACCTCCACAAAAACAAAACAAAAGTTCTATTTACTTCCTAAATGCTAAATGCTTTTATCTCACACTTGACTATTTACTCCTCTTTTTTTACCTTCAGTCTGCAACCTTCTTTGTAACTTCCCGTCTATTTGTATTATTATGGCTAGACGTTTTGGATGTTTTTAAGCGTGGTGTGTGATTTCATTGTTTTTTATTTTTAGGTAATATTACATCATTGATTTGACAGTTTATAATAATTAAGTACTTTATTAAATAACACAAGTACACCAAACTCACCATAAACAATCACTGTAGCCGTGGTGCTTCGTCTCTTAGCAACGATGTTCTTAGCGACGCAGGTGTAGTTAGCAGTGTCAGAAAGCCGTGCCTGTTTGATGATCAGATTATGATCGATGGTGATGTAGAAATTACGATCGTCTGCAGGATCAATAATCTCTTCGTTCTTCAGCCATTCCACCTGCGCAGAGACAGAGAGATGAGGAGACATGAGTGAAATCCAGTTCAGAGACACGTAACATCAGAACGTCCTCATGCAATATCTTCCCCGTACTATCCGCCTATGCGTCTGAAATTATCAAACGTTTTAATTAGCTTCAAAGCTAACTCCTCAGGGCAGCACTGACTCAGAGCTTGAGCAATTTTGTAAAACGATAGGAATTTTAGAAAAAGAACATTGCGGAGACATTAAAAGGAAATTGCGTGCAGGCAAAAGACTTGTGAGGATATTTTTAGACACAGTGTAATCACAAAAGTGGCCTGCTAATATCTCCAGAAAACATGGATTAAGAAACAGGAAGTGGTTAAGTTTGAAGAGCACTTCGAAGACATCAAAAGCATTGAACAGCAGACACTTCAATACACAACTCAGCCTTCACTAAGCCCCGCCCTAAATACAGAACTGACCAATCAACGGTTGACACACTATCGATATCCTACGAAGTCTAAAGAGGATCTGCATATTATGAACACAGCATGAACAGGAATTAATAAATATACTGAAATACTGAATGAAACACATAGCCTACAGTACATATATGTTTATATGTTATGAACTGCATCTGTATGTGTGTGTGTGTGTGTGTGCATCAGCGGTGTTACAAAATGAGGAGGAAGTTTTTTACTGTGTATATATAGTTTAGTGAACATGAACTAAGATTGAACAATACTTCTACAGCATATATTAATCTTAGTTAATAGCCTATTATTTTCATCATTTACTAATGCATCATTAAAATCAAAAGTTAATATTAGTTTCAAAAACAAAAATGAACTTTATGGGGAATGTAAAAAACGTACTATAGAAATGTTGCTCATTGTGATTGAATAAGTATTCAAATAAAAAAGAAAGCTATTTTAAATTACAATAATATTTCGCAATACTACAATTTTACTGTATTTTTTAAACAAATGAATGGATCTCGTTGAGCAGAACAGACACTGGGCTGTTTCTCCTGACTATTTTTTCCACTGAGTTAACTTCAGTGCATTCTGGGACTGCTTTATAGACGCATTGCTGCCTCAAAATTGGTCCGAAATGAGGTTTCTTACAGGGCGGTGTCATTATGCTGCCTGCAGTTTGGAACAGCCAAGTCAATGATGCCTTAAAATGCTGCCTAGTTAGGCAGCTCACCAGGTTCCACAACAGATACACATTTCTCCAAATGCAGAAATAGTTGAAAAGTCATTAGCACTGCTGCTTAACAGGAAAGTAGCCTTCACGTATACATCTGATGCATTAACACAGTGTCAATCAGGACGAGCGAGACACAGACGTGTGTAAATGTGTCACAGCGGTGTACCTGGAGGCTGCTGAGAGCTCGTCTGGAGGGAATAGGGTAAAAATATCACCCTCTCATTGGCTCAGCAGGGGGGAAACTCACCCAATCAGCTGCTCACGCTCTCCAGCTGTGACAAACACACCGCACACATTAGCACTAGCACGTGCATGCACACTTCCCTATGCATTTTACAGTACCTCATTACATCTAGCAAAGGTAACCCAACTCCCAGCTGTCAAACTAAAGCCCTCAGATTACTGTGTTCGGTGCTACTGTCACCTCCACACACACACACACACACACACACGCATCTTTCTACAATAGCATTATCAGAAAATGAGCACCTTCAGGGTCCCCATGGTTTCTCTCACACACACACATGTATGCTCTTGTATGTGATAGTTGTTCTCAATATGCTCCTATTGTCATCCCGCTGTGCTTGTTAGAGAGCATATTGTTGTATACAACACCTGTTTCAAATATTCATCTACAACCTTGCCCGATTCAAGCTTGGAAAACAGCGTTCACAGTTCTGCAGATGTAAAACATGGGCGCACACATACAGCAGTGAAAAAAAATGGAGAAAAACTGCTGAATTTAAAGATGAAGGATACGTATTTCAGATTCTGCACTACTTATAGATCACTAAACAAATATGCTCTTAGTAAATTAGTGATGTTGATCATGTGGCCCCTTTTAGTTATTACTGTTATTACTGTTTACTATAGATGAAATCCATGAATTCCTTTATATTTATTGTTTAATATTGTTAAACTAAAATAAAATATTACTTCAGCCAGTTGCCAAGGCAACATTTATCTTTTTTTTTTTATTGTTGTAGAAGTATTAAAATAACTAAAAGAACCTATTGATATTATTATTTTTTAATAAAATGAAGAGGAGGATATGAACCAAAACTATAATAGTAAATACTATAAATATTTATGTACCCCACAATACACATATACGTATATACTAACAGTCTAAGTTTGCATGCACATGACTAAACTCTGTTTTTATGATCTTAACTTTTTGATTAAAATTGAAATTACTTTATAACCCAGTATGACTTTAGGATATTTTTTTAAGTTTTACTAAAGTAAAATATTTCATAATTTTGGTACTTATCTTGGCATCTAGCTGCAGTAAGTTTATTTTTAACTTTATAAGCATGTTAACAAGTTTTTATTTCACTTGATGTTTATTTCAAACAATATTTTGACGTTTTGGGATTAGTATTAAATTCTATAATATATATATAAATTCTATCTGTGTTATATCATAGCAATGCTTGTTAAGCAGCATCAGAGCTAATGCTGAACAATTAATAAGCACCCATAACCATACAATGCAAGATCTTTTGTGAATTCCATATGATTTGTGTTCCAGACATCAATGATTCCTCAAACCATGTGTGCTGTTGTGGAGAGCTGTGCCATTACATCAGTGATCAGACATCTGATGGATGAGAAAACAGGCTACAAATGACTTGAATTGCAGGAGAGGCCTGACTCTGAATCACATATAGAGACCAGACCATTCATATTTTCTTAAGAACACATACGAATGTAGTTTGGATGACTTGTTCTAAAATGTGAAAATAACTAAACTCACTGGATAAAAGTGTGTGTAAACTTTGGACGAGTAGTGTAGGCTCACCAGTGTGTAAACCGCATGTTTGTAGTGCTCTCTCTTTGAGCGTGACTGACATTTGGTCCTTATCTCTTCCAGCCGTGTCTCTGTGAACTCGCATTCGGCCCAATCACGGCTGTTTCTGGACGGCCTGATTTCTCTCTGCAGGGACTCGTCTGCTGATCAGGATGAAAGAGGCAGAGAGACGCTCTTCACGCACCTGCTCATTTTCTCCTGTTGGTGTTTACCGCCAGAACAGAGTTCCTGTGCCCGCCGGGCAAACGCAGAATCAACAACCAAACACACACAAACACGTACACAAGCTGAAAGCAAAACCAATCAGGAAGTTTTGTGAAATATTTAAATATCTCTCAGATAATTGCTTTTTCTTCGTGCCAGAATAGATGTGTGTTTATGGATCTATGTGTGTAGGTGATGGATATTTGATTTTTAAAAATAAACAAGAACATCAAGAAGATGTCTTTATTTAAGACGGAATATATCGATCTGAAGGCTGAGAAACTATTGAATGTGTGCGTATACTGTATGTTTCTGAAGCTCCAAGCAACATTAAAGGTGCTCTATGAGATGTTGCAGGATTTTAGCTCGATTTAATTTTTATCTCAAACCGTATGCATCACTCTTTGATCGTCCTGCTGTCTGCCCTTTGAATACACTGGGGAAAAACCCGGTCTCCAAAGACAACACAGAGGCTGCAATACCAAAACAAACACTAAGTGCACAGGATGTGCACCAAAACAATAACAAACTACGGCCAACCAATCGGCAAGAAGAGGTGGGGGTTAATGCGCGTGCACATAATAGACAGAGTTGATTGTACCGCGTGAATCTGAAAGTGCGTTAGTTGAATACTGTATATTATTTTTGGAAAATGGCTGAGGCACGAACGAAGACAAGACGCCCGGAGGTGAGAAGAAGAGAAATCGAGAAGAAAGGAAACAAGGCCCGGATTTACATTGGGGATTGTTTTGAACGGTGGAGAGAACTTCCAAACTGATGCACTGGTGGCAAGTTTTTTATTGCACAGGTAGGTAAAGTCACGATTACTCATTGTAAGAGCATTCACACGCGCCAATTTCGTATCAATGCGCTTTGCACGTTCACGGCAGTTACAGAAACACTGGGGGGAGCTTGCTCTGTTTTGTTTTGTATTTACATGAAACGTCAGCAGAAGTGACGTCAAACAGCATCTCAAAGAGCACCTTTAAATGCATTACTTTGAAGTAGTATGCACTGATGCTGATATAATGCCCAATATATGCTCCGATACCAAAAACAGATACTGTTAACGGCGCTGTATCCAGACACAGAAACATTGACAACAGAACAAACAGAGATGCAGTTGTTATTAGCGATTAGGGATGTCTAAATCCCTAGTACAAAGCCGTTTACTCCATTAACACATGCATCATTTGGATTAAAACTACATTGTAAAATATAAAATAAACGATAAAGGGAACCATTAGCCAGTGTGAGATGCAGAGGCGTCGTAGTTGGGTGAAAAGTGGGACTGAATTACCATGGCCCCAAGTGGGGGGAGGGCCCCTGAGGAGTTTATGTTCCTATAAATAGAATATTAAGATCTCAATAAATGTTGTTAACTAATGTAAATGCTAATATTTTGGGTGATTGAAGTATTAAATGCTGTCGTAGGTAGTTGTGATCCTTGAGCTTACGGGGGCCCATGGCCACTGCTTGTGCATAGGGCCCAAAGTTTGGTGCTACGCCCCTGGGGATATGTGATCACACAAAACAAACTGTTATATGTCACCCCGGACTACATTTCCTTTGCTCCATGTCACTGATTAAAGATTCACCTGCGACCAATCACACACACTATAAATACGAAACCCTAAATACTCAGGGCTGAGTATTGCTTGTTTTTATCACAGCGTAGCTGATAGCAACTTTACAGAGCCAGTTCAGTTGCCTAGAGCCAGTCTTAGCCTTGTCTTGCCTTTGGTTGTTTACCCGTGTCTTAGATCTTTTTCCACCTGTTGGATTACCCTCTTGTCCTGCCCTGTTTGGATATAGTTGGGACTTGGACTATACGTTTGCGTTAGCCTCTAGATATTGTTAGCTGCTGATCGATCATGCCTGTTTTGGAATACCCTCTGTCTGGATTATCCCTGTTTGCTATTGTCTAACCCCTTGCCTGTATTTGAGCATGTTTATAAATTCCCATCATGATCATCTCTATCCCCTTGGAGGGGGACTTAGGTCACGTGCATGGCATACTGTAGTCATTTACAATGCACTTGGCAAAGGGAGTGATGTAATTTCCTCATTATCGTCAGCTTGGCTTTTGAATAGGTTTCCAGTTGCAAGCAAGCTTCACATCAACAAAATACAATGCCAAACATTGAAAAAAGTGGTGTAAAGCAACTGCCACTGGACTCTGGCCTGACTGCATTGAGCCAACTGTAAAGTTTGGTGGAGAAGTGATGGCATTGGGCTGTTTTTCACTGGTTGGGCATGGCCTCTTACAGTGGATAAAAATCTTACAGTGTCAGCATAACAAGCATTTAGGACAGTTTAGGGAGGGTCCTTTTTTATCCCAGCATAAACGTGCCCCAGTGCACAGAGCAAGGTCCATGAAGACATAGTTGGGTGAGTTTGGTGTGGAACCCTGACCTCAACCACATCCAGCACCTTTGGGATGAACTGAGGCAGAGATTGCATGAAGTGCCTTCACGTCCAACATCAGTACAAGACTCCAAAATACTCTACTGGATGAAAGAGCAACAAAATCCAACAGAAACACTCCAAAATCTAGTGAAAAACATTTGCAGAAGAGTGAAAACTGTTATAGCTGCAAAGAGGGACCAACTCCATATGTATTTAGAATCTTGATTCTATATATTCAAAATCTTTCTATTTACTTAACATTCAAAACGTAACATTTTTCTGACCACTTGATAAAAGTACAGTTGAATGCATTCTTAGAGTTACACATTTATTTATACAAGGATGGATGCACAGAAAGCTAGACAGACATATAGATTTCATAGGATGCAGCAAATTAAGCAATTCAATAAGCTATTCCTCTTTCTGTCATTCTTTTTCAGATACCAATTACTCTCCTGTGTGTCACGGCCATTTCAATTCAAGTTCACTCTCATGAATCGAAAGGGAGACGATACTTCAATTCAGAATTTTGCATCCTGTAATGAAGGTGTTTGAAGACTATCAGTGAAATCTGAGGGTGTTTTATTCTCCCATACAAACACACGCTGCCAGCAATACCACAGAAAACTCATTTAAATATTTGCTGAAGATCTTCATTGCAGAACTCCAGGTGTGTGAGCCCAAAAACACAATAACACCTCTAATTCTGAAGCGTCCTAAACCGTTTTAAACCCACATCTCTTCAGAAAGGAAAGCTGCGTCCTTTCATGAGCTCTGAAGATTGCACACTGTCTCGTTGTGGATTCAAGTAAGCGGCGTCGAGTCCTCGCAATCAAGGAACTCTCCATAGGGGAAATGAAGTAGGCGGCTGTAATATATAGGCTTCGGTAAAGGTATATGAAGCTGAGCTCCCAGCAGAGGCCTGTAAGAACTCACTAACACCACTGAAGTGCTCTACATCTGCGCTAAGTGGGCTATCGTGAATTATGCAGCATCTTCAGCGATGACGCCGATGATCAGCGTGTGCAGCGCGGCTACTGTAATCTCACACACCTGAACCGCTTCATTCAGCGATGCTGTGGAAGTCTTCATGCATAGACTGATGAAACTGATGGAGAGTTTGGGTGTAATGAGAGGAATAATCTACCTCGTAGACATCCACCTAGGTTATGTAAAATGCATGATATTTGCTTGCACTCAGTGTAGGAGAGCTAGTATAGCAGATGAAATATTAAGCAAATGCCAGCTTTATTCTGCATCTAAGCTTACTATCAATCCAAGTGATTGGATTGTATGTTTTGGATGCGGTTAATCGCAATTAATCATTTTTGACAGCAAAGATTTACAAATTTATATCATACATTTAAAAATGATCTTTAAAAGATCAAGACAAAAAGGCATAAATTATAATAAAAAATACTACTATGAAAAATGTTAAGCAAAAACTAAAATAAAAAAAAATAAAAAAAATATATGCATACTGTTATTATTATTATTATTATTATTATTATTTAGGGTTGACAAGATTTGATCAAAAATACAATATATCACACCTTTTATAGTTAACTATATTTACAGTACAAACTTTAATGAACTATTATGGTTAAATAAATTAACAAATTAATTAAATATTTATCATTGAATAATCATAATAGAGGTAAAGTATTAAAGCATACAATGTTTTGATTTTAGGTCATACTGCCCATCCCTATCACCAAGACTGTATTTATTTGATCAAAAATACATTTGAACAGAAATATTATGAAATAAAACGCAATTTATTTCCATGATGTCAAGCTGAATTTTCAGCTTCATTACTCCAGTCTTCAGTATTTCTAAATCATTCTAATATGCTGATTTGCTGCTCAATAAATATTTATTTTTATTAGTAATATTGAAAACGGTTAATATTTTTGTGGAATTTCTTTGTGCATTTTTTCCGGATTCTTTGATGAAAAGAAAGTTCAAAGAACAGCAATTAGCTGAAATCAGGATGTATGGTGAATAAAAGAGAAAAGTCCTACTGACCTGAAACTTTGAATTGTTGTGTTTATTATCTGCAGACTTGTGTCCAATTTGACATCTGAGTTCACAGCCTGTCTGTCTCTCTACAGAATAAACATAGCCACATCAGTGTCCGTCCTGCAGATGTCAATATTCAGACTCTATTCTGACATCTAATAAGACTCCAGCAGTGCAGGATATGAAGCACAAGCCAGCGCTGTTATTACGTACACCTGGAATTTACTCTCACCTTGAGCTCAAACAAACGCAGTAGATGAAATGCACGCGCACACACACACAGCAGTTGTAGTTCATGGAATAAAGAAAGTCATACAAGCTGGGAATGACAAGAGGGTGACTAAATTATGACAGATTTTTCATTTTAGACAAAATGTAACTCTTTTATTTGTAAACTATGCCTTTATGCTGCTCTTAGTTTGATCTGCCATCTCTTCCGAATTCATCAAGATAAATCATATTGGATCATCTGGAAATAATGTGTTTCTAACAATCATGCCAGGCCACATTGAGCTGATTTCCTTTGTATCTACAGAAAGAAAGATAGAAAAAGTAGAATCAGTTTATGTCTCTTTCATCTTTTTGTGATCAGACGCCCCGGCTGACAGCCTCCTCCAGCAGTGTCGTCTGCGGGCCGAGGTGTGTGCGTGCGTGACACAGATATTTGAGGAACGCTCTGAAGAGACTTTTCTATTTTCACAGAGAACAGACAGAGAGATCCGCCCTGGAATTCTCTCAGCTGGGTGAACTCTTTTCATTAACTTCACAGAGAAACAAAACACTCATTCAAACATTACTGTGAAACGAATACTACCATTACTAAAAATGACATGCAGAAAAATATGAAAGGAAAACTGTTTGAATTCGGTAGCGCTTTTTCCAATAACCCTGGAATATTATAGAATATATATATATATATATATATATATATAAATTAAATAGTACATCTGATATATATGAGTGTTAGTAAAACTATATCTAAATCTACATTTTGCATTACAGTCATCCCAGCAGAGATATTAGTGAATTAGACAGAAATAGTCAAATATTATTACAGTGTAAAATAACTGTTTTCAAATATAACGTATTTTAAAATGTCATTTATTTCTATCATGTAAAGCTGTATTTTCAGCATCATTACTCCAGTCTTCAGTGTCACCTGATCCTTCAGAGATCATTCTAATATGCTGACTTGCTGTCTTAGTATCGTTAATGTTTAAAACAGCTCAACGAGAGACCAGGTCAACTTTAACTCATATAGACCTGCAAACTGTCTAAACTAGGGCTGTTCCAGGTCTGACCAGCCAGAACTCTTGAAAAACCAACTATAACATTAAGATTATGAATATACACAAAATCCAGCAGTACAGTAGCTTTGTAGGGTTTTTTTGTGTTTCAATAATCGTCAGTAGATTATTATAACCACTCAACACTCTCAAACACTAAACTGACATGATAACAACATTATACAAAAACACAACACACACACACTGTAAGTTTGTGTTATTAACTGCTTGGCATTAGAAGTCTCATTAACATAATTGGCACAAGTGCTGCTGTTAATTACAGTAAGTCAGTGAAACTACTAGTTGACAAGCTCTCTTTCTCTCTCTCTCTCTCTCTCTCTCACACACACACACATACTGTATCTGTATCCCACAATGCAGTGCTCAAATTGACCTACTGTTTCTAATGTGATGGACAAACCAGGAACCCCCCCCCCCCACATATTTTGCTATATTATATTCATTATTTGATTTGAACTAAATAAATCAGTTTTTATTTCTGACATTATACTATACACTTTACTCAAAAACTTCATAAAATATGGAACAGTTCATTGAACCTTTGGTCAAAATATAAAAGAAAATCTATTAGTGTGTTTTGTTGCGTATCATATTTGATATATCAGGCTTTTATGGCTCATATAGTATGATATAGTGAGAATATAGAGCTCATATTCCATGAGGCTCAAACCGAGCAAAATATGGTGTGGTTGTTGATATTTATATGGGCAAAAAGTAAGGTGAAATTCTGATGTAATGTTTGTAATAAATCAATTTATAACTGCAGACTACTTACACAAAATGCATATAAATATCAGTTTTTATTCCCAGTTATGTCTGTAGTTTCAAAACATAATGCAGTGTAATCAAGTAAGCCTAATAAGTTTTCATCCAGGAATATTACTAACAATATAAAGGTTATTCTTCTGTTTGCTTTATAAAAACCAAGAAAGATTTCACATCAAAAAGGCACATGAAGCTAAAGGTAGATGTTTCTACAATTGCACTAAAATACCTTTTACTTGTTTAAAGACAACTGAAATCATGTAGTAGATTGTGAACTAATTTAGCACAATTTGATCAAAATGATATGGAAAAAAGTTATTAAATAACATTCAATGCACAACAACATAGAACCTGACAGCTCAAAATGTATACAAGCAGATTATAAAACCAGCAGATAACCAGTAGTGCGTACTGTGCAGTGCGCCAGCCTTCCATTGAGAAAACAGCCTTCAAATCTCCTTTTTTTGTCATAAAGCTTTTTTATATTCTGATCCCGACACTCTGATCTCTGATCAGCTTCCTGTTCCTGCTCAGGTCGGAGGTGTGTGTCAGATCTGAGCGTGTGTTTCTGAAGAGCAAATGGCTGTGTGAATATTTCAGCAGATAAAGTCGTTCTGTCTGTTTCTTTTGTGTTGCCATCAAAGTTCTGCTGCCGACTTAAATAAAGATGCAAGAGTGGAAAAATTCCTCCGCGCAGTTGGGCGGATGGGGAATTTATCTTTCTTACACACACACACACACACACAGACTAAGGAAGGTTTGGG
The DNA here is from genome assembly GCA_032361165.1 of Enteromius paludinosus. Classification (NCBI taxonomy): domain Eukaryota; kingdom Metazoa; phylum Chordata; class Actinopteri; order Cypriniformes; family Cyprinidae; genus Enteromius; species Enteromius paludinosus. Next base: position 25,590,483 of record JAUMHQ010000053.1, read on the forward strand.
GGCCGGTGAACAGACAGAACTGGGCCATCAGAGCATGTCACTGAGGCCCAGAGCTAAATATACCTTTCACACACACACACACTCGACACTGTATATTGTCTCATGTGATAAGTGCATTAAAACAGCTATTAATTACTGGTGTTTGCTAAGGCAAGAGTCACTTTTGGTATCTATCTATATGTATATGAAACTGAGAACTTTACAGTCTGTTTTGTCTTTATCAGCCTTTATCTCTATTATTTTCTTATCGATTCAATAGGAGAGAAACCTCCTTGTAGCTAGAAATCCTACAAGATATAGATGAAACAAATATGATAGTTAAATGGAGTGTAATGAGGTCTCCGCTGAGTTATGAAAGAGCAACTTTTGAGCAATAAGAGAGGAGAAGAGGAGAAATGAGATGAGAGCTGTATTGAGCTGTTATTGTGCTGTGTCTCGCTCTCGGAGGGGAGAGACGGTCATTAATCACAACACAGATGCACCGAGAACCTCCAGAGATCACAAACTCCACAGAGACACACACACACACACACTGCAGCTCTGTGTGTAACCTTTGATATCATCACTCTTATTTGTTATATTAATTGTCTGCAGGCAGTCGCTGTAAGAGAGCATCTGTTAAAACAATCAAATGAACACGCAGAAAAAAGGTCACAGGATCTATTTATTGTTTTGCAGAAGGAATCCCTTAAAGGCCTCATATTATTTTTCCTTGATCTCTTGAAATGAAAGAATTCCCTGTGAATGAACATACTGTATCTTTCAAAACTCAAAATTCCAAAAAGAATACAATAAAGCTAAAATTCCGTATTGTTTCATGAATCTGTTACAATATAATGGATTTGTAAACCTACTGTATATTGTAGCCTATTATTCATTTTTCATTCAAAAAGCCGTTTACGCTCAGTGCAATAGCACTGAATTGTTAAGAGTCAGAGGAAGCGTTTACAAGTTCATAAAAATGAAAAAATATGGAAAAAAATCATAAAAAGTGTTATTTAATATTTAATAGGCTATATTTTTGTGTAAAATATGTAAAATGATTATAAATAAATAAAAGTATAATATAATTAAAATAAATATATGTTATGCTGTATTTTATTAAGTCTCAGTAATAGTAATATAGTCACATTAATTATAAAACTGATAAAAAGTTAATGCAAAATGACAAAAATTAAATGAATAATTCATGCTCTCTGACACATGTGCAATTTTAGCAATAATCATTCCAATTAAAGCTTTTCTCAGCAGTTATCAAAGTTGATCGAGATGCTTAATCAGTAAGCACATTGTGTAATTAATTAATTTGGTTTGATTAATTAATTGATAGCATTATTTTATATGATATATTTTAATATTAACAGAGCCTGATTGCTAGTCTGGTTGTGTTCATGAATGGATAGTGAGCTAAAAAAAAAAAAAAAAAACAGGAAGGGAAGTGAAAAAACGTGAGGAGGGCTGGAGAATGAAAGTGTGTTGAGATAAATGACAGCTGCAGACAGCGGGGCCAGATTTGCGGTTACGGGTCATCATGAAGATCAGGTGTGTTTAGCGTGTGCGATTCGTCCCTTGAGTCCTGCATAATGAACACACACTTCCCAACGGATCCCACATGTTAAAGTACTACAGCACGCACACACACTCACACTAAAACACTTCCTCCTGACCTCTGCGCTCGCTCGAGAGCTTAAACACACCTCACACACACTCAGCTCACCGGGCCAACTTTCCCTTTAAAATAAAGTGTTCTTTAAAGCACTTTAGGTTCAGCAAAGACACATTTTTGCCTCTATAAATATTGATTCTAAGCTCAAACAAATATTGAATGAATGCTCCAGGTGATGTTATTTCTGCCATATAAAATGTGTAAAGCTGTCCAAATTAGTTTGTTAGATTGTTTAGATAAAAACTGTTGGTTTCACTTTATATTGATGGTCCCTGTTGGCATTAATTCAGTTGACTATAAGCAATGTTGAACCTACATATCTAATAACTGGAGCATTAGTAGAGTATGGTTAGAGTTAGAATTAGTTGACATGTACTGTACTTGCAAAGTTACTTATAGTCAAAAGGATACCGAGACCGTCACGATAAGGAGTTGGCAGATATTAATCCAACCCAGGCTCATTGGAAAGACGTGCCTACATTTCTGCAGCCCCGTAATTATGTCCCTCGCGGCACGTTTTGCAGACGTTACAAAGTGAAATGTCCAGAGAGTGGCGCTAAAACACACGTTATATTTGTAACCGCACCACGTTTGCATTAGATTTGTACAGGTGCGTATTGCATTGTTTTTATTGTATAATGCTGCTTGAGATACGTTTTGCTGGATTTATAATTAACGTTAAAGATTAACATATCATGTTGTAAATATCCCCTACACCAAACCCAAACCTGAGTTGTTTTGTTAAATCGTTCTACACTGGATTCAAACCGGTGCTCTTCCACATGCCATACAACGCCGTATCACGTGAGCTACCGAGTAAACCTTCTGAACTAGAAAACTCATGCATATGAAGCCCTATACGTGACAAACATGTTCAAAAGTATTAGTTTTCAAACCCTGGGGGATGTTAAAAATGTTCAAAACATAACATTCTGCATCTAATTGTGTGAAAATTTGCATTTATTATGTGAAAAGGAATAAAAGTAATGGGAGTTTTACAGTCTCCAGTGTCCATATCATCTGGAAACTGTGGCAATTTGCATATAAAGGTACTTTTTTAAAGTTTTTGAAGAAATGTATAACGATACGTTCACATCGGGGGCATCAGCGTTAACCCTTGACAGAAGGCGTGGCTGAAGTTTGGCACTGACGCCATGGTCATAGCAGCGATGTTCAGCCAATGAAATTAGACAGGAACCCAACAACAAAAACTCGGAATGTGATTGGCTGCCGCCTGGCTACTGTATTTGCATAGAGCAATCCTGATTGGCTTACGCTTCCATCGGCGGCGCTTCACTGACGATGCTCGCGGCAGAAGATCAAAAATTCTCAACTTTTGCCGCGAGCAACGCCAGTAAAGCACTGCCAACGGATCCAAAATGCTTTTCGGCAACGCTTGACGTCACCCATTCAAAAGTCAATGGGAAGCATTGACGCTGACGCCAGTTTCACACTGCACGCGTCAGCAGGGCGTAAGTAGAGCAGGAGCAGCTGAACCGCGGCTTGTACTGCAGTAAGCTATAGACAAGCATCTTATTTCTGTCGTATTTTCCAGCAATCTTCTCCGAACACTGTGTGCTTTCATTTATGTTATTGCCAACATACTTTGTTATGCGACTGCCTTATTATAGTTTACACAATAAACTTGAGCAAAGTTTTCAATATGTGTCTATGAAAAAATAGCAGAGCCTGTCATCAAAAAGGATGTCTGACCCTTCTCACATTTTTTATAAGAAATATTATATTTGCCCATGCTATAGAAGGCTTGCGTCCAGATGCTAGATTGAATAGGTTATGCTCCAAGACAAAACGAGGAAATTTGAATAATTTAATTGAAAAACGAATCTTAAAGCTAACGATTGCCTCTAGTTTTATACATTTAACAGACCTTAAAACTCGTGTACATCGTGTGTTTTTGTGCAATTTATTTTTGCATATGGTGAGTGTGAAACACGAAACACATCTATTACACGATTTTATGGTAAAATCTGTTACTTTTCAAGTTAATCGGGTCAGTATAGATTAAGAACAATGCACTGTCACTTTAATTCAGTGTCAGCGGCGCAACAAAAATAGACTCTGCGCCGAAACTATCGCGCTCCTGCTCTGCTCCTGCTACGCAGCGCTCCTGCGTTCTGTGTGAAAGCACTCATCCGTTAACATGGGCGGCGAAAAAAAAAAAATATGCTGCTTATGCCCTGCTGCCGCGTGCAGTGTGAAACCGGCGTGACTCCCCATGTGGACGTAGCGTAAAGACGCACGTATTTCCAATGAGCCTAGGTTGTATTAAATCAGACAGTGTAGTAATGTTCTAATGAGAGTTAGTTGACTTGAGAGACCAACAGCATAAAGTGTTACCACTGTAACTTTTTTTTTCTACAAAATTGTTTGCAATTGTTAACCGTTTACAAATTATAACATTATAAATGTTTCTTGAGAGGCAAATCAGCACACTAGAATAATTTCTGAAGGATTATGTGAGTAATGATGCTGAAAAATTAAATACAATATAATACAATACAAAAGTATAATACAATAGAAAGCAGTTGTTTGAAACTGTATTTTTAATCAAATAAATGCAGCCTTGTAACCAGAAGTGCTTCCCTTCAAAAAACAATTTTTCTTTCTAAAAACAGATCACAAATTTATTTATTTATTTACTTGAATCCGTATTCAAATGTTATTACTTAATACACAGATATGAAATTATGACTTTGACCCGGCGTGTGCATGTCAAAATGTGCATGTCAGCATGTGTACTGCATTAACTCGGCTCGGACACAATAACTCACTCCATCTGCAGATGCATTTCTGAAATTTACACAAGCGCTGACATATTACCAACATACAGAACATCAGCACATTTAATTAATGGCACGCCATAAAAGTCTGTTACCGTAAACAATCTCCATCTTCATTAGCATAAAACACAGCAAAGTGCTTTTGCTCTGAGCTAATGAAGGAGATATTAATTCCTGTAACTGTGAGGCTGCAGGAGCATCAAACACGCGGCTGGAAGCTGTTTTGCAGCTTTCCGTTGAGCTTGTGTTTGGAGCAGAGCTGAGAAGAAGCTAAAACAAGCAGTGCTTCTAACTTAACTACATTTGTCAGTAGCGTGACAGCAGCTTAGCTGTTTCCAAATAGTGTCGCTTTTCTACTAACAAGCTATTTTTCCCAACAAGTAGTGGTGTAAAGCACGCAGTTAAATTATATTCTCCCACCACACGCCCCAAAGTAAGCCCTAACCACCATCTACACTGGAAAAGCAATTACTAGCACCAAAACCTGACCCTAAAACACTATTATTATTTTAACCCTGACACAGTACGTTTGGAAATGGAAGACTGGGGCTAGTTATCACAAGGTCAAATAGTTAGAAGTCAACTGTCCATTTACTGTACACAAATGTGAGTTTTCTCTTTTTGTTACTTTAATAAAAGCTAAACAATGTATATGAATTATAAATGATAAAAATAATAACATGGTGTGTGTGTGAATTTTTGCCCTCCAAAATAAGATTGTCACATGTGTTTCGTATAGTAATTTCATGCAGTTTAGGACTGAATTTATGTTGGCTTAAACAAAAGTCCTCGTTTTTATATGTTACAGCTTTGTGTCATTCTATTCTATTCTGTTCTGATTATAATTAAACTGTTTTGTTAGTATTGAAATTACATACAGGCAGCATGAATTACAAACTACATTTTCAAATATAGCATAAATGTTTAGCTTTATCATCTTTATTTTTATTTATTTGTGTTATTTATTTTTAACCAGTTTAATATACGGTTGACATTGAAAAAAAAAAAAAAAAAAAAAAAAAAAACTCCATATA
>JAUMHQ010000053.1:25619548-25629570 GCA_032361165.1 Enteromius paludinosus
GTAAAACCGTTTCTGGGCATTTTTTCCCCTTACCTAAGCTACATACCTTCTATGTACATATCAGAGAACAATTTCAAGTATTCTCTCAATGCATTCGCTGGCACCTTTAAAAAAAAAATGTTTTTAGCTATGCAAATTTTGGTTGTGATGAAAATAACAATATCCTACGTTTTCAACGTACAAATTGCTGTATTTCTGCTCATTCGAAATAGAATACAAATGAAGTAGTATGCTTGTTTAAATCATATGTTTTCACATGAAATATTCTGTAGCCTATCGAGAAGGACAAACAAATTCCTTTAAGTAGCCTATACCGCCCCTCTTACGTCATCATTCTTTCTTAATTCTCTATCAAGCGAGCTACTGTACATATGTTTAACGTGCAAATTCTAGCTAAATATGTTATATTGTAGTTATATTACAGGTCGTTGGCATTAATTATACTCGTGATGGTGGAGCGAGCAAAAACCACAGCGCTCCGACTTAAAAAAAATCTTGCAATTTTGAAAGTTTTTATCTTGCGATACGGACTTTTATATCTCACAATTCTGACTTTTCTCAAAATTCCAGTTTTATATCTTGCAATCTTACAATTTTGACTTTTCCCCTCAATCTTGCAATTACAACTTTTTTCTCATAATTTTGATTTAATACCACACAATTCAGATATTCAGTATTCATGTGTATTGTAAATCTCGCAATCCTGACTTTTTTTGTATATTATAGTTTATATTTTGCAATTTCAACTTTTTTTCTCAGAATAAAACATTGTGTTACTGTATTGTTTTTTTTTTTAATCCTGTGGTAGAAACAAGCTCCCAATCATATAAACTTCATATCTTCTGCAGAACACATACACACACACACATAAATATATTTTCATGAATATTTTAACATTTGCATGAAAATCTATTGTAAGGACAAAAAAGGTAAACTACCCCTTTAAGATCAACAAAAAAATAAAAATGCACAGGGGAAAGCACTGTCAGAAAGGCTCAGCTGGGTTCATTGAATCTTCAGATCACCACAGTTCACAGCGCAACCTCTTGAAAGTTTCATTTGCTACAGATTTTAAGGAACATTAACCGTTGTAACTATGGTATTTTGGCTGAAATATTGGTTGCCATGGAAAATGTTTTCAAAGCATGGCTCTATTCTGGCATGAATCTCTCAAAGGTCATTGCAGAAGATGATTTGTGTCTGTCTCCAACACCACAGCACTACACGAATACTCAATACTCATTTGACTTTCATCTGTGTGTGATATTAAAAGATTAATATTAAGACAAAATTAGACCAAAACATCACAAATCCAGCCCAAAATAAACTCTACCTATCCCACAGCAATATAAATGCCAACGTTCAAAGAATAGTTACACTTATGTGCTGCAAAGTATAACATCATCTGTTTAATATCACGTCAGTGTGACTGTTCTTATGTCGTTTCAACATTTAAATTATGTTGACACATTTGACACCCGTCAATCATACTCTCTTTATGGAGGGATACAGTTACAGTAAATGAATGTATGACAGGTGAGGCATTTTTGTGTCTAAAGCTACAAGGCTTTATTGCATTGTCAATATAATAAATCACATTGTTCGACCTGAAAGCATGCTGAGTTACTATATACTGAATGCACGTTATATAATATATTATATATACCAGCTTGTATTATATAATATTTCATATAAAATCTGCAAAGGCAAGGACTCTTACTCTTTCCTATCATTTTTTTTTTTTTCACTCTCTCTTCCTCTTACTGAAAGTTTGAGTGTCGTATGCAAACCCCAGCTGAACTCAGACTCAAATGAATAAGTCCTACATTTTCCCATCAATATTACAGACTGAGAACATCCAGCGATACTCCCGTCTGCTTCGGCAAACACCACCAGATGTTATTAAAGAGGTCATTTCTACAGCTTTTTAATTACGTTATTTTCCATTTATAAGTCCACTTACAGTGCTAGTGTTAGTCAAGGTTATTTCTTTTTTTAATTAATATTTTCGATCCCCTCTTTGATCTGTGTGGTTGAACAGGCTGCTTTTGTTACTGTACCATCTATGAAGTTTGTATGAATGAGACATTTTTTATTACCGCTGAGCTTTTCTAGACAGTACATTGAACAGTTTATTTCAAAAGTGCAGGTAATTTATAATGTAGAGGCTCTTGGAATAGTCGTGTGTAGGGTGCATTTTAAGTCATGTTGCAATACTTGACATGAAATCTGTTTCAAAAGATCGGTAACCTAATTACACTGCGGTCAAACATGTGAATTTGGATCAAATTCGTCAACAGCATTGAAAAAAATAGATATTTTATGGTGTCGCATTCTTTCGAAAAGCCCTCATAAAACTTTTGCTTTCACTCGCAAAACCCCTTTGTGATCCCCTGAGAAACTTTGTGTACAGTATGAGAGTTAGGTTTCCTGGGGGAACAAACAGCTCGTGAGCAAAGGTGGGAATGCAGAACACTTTCACACAGAATTCATTAAATATTGAAACTGATCAGGTAAAGCCTAATAAAAATTGAATCATTTTAAACTGGTTTGCTGTTCTCACAGCCGGTTCAGACTGGTTTTGGGCACATTTTAGTCTGAATCTGAGCATGATATACATAGGGGGAAAATATGATTTTTCTGATAAAAACAGCATTATTTGCACTATGAACAAATAAATAAATCTGTGCTTGTCTGCAGGTCTGCTCAAGTAATTAAATAATAATAATAAAATATTATTCTAATAATATTCTAAAATACTAAGAAATTGGAATATATTTAAGAAATTATTTATGTTCGATAATTAGTGGTGTCAAAAGATTAATTGCAATTTTTGTTTCCATATATGTATGTGTACTGCGTATAATTATTGTTTTTATATATTTAAATTATAAATATTATAACTATTATAAATATAAATAAATATATTTTTTGATTTATTTATTTAAATGAATATAATTTATTTATAATTATATAAATATAACATATTTTCTTAAAAAACATACACAGCACACGCATATACAACGCAAAAAACATTTATTGATAGCACTATTAATAATCATTTTATTTGACATTACAACTGTAAAATTACTGTACTAATATTTACAAACCTTTATTTTGATGGAAAAGCATGAGAAAAGCAACATTTCTTGGTTGATAAGCTTCTCATTAAATTCCCATGCAGCGCATTTTGTTTTCCAATTAAACCGCCACTTTTGTGATTTGATAATCGCACTAAGCCATATCGCAATTTTGGTTTTAATTAATTGTGCTGTCCAACTGGGACAACGTCTTAAACCAGCTAAGACCAGCAAACCTTCCTGAGCTGGCTTAAGCAGTTTTACTTTTCTGCAGGGATTTCTGCTTAACGTATCATTTATTTGCTCTTGCTTATTATATTTGCTAACAATGTAGCACTTATGAGGTTGCATATCAGTTAGGATGCTGCCTATTTAGGCAACAGGCAGCACACTGGGTTTTGGAATACAGCCGTAAGTCTCCATATGCTGAGTGAAATGATATGACTGAATTAAAACCAGAGAAGCTGCGTGACTCACTGCGAATCGAGTCTGAGGCCAGCGCCGTGTGTGAATGTGGGCCGTGACCGAGTTTTGATGAAGATGATGATGAAGTATTTCCGCCCTGACTTCCTCGCCTGTCAGTGCAGCATTAGTGCAAGTGGTAACATGTCCTCAATCCAGAGCAGAAAGAGTTTCCCTGGAGTGGATGCTGGCAACTAGCTGGCAACATCACACACACACACAGTTACACATGGATGGACACACTGCAGTACGACACAATAACAAGCATGACTGGGATTCACAGAGAGACAGAGACGGAGACAGAACTCCAAGTTTTCCTGCGCCATCACTGATCAAAGTCGTGAGCTCTGGAAAAGAAAACCCCTATTGAGTTACTGTCAATCACTTTCTTGAACTTACACTCTTGGAGAAACATCCCACACTAATAAGGCCTGCAGCACCTCGATAAATCCATCACTGTGTCGACACACACGCACACACACACTCACTAGAGATGGAGTCAGCCTTTAAAGAGATCATACTGTACACTTGTTTTAGGTGAGGGTAAAGTTTTATCCACTTCTTTATGGTTTTGGTCACTTTACATTGGCTATTTTTGTACCTTTGAGACTCGCATTAACGTCCTACACATGCATGTGAAATAAGTTAATGCAGTGATATGCAAATGTGGGCAGTATTATGCTAATGTAATCATTAATCTGATCTTATAACAGTGATTTATTACACATCGCTTTTGTTGCATCACAATATTTTATCTGCATAATGTCATGCAGCAGTATCATACTGTTCATAATTTGCTTTATCTACACTTATATAAGTATAGGATTCACTGGATGCACAATCCCATTAAAAAGGATTGGAAACAGAAAAAAACTGGAATCATTTACGCCCCCCTTTATGCATATTCTGATGACTGCTGGGGTCAGCATTTGGAATTGTTTTAGATGGCATGGTAGTGAGTAAACAACTACAGCACCATGATTTTTTTGGTTAGACTGTTCCTTTAAGCTATGCTTCACTGGCAGTTAACTGTACCATTGATTTTAATGGAGCAAAAATACATGAATATTATAGAAAAGGTGCTAAACATGTAATTTTGGATCCAGTGGTGTCTGCACTGGGAGTCTATCAAAGCATTATAAGCACTAATTCAGTAGGCCAGACTTTTTTGGGGGAGGAAAAACAATGCTGATACCAATCCAACACCAGTGCAGTTTTTGTCTTTTTTAAATGAAAGTACAATTTCTAAACCTCTTTGTGAGGAGCTGATAATCCCTCTCACAAACTTCTAAATGTAGACTAAAAACAGCATCTGATCAGTAAGTGAGTCAGATGTTCATTCAGAGATTCAGTGAGTAATTATTTAGAATGATTCCAAGTTTATGAGTCATAAGTTTATGAGCAGAGTAATTGGTTTTGAATCAGACAAGACCGACCATATGGAAGCTCGAGGCAAACAAACTGAATTGTGAGATATAAACTCACCTCAGAATTGTAAATCACAATTACTGTTTTTATTCTGTGACAGAAAAAAAACTGAATTTCAAAGTGGAAACTCAATATGTAGTAAGAAAAAGGTAACAGGTAATTGGTGGGAAGAACTGGCCGGTGTCACGCTTGCGGTGCCATTCCCCTTTACAGGGGATGCGAGCGCTGTTTACTCTTCCAGTAAGTTCCCCTAGGTGGTGAACCCTAGTAGAGCATCCTTCAGCATCCTAGGCAGTCAGACTGGGCGGAGCAGCTGACGCCGGACTCAGTATCAGTGGGGTAAACCCGTGTCTTCCCTTGACAGAGTACTCTGTCCATCTCTGATGTCAGTCATTCCTCTTCTTCCCTTGATAGAACCTGCCTTAGAGAAGACCGTATGTTGTTTTGGTCAGCCCATACTAGGGTTCCACATGTCACCTCCCGCTGGAAGGATGTGGTCTCCGTAGCCCCCTTTTCAGAAGGTCTGCTTCCCCATTGAAGGGTCCAAATCCCTTCAGGAAGTAGAAAATTGCTATTTTAGGAACAACAGTTCTGGCCTCTCCGGCAGCAGTGTACTCACTCTGGTCCCTACGGGTATCAAAGTCAGCGAATCTGCTCTGGGGCGATGGAAGGGTTATGATTTTTGCATAACATTGGTCTGACACGCACTGCTTGTCAACATTTGTAGTGCTACAAGGTTGTAATGGTTCAGGTTGTGGCATTTTCCACTGACAGGCAGAGAACGTCTCGGTTACGTATGTAACCCTCGTTCCCTGATGGAAGGAAAAGAGACATTATGTCCCCTTGCCACGAACTTGAACCATCGCTGAGAGCTTGGACTCGATCTCGGCTCCTCAGCAAATCTAAAATGAAAGTAACTTTGAAATAAAATATTAAAACATTGACCAAAAAGGTTACATACTATATGTTTAACTTCACTAACCATCAGAGAATCAAAAGATGCAAATGTTTAATCAAATATTAAACCCGAACTTCATGTAAATATTTTCAGTTTAGCTGGAAAAATAAATTAGGAATCCCTGACGGACCCACTAACGTGAGGTAGTTTGATTTCAGACTGAAAACAAAACTGGAAAAAAATAAGGAGAAACGAGAAATTAAATTGTGTGCTCTTCACCCGACGTGCTCAACAGATGTGCTGCGCTTGTATTATTTTACTGTAAAATCTAATAACCTCCCATTCAGACAGCGAACCCGGATAAACAACTGAGGTAAAATATCATTTCTTTCTCCCTAATGCTGCACCGCTGCACTCTTATATTATTCTCAATAGAGCCAAGGAAACCTGGTTTCCACAATATGACCCCTTTAAAACCCGGTCAAGTGTTTCGGTTTCACTCACGCTATCAGATGCACGCTTGCAGAGGTCAGCGGCACAAACCGACGCCACATCCCGATAAAAATCGCACAATTTTACGGCAAACTCTCACGCCGTCGGTCCATTCATCATCTCTGCAGGCTACTTCCCAATTCTGTCAGCGGTTCAAGACCCGGGTTATCGTCGTCATCATGAGTCTGCTATATACAGGATATGGGTCAGCCGAGAGTGAAGCGCAAAATAAACCCGACCGGCTTTGATGGAGAGACTGCCAAGGGTTTTTAAAGCGACGCCGCTGCGAAGGCTTAGAGGAGTCGGGCTCCAGTGGCCTTGTAGAATTGGAGAAGGTTTTCCGAGCCTCTTCTGCCAGAGAGAAATGGAGGTTACACATCAGAGACACTACAGTACCGCCTGAGGGATTTAAGGACAAGCTCGATAACCTCTGATAACTTGTAAAAGTCCCACTTCTGAGATCTGAGTTACCTTGAAGGAGAGAGGTTAAAAGTGCATACTACAAAGTATGTGTGTATCAGCTGCAACTTTGTATCTGGCTTTAATGATGCGGCTGAAGCTGCACACGGCAGAGGAAATCCCACATCACTTGTGGAGAAAACTCTCCAAACAACTCCAAAACTTTCCAGATAAAAGCCTCTTTCTCCTTTCTTGCTTCAGGAGGTCAGACTTTTTTGGGGGGGGGAAGAATGCAAGGTTTTCGGGTGATCCTTCTGCACGACCTCTTAAAAGCGTCCGCCTCACTCTGATACATGATCGGCATTACAAACAACTATAAATGATTAATTGCTAACCAACACATCTATAAATTATGGATGGCTTATTTAATTTTTCATGAATGATTTATTGGCCCTGTAGATGTCTGCTAAGTCTGACTCGCACCTGTTTAGTCACGCTCTGAATAATTTACAAATGTCTGCTTTTTATTCCGTAATCTTATTTTATTTTATGCTAACTCATGTTACTCAGCAGATGTTTCCAAATACATTTGCATTTGATGCGCAATCGACCGTTTGATGTCGACTACAAGTTTTTGATTTTGGGGTCCGGCCTTCAGACGCTTTGAAACTTTCAGTTCGACAAAGAATCTGCTGCGGTCTCCACAAAAATAGTGGCAACACTGCAATAATCAAAAATGATCAAATCAGAAAGCAAAGCAAATCAGCGTATTAGAATGACTTCAAGGATCTTGTGACACTGGAATGATAAAAATCCAACATTAACACCAATATAGATCTTGAAGGCGCAACTGATAAAACCTACAATATTTCAATAAATGTTCTGGGTTCAATAATCATTTGTTGATAAATAAATAAATAAAAAAGCAATTATGCATTTATAATAAAAGTCAATGGGGCAAGACACTGCACTGAGATGAGCATTAAATACAAACCCATTCAACACAAGACTTTAAGCATGTTAACATGAGACGTGTGATAACACCACTTACTTACCTAACCTATTAACCTTACTAACCTAGGTATCTTTTATGCATCTGATAGTATCTAATACATTATTTGAACTGTTGTGACCATGTAAAGTCATACATAATACATTTCTGCATGAAACAAATATGTGACTTACCTACCGAAAAAACATTTTAAAAGCAATAAATAATTGATAAAAGGATGTTAAAAGAATGATTAAGAAGCCAAAATGTACAAAATTAAACGAATAGTTCACCCAAAAATGCTAATTCTGTCATCATTCACTCACCCTTAGCTAGTTCCAAATATATATGAATTTTTTTGCTGAACTATAATTTTAACTTGAATGATATTATTACATTAATATGTATTGCCCCATTGCAAGTTTTTTTTTTTTTTTAGCAATTTTTGCTGGTTTTTATATCAATTAACAAATCTAAATAGTTTTCAGATGCTGTTGTTACAGCTTAGCTTGAATAAAACTCTGAAGATCCCTTTAAAAGTGAGGCAGATGTGAAGCTTGAACAGAGCTGGATGGAGGAGATTCCTCAGATCAGCAGCAGTGGCAGGGATGTGAAGCGGCTTTTAACACGAGGGTCGCCGCGGAGCTACAATCAAACAACAGTGTTGTGTGTGCATGGGACTGATAGATGCAGGTATAACACATGTGATATCACATCAACACACACTCAGACAGGAACACACACTTTCATGTTTAAAAATGTCCCTACAACATAAACACATCTACCTGTACTAAAATGACTGATTCAAAGTATTGTATTAGCTACATGTTGTTTACCAGTAAAAATATCTAAACATACAGCACTTAAATCGAGATATACGCAAAATGACAACATATTAAATTGTTTTCTGAAAACTTTGTTCAAGTTAAGTTAATTTGTTGCCAGATATTTGCCAAATTTTCTCTTTTTATTTTAAATTGCCAGATATTTGCATTTTAAGATTAAATACACTTAATTTTCAATTTTTTTAAAATACTATTTTACAAAAAATTTCAAAAAATATATAGAGGTATTAAAATAAATAATAATAAAAATGCCAAAATCACAATAAAAAACAAATTACATTCAAACTTGATATTTAAAATTGAAGCTAATACTAAATATTAACAATTGCTATCAATATTGAATTGTCAAATAATTTTATAATTTTGGGTGTACAAGAACTTAAATCAGTAAAAAAAAAACATAAAAGTACATAAAATTCCTCAAATTTTAACTAAAGTCAAATTAAAATGAAAACTCAAATAAAATAAAAATAAAAGCTAACTTAAGTTAAACTGAATATAAAAGCGCATAATAAAATTATGAAAATGTAAAGCTCAAAATATAAAAGTACAAGCTAACTCTAAATATTAATACATATTATAAATAGCATCAAAATAACACTATACATTAACCCTAATACAAGAATCCAAACCTACAGTATGAAATTGCAACAAATTTCACCTGCAAATTTCAGATGTATTCCAGAAGATTTTCATCCCCAAAATACAGCCTATGTGAGAAGCACACACACTCACACATATCACATTGTCTCTGAGGGCCTGTATTGTGATGTGTGTGAAAGCTGAAGTGGCTCTTTATGTGTAACTCAGCAGCTGTGAAGCCGACACTACGAGATCCCACAGAGAGAGAGACAGAGAGACAACAGACACACCCTCCAGAGCAGCGGACCCCCCTCATCTTCATCCTGAACGTGATGAATGATTCCAAGCCAGAGTCCAGCTGCCAACACACACACGTATGTTGATGAGGCTGGAGGAATGCAGACAGGAGATCTGCTGTTAATGGGCAAAACGCTCTTCATCTGTCTGAAACACAACACTCACAAACATGTGCTCTTTATCCATACACTAAAGCTATATTTCACCTAAACCTAAAATGGCATCATTCACTCACCATCAGGATATTCCAACTGATATTTATTCCATCACATCTCTTAAGAATCATCATATACCTCCGACAATATAATGGTGGTTCATGGTGATTAGAGACTGCAAAGCCAAAAATAATAATAATAATTCTTAAAATAGTATAAATGTCTATTTATCTATATTCTAAGTTGTCTTGTTGCATGGTTGTGCACACATCATAAATATTATATTATAAATGTATAATGTACAATATACAGAGACGCTCAGTTGGGTTTAAGTCAGGGCTCTGGCTGGGCCGTTCAAGAACAGTCACAGAGTTGTTGTGAAGCCACTCCTTG
>JAUMHQ010000053.1:25643773-25659515 GCA_032361165.1 Enteromius paludinosus
CCCCCCCCAATCCTCACCGTCAGACAGCAGATAAGCTCAACCAAAGAGCTCCAACCGGGCCAAAACTGGACTGTGTTACTGAATATCTGCATCTGCTTCGGTCTCCCAAAACAGAGCTGTGCGAATACAGACCTGGAGGTTTGGATCACAAAACCGATGCTTTTACAGAGCCCATCAAATCAAAATGTGAGTTCTGTGGCTTTTAGCTCAATATCTATCAATATCATTATACTGCACACATGATATACCATATCTTTAAAAAATAATAACTGAAATAGTAGGCTTCAGATTTTTAGGAATTTTCTAATATAAGTTGCAATTTTAAAAATTAAGGTTTGTAAGGCTGCACAATTTGGACAAAACTCTATGATTATATATTATATTAATATTAATAATAATAAATGAAGGAGAAGAATACATGTACTGTATGCATGCATAATTTAAATCTAAAACATGTTAGACTTTTTTTTTTCTCTTGTGCTCATAAAGACAAAATACACTAAAACTGAAATATTGTTAAAATATAATTATTAAATGTATAATATATTTATATCATATTATTTTAATATTTCATATTATTAAAATAACAGTATTCTATTTGAATATATTTTAAAATGTAATTTTGTAATATGCTGATTCGCTGTTCAAGAAACATTTGTATATTAGAGCATCCAGAGTATATATATACAATATATACATTTAAAAACATATTTTCAAAATGCGTACTGTATGTGTGTATATTTATAAAATTTAAATAAAGTACATAATTATTATGTAAACAAAGATATTTTGATTTGGATGTGATTAATTGCAATTAATTGTTTGACAGCACTAATACACACACAGAGACATTATATATATATATATATATATATTTATAAATAACATTTATTTGAACTTTGAGAAATTGATTGCCACAGTGATGAACAGTATCTTCAGTCAGTAGCTATATATATATATATATATATATTTATAAAACGGTTAGTTCCATTCCTCAATTCTGATTGGTCAGCAGCTGTGTTTTATTCACAATACAGCACGGCTACGACCGCTTCACTCAACGTTCTGTGTATCATTGAGCCCCTTTAGCAACCATTAGAACTGTTCCTAACCTGTTTTTATTTGAGCTCAATGAAATGACGCACTCTGTTGCCATTAGGGACTACTTTTTACAGCGGAAGGCAAAGATGATTTTACTTGATGAAAACGTTATAATATATTTTAACATAATAAAAATATAAAAAATCATATTTATTATATGTGGTTACCGGCTGAAGGGGTTGCAGGCACTCCGCTTTGCGTCGTGCCTAACAACACTCTTCAGCCGTGATTTATTCAGGAAACAGCGAGGCCTCTCGTACCTTATTGCTTAAATATACATAGTGTACCAATGTTCATAAGATGTAGAAGCCCTAAAAACTTCCTGCATTATTAGGTCACAGTGACGCTCATTTTTAGGCCCACAATGATGCTTTGTCCCACCTCTATGCAGCTGAGGTTGCTGTGATTGGCTGAAAAGGCTGTCAATCTGTTGAAGCGCTCAGGTAATATACGGCACCGGCCGCAGATGTTAGTTCTTTAACTGAAGGGCATAATTTTTTATGGACTATAATTATCCGTGCACAGAAAAAACGTGACACGAACAGAGTGCAGCTTCAGCCGAAACGCGTTTTTACATTTATCATCCGTGCTAAGAATAGCATCCGCAACACAGCAGAATCACAACGCTAATGCTGACTACTGCGAACGGCCACGATCAAAGGCCTGGGAAACATGCACATCATGTAAATATTCGTCTCCGCTGGCCCCGTTTTTCCCTTCAAAAGTTCTTGTCCGCACAGAAGTTGTGTTTCGCAAGGCCGTCTCTCGACACACTCCCGTCTTACTGAGATGCACACAATGCTGTTATTGTGCGAGCGGCCCGCTGCGGGACCGATGAGGCCGTGTGTTGCTGTGTGTGACGGACCGTCTGTGCCGAGCCATTTGTGTGTGCGACTGTGAGAGCTGAGAGGTGATATATAACCATCATAATCGCAGTCATTACAGTCCCTGATGAGCACACTGCCTGGAGAGCACTGGAAGAGAGATTGAGAGAGTTAGGAAGAGGAATTCAACAGTAGATCCATGTGGACTGTACAGTAGCTACTTCATTCCTGCTGTTATTGGCCAGCTACCAACTAGAGATGGGCCACAAATGTTGACCAGTCGACCAGTCTTGACTTTACACTCACTGCTGCAGCCATGCACATTACACACACGTATCTGAAACTTTTTTGAGTGCCACACCACAAGAATTACATTTATAAAAGTTGTTTAATTCAATTAAGGGACTGATGATTTAAACGCCATTGCATTATTCATATTATATATAATTCATATTATATTTTTTATATGATTATAAAAATCTATTTATGATGACATATATCAATATTGCTGTTTAATGTTAAATGAGTGCATGTATATATATATAATAAAAATTAATAAATAATATAAAATAAAAATGAACATTGTGTGGAAAACAGTAAGTGTCTAACTTTTAATAAACTGTTACTTACGGAATTAAACATTTTGCATCTTAATTAACTACAGTCCAGTTTTGTTATTGCTTACTGAAACTATTAAAACTCAGTTGATTAAAAAAACTATATAAAGATTAAAAGTTAAAGCAAATGACTTGGAAATTAAAAGGAAAACTAGAATTGTTGCCTTGACAACTAACAGAAATAAAGTAAGCTTAAGTACTAAAATGACTGAAGCTGAAAAAAATATATTTTAAACATTAAAAAAGACAAAGCATATAATCAAATCAGTAAACTTAAACTATATATATCTATACAGTATATATAGAAAAAATCAGATTCAAATGTGCTTGCGCCTAGACGTTCACACACACACACACACACACACAAGATTATCTGTGACAGTCTTTGTGTGCATGACGAAACGGTTGCATTACATTCATCCAGTTAAAAGAAACAAAGAATACAAAGGACAGCATAAAGCAAAAGACCTTCCGCCCCGCTCACACACTCCTCTGTATTCAGCACGACTCTTCAAACAGATCACACTCGCATTAAATGCATGCATTTCTTCAACAGTGAGTGCAGGGATACACTCATGCCCTTGGGTCAGCAGGTTAATGTCGGCCACGCTCATCTCCTACTGGCTGAAAGCCCTCACTGCAAAGGATCATGGGCATTTCTCCCCGAAGCAATGACACACTTTCTATTCCTATTCTTTATCTGCTGATAAATTACGAAAGAGGATAAGATACTAAGTTGACATTAATGGAAGTATAAATGTCAGCAGTTGTATTCGACCCCAAACTTGACTATAGATATAAAAAAAACTGTTAAAATGAAAATGCACTCACCATCAGGCCGTCCACAGTGAAGATGAGTTATTCATGAAAAAAGATTTAGAGAAGTTTAGCATTATATCACTTGCTAAGCAATGGATCCTCTGCAGTGAATGGGTGCCATCAGAATAACAATCCAGGCAAGTGATGCAATCCACGATTTTTCCAGCTCTGTTCTTTCCCATTAAGAAACAAACTCATCTGCATCTTGGATGGCCTGAGAGTGAGTACATTTCCAGCAAATGTTTTTCCGAAGCAAATTCGTTTTTGAGTGAACTGCTCCTCACCTAGGAAACGGGTGCTGATCGCCCATGCAAAACATGCCACCAATATGCTAGAGCGTTATGGGTTGTTGCTGTTACAAATTACACTCCAAAGTTTAATACTTCGAGGCAGGGGTTTGTTTTGCCTTAGCAAACACCACCAATGAATGTCCTCTTCAATCATAGCAAACAGCCCATCTACAGTCTCTATAGATGGTGTGTGGGCAGCTGTGCTTGGAGAACACATTAAACCGATTCTACCCAACAGAAGTCACTGTTCACGGCAGACAGCGAGGTTAAGAACTGCGCGTGAACTCTCGGCCTGTCTCGAAGAGCTTCTCTTACACGTTTTTGTCACTCTTAACACAAAAACACACACATTCACGGGTCGATGTGTGAAAAGTGTGAGCGCAGTGTGAAAAACGAGGCTGACCCGCTGAACTGTACTAGACAAATCCAAGCAGCACCACTCCAGTGATCACAGGGTTATTTTACAGTTTGGGTACGTGCTGGAGACAACGTCAATGTTTTTCTCAGAGTCAACATAAAACACTGTTTGCAGCCCATTTTATATAGATGCGCTACAGCTCTTTTATTCAGAAAGGATGCGTTCAATTGCTCACCGGTGACAGTCAAGACATTTGTAATATCACAAAAAAAATCCTATTTCAAATAAACGCCGTTCTTCTCAACTTTCAGTTCAGAAAACAATCCTAAAATAAATGTGGTTTTAAGCAGCACAACCGTTTTCAACATAATAATAAAGTTTCTTAAGCAGCAAATCAGCATATTAGAATTCTTTCTGTGACACTGAAGACTAGAGTAATCATGCTGAAAATTCAGCTTTGCATTATAAGAATAAATCACAATTTAAAATTAATTCAAATATAAAACAGTTATTTTAAATTGTAATACATATTACTGTTTTTATAGTATTTTTGTATCGTATTTGCATTAGAAAACATATAAAAATCGTACCAACCCCACATGGTATTTAATTATGAAATGAGTATAAAAATTGGGGCAGGGCTCAATTTGATACATTATAAACTGATTGGGATCATAAAAAAAAGTGCTACATATCAGCTCAGAGGGAGGATGATGTCAGCAGAAGTGGAGAGTCGTTTCATGAGCAATTTATTTATTGTGTTTAATAACATGCACCAACGAATCGCTCGCAATGAGTCCATTTTGATTTCATGCCGACTTTAAGAATGCGCCACCAGACTTCAGATTTTCTTTCTTAAATCTTGAAGCCCTGTCTCTCTCTCTCTCTCTCTGTTCTCTGCCCTGCTGTTTGTTTGACACACAACACAAACTCAGTGGCAAGAGAGACGGCTTTAGCTAATGGCTTTTTAATGGGCTGCTGGGTTTCTTGTGTCTCCGAGCTGATGGCCACCACTTACCCTAAGCACACAAACACACACACGCGGCATACAAACGGAGTCATTCCCACTTTGTCTTGTCTCCTTAAAGTGACTTAGAAACCTCACTCCACTAACAACGTCCTGCTCTTCAGCAGACTGGAGTCACATATGAACCCTGATTCCATTACAGACTCATAAAACACTCTGCAAAGATCGAGACACAAGACAGACGCTCTCTAATTTCATAACTCAACATTACAGCACGCATTCACACAGATGGAAATGGGAAAACGCTTCGCATTGTTATAGCCTAATAGAGTGATTCAGGGCAGAAATTTAGAACAGAACTTCCTGTAAATCCTGAAACGAGAGCAAAATTGCATTACATCATACCTAAAAGGTAAAAAAAAATCAAATGCAGAGAAAAGAGAGGTATTGTTTACTCGCTCCAGTACCATTTCAAACATATACAGCTTTCATTCTGCAACCTGAAGCCTCCTGCTTTTTTCCATACATCAGAAGCGCACCATTATTTATGCTGTCATACTCTCGAAACCTCCCTAAAAGTATGACATATGCACCTATGTACCAAGTCATACAACAGATTTGTGATCCAAAACAGCAGTTGTTGTTTAGTTAAATTGCATCCTCCAACACAGCTCTTAATTCCCATTTGTGCTGGTGCCCATTCAGACTTTGTATGTATCAAGGATGGCACTTGGCAGAGACATTATGTGCACCATGGAAGAAAGTCATAAGTGTTTGGAATTACAAGAGAGTGATGGCAGAATATTCATTTTTGAGTGCACTGAATAAACATTTTGACTGCCAATGAATAAAATCACTATTATCATATCAGCACAGCGTAGACAAGTAAAACCTTCAACAAGCATGTTTCAATAAAAACTTAAATTGTAAATACATTAAAAAAAAAACACTATACACATAAAATAACTTTTGAACAATTATGCATTTTTTAATTGCCTTAATAGGCTATGTGCCCAAATGCATTAGCCCACAAACTTTTTAAAAGATTAACTGGATTATTGAAAATCCATCTCCAAGATATCTGTCTTTCAATAGATCTTATTTGACAAAAAATAAAAAATAAATAGAAAAACTCGATTTGGAATCTTCTACTGAAATCTGCAATTAAAAAATACCATGCATGCTTCATAAATAACATATCCAGGGGGAGAAACGATCAAATAATGTATTTACCGACAGCATTTCAGTTACTACAAAAGTCACATTACTAGTTTAAGCGCGACAAATAAATACTCGCGAGGTCGCTTTAGCCCGAGGAAGTCACCATAGTAACAGCGCTTTCAGTCCCATCGATATCGCACAATACCCTGTAAAAAAAAACTTATTGCCCGTGATTTTTTTTTAACAAATATTCCACAAATATTTATTTGTAAATAGGCTACTTCAGAACTTCAGATTATGGCTGTTGGTTACGAGATCGAACCCGTGCCAAAGTCAACGAATAGAAATCTATGAATAATTCGCTCTCTGCATAAACTTCTTTAATGGTAATCTCCCCAAATCTCATTTTTGACCATAGTAAAATGGATAAAAACGGAAAACACTTATGTAGCCTAGTCGGGTGTTTTAAATTAGGCTAACAGTAAGGCATGACTGTGGCTTTGCGGTCTCAAATTCCAGATCTGATCTCCATTTCAATTTCAAAGTGCTTGACTGACATGGATGTTTCGTGAGCAAAATTGCCAAAGCATCAACAAGCACAAAATCAGCGAGAAGAAAAAAAAATCGATCAAATAGGCTAATGTTGTTGCAATGTTCCATTGATGTACGTTAAATAAATGATGAAAGCCATGTGTGATATAGATTTCGATACAATTAAAAAACTTTCAGCAAGACATTAAAAAATCTGTTTAACTGGGATGTGCTCTTACCTTGCGCGTCAACTATTTGAAGAAGAACCCACAGAAAGAGAAGCACTAATCCCAATCTAAATCTCTGACGTCCGTTTTTCCCCATGACTTCGGAGTTTGGAAACTCCTCGGCGCGGAATATTCGCTCCTTCTTCTGTTTGCTTCAGTCGTAACTGAGGAGCTGCTGTGGCGGTGAACGGAGGACCGACGCCGTTACGCGTCCCGAATTCTGCGTGCGCTCCTCACGGAGAGATCAGGAGAAGGTCCCGGGACTGGAGGAGCGGAGCGGTAACGGTGAGGAGCAATGCGCCGCCGCCCTCTAGCTCTCATCTAAACGCGCTCTCCAAAGACGCGCTCACACTCCTCTGCATGAGTTGCTCATTAGTTGAGAACGCGCACTCATTCACTGTATGGCGATGTGTTTGTGCTGCTTTTCTCTCTCTGGATGCGTTCAGAGGAGCTGCAGGTCGGGTTCTCTGCATCCAGCATCCAGCTGTATGCATGTGCGCTCGGCGCTCGCCGAATATGAGCAGCGTGAGTCCCGTTTCTCGGTTTAACCCGCATCCAGCTGCCCGCCTCTGCCCTCCACCGGCTGCTGCGAACACTAGGACCGGATTCACAGAGGGATCTTCTGCTGCCTGAAAAAGATGACATAACGATCTGGATGTTGCCAAACTTATGTGGAAATGCACCTAATATGACGTTTTCGTTGCTAGCTTAGTTAACGTAATGTCGTCGAGTCAGTCATTAATTTATATTTTTTTACTTAATAATTAAATATCATACATGGAATTACCGTAAATATAAACGTAAATATTTTGGTTTACGTCATCTTCTGCGTTCAGACGATAGGCTTAGCAAAATAACTTAGTTTACAAGGGCCAGCAGACATCATTAATTTTAAATGAGAGCATTTCTGTGAAACTAAAGTAACGTTACCCAACTCATTTTAGCCTACAATTGGGGAAGCTGTTTTCTGTTAATGTGCGAGACTTCCAATTCATTGGCCGCTACGCGTCAGAAATCAAATGCGTAGCCATCTTTAGAGTTTTGTCTTTGAACTTCCGTTGTGCAGGTGAATGGATTTACTTAGGGTGCGTCTCAATCAGCTCCCTAGCTCCCGGGCTCGTGAATCAGTAGAGGTCGGTCACTAGTAAGTTCCCTGACTCAATGCACTTGTGACAGGGATCCCTCGAATTCCAGTGACGTGATTACGTGCAGCGTCAACGGACAACATAGTCATCACGTCATCACGAGATCCAGTTTTCATATTACTTTTTATTCTCTTTAATCATATTGTTCTGTTACATGTTCTTATAACATTTTGAATTCTAAAATCTTCTATTAATTCTAAATTATAATTATGTGTACATTACCGGTCTAGCGTTGTGTGTTTATTTTAAAATATATTTTTTTAAAAACGATCCGTCTTTTCAAATCTTATATCGTGTGTCATTATATTTATCGCGTTTACTTGTGTGGTTTATGTTTCACGCTTCAGAAATGTGACGTTATTTACAGTAAAGGAGCATATAGTGAGCGCCGATGCTCACTAGTTTTTGCTGTGCATTGTGGGATTTTTCAGGGAGCGAACGTTCCAGTTCCTAGAAGGATTTCGTGATTGAGACAGCCCTTAAAATGGCCGACTCCCTGATCAGCTCCCTTACTACTGAACAAATATAATTTTTCAAACGAGCGGCTCAGTCATAAATTCGTAAGACTTGACCTTCAAACCGGAAAGTTTATAAATTGGATAACATAAAATGCAGTCAATTTGTGCTACAAACCGGTGTGTTTATAATTACTGCAGTACATTATGATAACAAAATAATATAGTAATAACCAATATCAATCAGCAGCTCTTTTGTACAGCTTAAAATAAAGGCCTAACTGAAAACGAATGACAGGAAAACCTCGCACATTAAAGTTACAAATGCCCGTGCACAATTTTACGTTACAAATAAGATGGATACTGTACATTTAGTCATTTAGCTAGCAGATGCTTTTATCCAGAGCAACTTACAAATGAAAAACACCTTAAGCAATTTATCATACAAGAGCCATAAATAGCATACTTGCAATAGCTCGAACGCCAAGTTTTGAGGGTAGGCTTACAGAAGAACGGAATTTATTTATAGGACCTGCCTTTTACCGTGGTGTTTAGTGCTCACATAAGAAGTGTCTTTAGCTGTTTCTAGAAGGTTGTGATGGTCTCAGCAGATCAGGTGGAGGTTGGAGGTTGGATCTACACCACCAGGAATCATAGAGAGTTAAAAGGGATGTTATGATGGAACCACCATGTGCTGTTCACTCGTAGAAGACACAATGAAGAATCATACACTTTTAAGTGTGTGTTAAAGTAGGAGGACGATGTTCCAGTGGCAGTCCTGGAGGCCATCGGAATCTTCTGATGTTGATTTGTGGTTGATTTAAGATCAGATGCATGAAAAATGGGATACTCCATGGTATAAAATGTTACTATATTAATCATTCATGCCCCGGTGCATGCTGGGTAGGAACAGGACGAATGGGACTGAATTACAAAACAAGTTTTTTGAGTATGGGCCTATTTGAAAAATGCATAAATCCAACTTACCTGCTGTGTTTGTTGGTTCTACTTAAAAAATCATATTGAGGACATTGCAGCAGAAGGAATGGCATGAAGAAGAAGATGCAAGACGTGTTCAGAAACGTTTGGAATAAGATGAGAGATATAGCTAACTTGACCTCAGAATAACTTTAACTGTAATAAGAACTTAAAAGGTTGCTCCAGCCCAAAATGAAAATTTTGTCATTGATCGGTTACCCCCATGTCGTTCCAAACCCGTAAAAGCGTTGCTCGTCTACAAAAAAATGTAAGATCTTTTTTAAGAAAACCGTGAGGATCGTGACTGTCCCATACTATAACCATAACCACTGTCAAGGTGCAGAAAATTCTTAAAGACATTGTCTGAATGCTCCATCTGCCGTCAGTGGTTTAACCGTAATATTAGAAAGCTACCAGAATACTCTTTGTACTCAAAGAAAACAAAAATAATTTATTCTAAGATTTGTGATGGTGGGTATAGTGTTAAATAAAGGAAATGATTATGACTGTCCCAAAGTAATTTTTTTTATTTTATAATTCTTAAAGCTCTTTATTGCACACATATTACAAGCTAGTCAGTGTTTTCAATAGGTTGCTTCAGAGGCATAACAAGGTATTGAAAGAATAACATACAACTGTGCAACAGTAATGATACTATGCATTTACTGGAAATTTACTCATAATACTAAGTATTTTTAAAAGCAAGTACATCTATACTTTCACTTAAGAAAAAGAAAAATTGTTTACAACTTTCACTTTTAATGGAGTAACATTTGACCAGTAGTATCTACTGTATACTTTCACCCAAGTCATGGATTTGTGTACTTTGTCCGCCTCTGCCATAGCATCATTTTGGACAGCATCCAGTGGACTCACATTATGTAACCTACACAAATTTTCATTTTGTGGTGGAGTAACCCTTTAACGCCACTCAAAATAATTAAATAAACATAAAACCCTAAAATAAATATGTATTGTTATAGCATTTTGTATTGTTTCATTTAGAGCTCTAGAAAGATGCTATAAAACAAATTAGCTGTCGTTTTTATTATCCTATTATTATGATTGCAATAGTTATTGTTTTTTTATTGTATTTGACTTTATCATTGTATTTCAAAACACAACCCAAAGAAACAATTAAACCACACATATGATAGAGTAGGCCTCCATAACAGTACTGTTGGTCGTCTTAAATTTGCTCACAGTCAATTAGAAAGATGTGCATCGGATTCCAGTGGAGGAATCATGTCCAGCCAGTGAAACACTGATATCACTTGTGGCATCACACCTCCAAAATCCAATAGCGATGAATAATATGCAGGCAAACACACACAAGCACATAGACTTGGGCAAACACAATCTTCAGATAGCATACTGTGCCAGCGTTATCTGTTGTTCATTCTATTCAACATGGCCATAACCGAGTCAGTGCCGCTATTGTGGAGATAATTCAGTTATGGCAGCGATATGATCGCAGTGCGTTTCTGCAGGTAAGAAGTCTATCCCGGCATCCATAACCCCAGCGGATGCCCAAAAACATTCACTATACGCCCTCGCGGGTTACAGAAGCAAGTATGCATCGTAGTACTTGTATAGCAGTGAGATTGGGTCGCTCCTACGGTTTGTCGAAATCACTCTGCGGCAAAACTCCTCGCTTGACAGGCACTCAGCGCTGGGTGATTGGCATCCTGTCTGCTGTATCTGTGTGTTGCACTCGAGTGTGTGTGTGTGTGTGTGTGAGCATGTGCTGAGTTTGAGACTTTTTTTTACAGTGACATCAGTACATTTAGCTTCAATATATAAAGGCCGAATTGAGTCACCTTGAAGAAAATTACCTCCATAAAACGAGTTTGTGATTGGATTCACCCCATCACACACTCACATACACACACATCAATACTCTCTGAGTAACAGACACAGCAACGAGAGATCAAGAAATAGAGCCAACCGCTTTCACTCACCCGAGGGTCACGTCAGCACTTGTTCGGCGATGACGGTACAAGCGGCTGCGCCTAAAATGACGCACTACCGTGTACTTAAATACTTGGTTATCTACACAGTTCGAGGCATCATATCACTTTTTGCTGCTTGAAAAGTTTCTAGTCCACATTGGCTAACTTTTTTATCCAAGTATGGCTTTTTTGTGCAAAGTACTAAAACATAAAGCACCAAAGGGTAATGCTAAAGTAGTTACATCCATCATATTGACAAGTTAAAATAATTGAGTGTCGAGCAGGAATACTATTCAACATTTTACTCAAACTTAGGATTTGAAAAAAACCCTAACTTATTAAGTTATTAGTGTAAAACTTCTAGGGTTCTGGAAAGCACACGCACGATCTGCGGTTGTTTACACCCAGGTGAAAGCATTCATATGCACTGTGATGCTCTTTTAAATGGCTGAACTCAGGGGAGAAGAATGGTCAAGTAAATTCTGTAATTTTTGTTTTCTTTGTGCAAAAAAAGTATTCTCCTAGTGTCCCAAAACTGAAGTTGAGCCACTGATGTTACATGGTGTCACGGTCTGCTTGTAGCGAGGCAAGGAGGCAGATACAAAGGTTCCAGTATTTCCAATACTTTTAATTATCCAACAGGTAAAGGTA
Organism: Enteromius paludinosus; assembly: GCA_032361165.1. Lineage (NCBI taxonomy): Eukaryota > Metazoa > Chordata > Actinopteri > Cypriniformes > Cyprinidae > Enteromius > Enteromius paludinosus. The sequence continues at coordinate 25,655,850 of JAUMHQ010000053.1, forward strand.
CAGACAGGCAGGGAATCCACAGCAACAGACACAAACTAACATTAATGGACGGGCAACCGGGAGGAGGACTATGAACAGGGTCCAGGGTGGGGATGACGGAGGGAGGAGCCAGGGAGGACACAGGAGGGATCTGGAGCTGGGGAAGTCTGGGAGGACGCAGAACCCAGCACCCAGCCATGGTGCAGATCCGCTGTAGAGCCCAAAGCGGAGACGGAGAGCCGAGGTTCGAGGGCGCCAATGAGGATCCAGAGGGCAGAGGCGGAACAGATGGCACCAGCGACTGACGCAGAGACGTGGATCCGGAGGGCAGCGGTGAAGCCAGAGCGACAGCGGACTGAGGTGGAACTGGAGGGAGGGAGGAGCCTGACGGAGGGACGAGGCATAGCCTGAGGAGTGGAGCCCATAGGTGACGGATGGGCGACGAGCGACCAAGGAGGAGCCGGAGGGACGATGGAGCCTGGTGGAGCTGGTGGACTGACGGGCCACAGCGGAGCGGAGGGATCATCCAGCTGGCAGACCCGTGGCGAGACCAGCACACAGATGGTGGGCTGAGGGTGAGCAGCGGGGCTGGCAGAAGACGGCGGTGGCATGGACATAGATGGGTGGGCAGGCGGATTTTAATTCCGCAAGCCAGGTGCAGGAACAGGTACAGGAGGGCGCCTCCTAGGAGCGGGAACTGGCAGACGTCTGCGAGGCATTGGCACTGGGAAATGCACCTGAGGCATGGGAATTGGAGGATTCTGGTTAACAGTGTCCTTCGTATACAGTCCCAGATTGCTCAGCTCACCCTCAGCCATGGTGCAGTGGGCGGAGCTTCCCTCCGCGCTCTGGCTGTTCACAGCGCTCTCCACCGTGGTGAGCTCGCTTATCTGCTCTGGCTCTGGGGTGATCCTCAGCTCTGTAGCGTCCTTTAGTGATGGCTCGTCGGTCGTGCCGGGCTCTACCGTGGCATCAGCGGTGGGCTATGGTAGCGGTTCCACATCGCGGGGAGATGGTGGGCTGGGTTCTGGGTCTGGAGTGGCACTGGCGAGATCATCCTCGGGATAGATGGTGAAAAGCGATGCATTACACGGCAGTGTCCACTCCACGAAGGCGGAGAAATCCGCGTGAGAGCCATCTTCGGACAGCGGCACTCTGTGCTCAGGTCTCAGGCTTCGTCGGTAGAAAGCACAGAGCACGCTGTCCGGAAAGCTGGTGTAATGAGTAATGTCCAAGAATTGTCTTGTATGGCTCTTGAGCGATCTCTCCCCCTGCTATAGCAGGAGGAGGAGATATTTGGGAGTGAACGGGGTATCCATGAGGGAAGACGAAAAAAATTTAATAAAAACTGACAAAAGCACGGAAAACGGTCGGGAAAACACGTCGCTCACTCTTAATTTTGTCGTCAGTTCATCATGCAAATCTGAGATTTCAGTACAAACATCTTAGCATTCTTGTGGTGAAAATCAAGCTAGTGTTATTTCAGCCAGATCTCTCTGCAATTCATACATATTTTACAAGCTGGCTAATTCATACTAATTCGTACGACCTCACTAGTAAAAATGAATACGATTTTTGATCAATTTTATTAGATTTTTTAATTAAATTTTTGATTATTTTTGATAATATTTTACGAGTTGTCAATTCATATGACTTTGTACGAATTACCTACACCTAACCTTGCCCCTAAACCTACCTGTCAGTGGGGTTTACACAAACCGTACAAAATCAAATGAGTGAGTTTGTATAAATTTGTACGAATTCGCACAAATTTGCCACCTTGTACAAATATGTACGAACTGGTCGTGAGTCTGTGTTGGTTATTTACATGTCTATCTGCTGTTTTTAATATGCTCAAAGACAAACCATAAGCAAATTCATCAGTCAACCCTATTGCAGAGTATTTTCTCCTTAAAAATGCAGTGTACCAAAATAAACGATTGAAACAACCCCTGTTTTCTACTGTTTTCTTTGTCAATGTGCGGGTTGGGGCTTTTCATATTTGAAGAGTTCCAATGCAAAGGTTTCTATTTAGAAGGGGTTTTCCTATGCCTCATTGAGCAATCTAGCCAATCACAGACATATGGATTGGATCCGGAATGGCCAGTCAGAGGTGTCTGTTAGTCTGTTAGTCTAATTAGTCTAATTAGTCTAATTTGCATATTCATAGATCTGCGTATACTCAGTAAATATTAACATAAAGGGTGAGGTCAAATTTGTAATTTTGGTTCTTAAAGGGATAGTTCACTCAAAAATGAAAATTCCCGTCACCTTTTACTCAACCTTAAGTTGTTCCAAACCTGTAGTCATTGACTTCCATAGAAACAACCATACAGAATCATAGGAACTATATACTGTTTACTCACATTCTTCAAAATATCTTCCTTTGTGTGTTCAGAAGAAGTTATGACTGTTTTTGTGAAATAAATCTTGACTCACAGTACATTATAAGTGGACTTGTGGAAAACGCACTGTGATAACATGTAGAATACGTCCTCTTTAGAGCAGAAATGAGTACAATCAGTGTGCCAGCAGTGGCATCAGCTCCGCTCAAGAATCGGCTGTTTGTGTCAGAGTTGCTGGATTTAATGAGACGTCGCTCTTTGGGAGAACAGCACAAGCACACACATACGCCAACGCACACACACATTTGCCTGAAACATCAGCGAGTGATCAAACGAAAACCTTGTTCCTTATGCTCATTTATTTTCTCATTTGCTTGTATTGCTCTCTCTCTCTCTTTCGCTCTCCATCTTTTCTTTCCATGTGCGTGTATAAGTGTTTCTGTTCACTCCACATGTTGTTCTGTCAATAATGAGCTGGTTTTCGTATTGACAGTAACCAGGTCTTTAAATGTCAAAACGAAAGCCAGATAACAGTTTAATGCTTTTGCAATATTGTGAACAAACACGCTTCTACGGATCAATCACGGACTGAGTGAAATTGAATTGGGATTTAGAGCAGAAGGCAAATAACAAGAAAGAAAGTAATACTTTTATTTAGCAAGGATGCATTTAATTGATCAAAAGTTAAAGACATTCGTAAAAAGTTACAACAAATCTATTTCAAGTAAATGTTTTTGAACTGTGCATGAAATATGTATAAAAGATATATAATATAAAAGCACTGTTTTCAACATTGATAATAATAAAAATGCTTTTGAGCAGCAAATCAGGATATTCGACTAATTTCTGAAGCCTCTTCTAAAGACTGGAAGAATGAAGCTAAACAATCAGCTTTGCATCCAGGGAATAAATATAGTGAAATAATAATTAAAAAAACATCTATTCTTACTGTATTTTTTATCAAATAAACGCAAAATAAATAAATTGTTTTCAAACCAAAAAGCCTAATCCAAAGTCAAAGCAGAAATGTAACTGTGGAAGAAAAGGAACTTAAAATGCTAATGGAAAGTGGTTTTATTTATGGTTATGGATTAGTTTTAAGGGCTGGTGGAGGAGGACGTGTGTCTTCAGCTGTTTTTGAAGGTTGTGATGGTCTCAGCTGATCATCTGGAGGCTAGAAGTCAGCTCCAGCATTATTCAATGAAAATCATTAGATAATAAAATATTAAACCAGCTGCATGTATCAACTGCTGAAGGATCTTTTCTTTTTTTTTTTTTTTTCATCAAGCAGTTATGTGCTTTACAGAAGAATTAAATCATATTAGTATTTTATTATTTATAA
>JAUMHQ010000053.1:25746518-25757607 GCA_032361165.1 Enteromius paludinosus
ATCTAGATTAATTTCAAAATTAATCTAGATTAATCTAGATTAAAAAAATTAATCTATGCCCACCCCTAGTTTATATATATATATAAAAATATAATTAATATATAAACTTATAAATAAATTTTTTTTTTTTAAATATATGCATGCTTGTCTATTGATATATACACATAATAAATATACACAGTACACACATATATTATGTAAGCAAAAACATTTACTTTTGATGCAATTAAATCACAATTAATCATTTGACTGCACTAAAAAAATAATAATAAAAGAAACTGTATGAATACACGTGTAACATAACACCTTTCAAATAACGTACATTAAAAAACAAAGTATCCTCAGGTCTTAAGTGTGGTTCAGGATTGTATATTTTACCTTTGCAGCCTCAAGGAAGATCGTATCACTGATGTGTCGTACTCCACTGAGTATAACAGCCAGAGCTACACCTGAAATCACAACCTATCGGTCAACGCACGATAACCTAAAGCATCTTCATATGTTTGCCAGATATTAAGAATTGTAAAATATGTATGCATTTAGCACTACCCACTAAAACCACCTTTACTGTATGACTATAATTATTGCATGTTAATACCTGGGAATATGTAAGCATTGTTGCCCTGTCCAGGGGTCAGTATTCTGCCATCTTCTAGTGACACGGGTGCAAAAGGACTGCCACTGGCAAACAAACACCTTCCCTGAAAGAGAAACATAATCACTTATATTCACATACTCCACATGCACACAATCTCTCACATGTGACCCCGGACCACAGAAACAGTCATACGTGTCTATTTATCAAAATTGAGATTTATACAATATATAAAAGCCTTTCCATTGATGTATGGTTTGTTAGGATGAGACTATATTTGGCCGGATATCTGGAATCTGAGGGAGCAAAAATCTCACCTTTAAACTTGTCCAACTGAAGTTCTTAGCAATGCATATTCCTAATCAAAAATGAAGTTTTGCTATATTTATGGTAGACAATTTAGAAAATATCTTCACGGAACATGATCCTTACTTATTTTCCTGACGGTTTTTGGCATAAAAGAAAAATGATCATTTTGGGCGCATACAATGTGTTTTTGTCTATAGCTACAAGTATACCTCAGCGACTTAAATATGGCCCAGGGTCACATATGACTGAGTTTATAGTCTATAGCTTAGGTTCAACTGCTTGTGGTTCATGTGTCTTTTTGCTAAAGTAAACATAAGAATACCTTTTATATTCCAAGGAATATTTCAAGATGAACACTTACTGGATTGAAGCAACTTAAGTTTCCTTGATCATCCATATTTCAAATATGACCCTTAGGCTTTTGAGGATCTCTCATCATTGTACTGCATTGCAATGTATTTCTGATACTACAGAGCTGTGATCATGACACTAAGCATTTCTTACTAAGACATATTACTGGAGATGCAGAGAGATATGCACTTTTGTAAGTAGTCTGCTATACATTTAATCTTACTTTCTTTGTTTGTTTGAGCCTCTGAATAAATCTGAGATACTGTATGAGCCATAAAACCCTGATATGCAACAAAAAAACACATGCAAATAATTTTTTTATTCTTTTTCTAACTATTGTTTGATATATGTCAGGCTTTACAGAGTTAACGCATGTAACCTGTGTGAGGCTGTAGGCATCTTCAGCTGTACACTCTGCCTTGGCAGTCGGGTTGCTGAGGGCGAAGATTATGGGAAACTTGTTCAAGTTGCCCATTGCTCTGATGACATCATGAGAGAAGAGCCGGCCAGCACCTGCCACCCCTGATGACACGAAGAAAGAGGTTAAAGCATGCACACACATTCATTAATACATCATTTAGGGGTTTTGTATGATGCATTCAGCCATATGCATTTACTATAATATGCAACAATAAAACAAAAACAAGCCATATTTACTTGGACGGATAAGTCTTAACGCTACAGTAACAAAAAGAGCTGACTTTAAAAAGAAACTAGATCAAATGAAGGTTAAACCTTAAAGAGGTTAAGTAGAGGTAGAACGATTAACGTTGAGATTGATTTCTCTACCAGACTCAGAGGGAGCAGCTCGTCTTACCGATGATCGCTGTGGGTTTAATAACATTGACAGCGTCTAAGAAGCTTTTCACGTCCCCGGGATCAGAGTGAACAAAAGCCTCCTGATTACTATCCATCTCGTAAGCCCTGCCCTGAAAAACAGAGAGACGCACATCAGATTTCTGGACTGCAGTTGTCTCAAAGCATGTAAAAAAAGAAAAAGTTGGTTTAGAGTTTTTAGAGCTCAGATAGTCATTTAGCTAAGCTTACTAAAATACTCTGATTGCATTTCAGATACTGAAAATAACCTAGTACTACTCACTGTGATTTCAGGACTATTTTTTATTATTCTAGTTTTTAGTTTCCATTTTACGTTTTAAATGTAGTTATTTTTTGTTAATTTGCACTTGCAATTGATTTATTTTAACATTTGTATTTTAGTATTTGTTTACTTAATTTTATTTTTAGTTTCAGTAAGTATTTTAGCTTAAACCTTATTATTAATATTAGTTTTTTATAAATAAAATAAAAATTAAATACAAATTTCTACATACATTTTAAATTAAAATTGTACTTGTTGAAATTGTATTTTTATTTAAGAGTATAGATATTTTTATATTTGTATTTTATAATTGTATTTTATTCACCTGTAGTTAATGAAATAACACAAATTTTGTATCACTGAAGTCTGATTAGTTTTTAAGAGCAGGTTCATTTGTTTCAAAACCAAGATTGTTTAATCATTATTTTGATTCCATTTTTGTAGTAAAAGTAGGGCTGTAACGATATACCAAACCCACGATTCGGTTCGTATCATGATTTGTTTTCGTGGGGGGTGGGAGAAAAAAAAGATTTTTAAAACAATTTGCGCCCGGCTTGTTAATAGATAACGGGGCTGGAGCACACTGAGTAAATACTTGAACCCCTCGTTATTGACAACCGAAAATGTCGCATATCTATGGAGGTAAATCTATGCGAATAATACGCGAGTGCACCACTGATGCTGGCGCGCACGGTAAATCACATACACCAGAGGAAAACAGATCTACACGCATAGAAACGGGAGCCGCGAGCTCATTTCAAAACAGCGCGCACGTGATATGCCATCTGCGCGCAATTCAAGGTAGTCAGGGGGTGTGTCGCGATGTTCCCTTATCACACCGAGACACAGGATCGTGGATCTGAGTGTGGCGATTTCGGTTTCATATCGTGTATCGTTACAGCCCTAAGTAAAAGCCATTTTAATTAAAGCAAAGATCATTAGCACTATTGCTTTAGTGATTTTTAAAAACTCACTAATAAAAAGCATTATCGTTATCATCAGGAGAGTGACAATCAGGTTGCCATGTTGGTTTCTATGTAGGTGTTTGTGTTTCTTCCAAACACTTTAACTTAAGTTAAATATTTTGTCTCATGCAAAGACTGTGTAAAAGACTACTTAAGACACGCTGATTCTCTAACGCTCACCTTTACTAACAGACCGTATTTGTCAAACATCCAGATTTTCTTCCTGGCTTCTGCCTGAGACATTCCCGACTCCATCATTGCCATCACAATGAGGTTAGCGATTCCCAGAGCTGCCTAAAAAGAAAGAATCCCAGCTTAAATACATTGAAGTTTAATCTCTTATCTAACCACACAGATTACAGGACTGCGTTTCTGTTGTTGTGTCTCTAAAATGTGTCACTTGTGCTCACCTCTCCAGCCCCCAGAAACAAAACTTTATGTTCAGTTATGGGCTTCCCCACGACACGCTGAGCTGCCAGTAAACCTGCCAGAGCTACTGATGCAGTGCCTGTGGACACACAAACACAACTACTGATGCTCAACAGGCAAGCACTGCTGGTGTGCATTTTAAGACCAAACAAAGACACTGACATGTTTTAAGATCAGTCAGTGCAAGCTTCTTTCAGCGGAAACAGCTCAGATTTACATTTCAGTCAAGGACCAGGCTTAAGCCTCGTCTGTGAAACTGGGGGAGTACTGGTACACACCCTGGATGTCATCATTGAAGGTGCAGTACTTCTCACGGTATTTCTTCAAGAATCGGAAGGCGTTGTGATTCCCAAAGTCCTCAAATTGTATGAGGGTGTCCTGTCCGTACTTATTCACCACTGCCTCCATGAACTCATCTATGAGATCGTCGTAGCGCTGGGAACGGTCTCGCCGCTGATACAGACCCATGTAAAACGGGTCCCTCAGCAACTTCTGCAGAAACACAGATAACAGAGCAAAGTAATGGGTATCTGAATCTCAATCTTCTTTTGTTATATATTTATTACTTTCAAATTTATTTAACTTTTGTGATTTAAAAATGTTTTATTGATGCATTATATACAGTTTATTTAATACACTGGTATGTGTTCTTACCAGAATATACACTAGTGCTGTCAAAACAATTAATTGCATCTAAAATAAACGTTTTTATTTACATAACATATGTGTATTTATTATGTATATATATAAATAAAAACACATGATGCAAAACAAAATCTTCTACTTTGGATGCAATTAATCAAGTTTAATCATGTGACGGTGCTAAACATACACACAGCTCAATTCAGCCACTAAATATTGTCACTCGTGGCTGTTTTGGGAACAAATGGTTACTAACCTCGTTATCGGTGCCTACATCAATGCAGACCGGCAGACAACTCTCAGGTCGGATTCCAGCACAGGCTGTATAAAGACACAGCTTTCCTACAGGAATACCCATGCCATACACTCCCAGATCCCCCAGACCCAGGATACGCTCACCATCAGTCACCACAACAGCCTGCAAACACAAACACAAACACACACACAGATGAATGACCCCTCACTCTACTAACAGAAACCCACTTAAAACATCAAATCAAAAACACACAAGTGAAATGACAAAAACTTACTAATCAAACATTGTCATCAAACAATCACTTTAATGCTGGAATACTGAAATCCGATACCTTGACACTGGTTTCTGGCCAATTATCCAATATGGACCGAACATGTCCTTGGTCCTTAATGGAGATAAACAAACCTCTGTGGAAGAAGACCAACATTTTTATCTCTCCGCAAAACAAATACACGTATTTTGACTTTTTGCATTTACTTTAAACAACACATTGGCGCATGTAATGTCATGAACCCTAAACACAACAGTAACCAGGTAACAGTTGGTTTGTGTTCATGATCAAATGTAATGTTAAATTGCAGTTCAGTGAGTAAAATGTTAAATCTGTAAACGCCCTGACTGACTGTGTTGATGGATTCAAACAGAAGTGTTTGTTAAACTGATTCAAATCAATGATTCATGAGTTTGTGAGCCACACTGAATGATTCATTAAAAGAACTGGTTCATTAGATTTATTCGTTCATCAATCAAACTGGTCTATGTTTGTTTGTACACGCAGCCAGGGAAAACAACTCATTTTTCTGCTATAATCTAGATATTATTTTTTTCTTTTTCTTTTGCTGTGATGTGAATTCTGTGCAAGTGTTAATGACACAGTTATCTGAACACCCGGTGACCAGTGTTTCCAAACTGCAACATATTTTCCATGTTGTGCATCTAAAAATAAATTCAAGACAAGCTAAGAGCACGCTGGGCTACAATCACAGCTGGGATCTACACTCAGAACGTATCAGAGCTAAAGAGGTAATAATTAATGAAGTGTAGCTTACTTGGGCCGCCTGAAAATATGTCCATACTGAGTACATGCGAGACCAACAGTAGGTGTGTAGACGATGGGCATGAGAGCCTCGATGTCTTCCATCAGCACGCGGTAGAAGAGACGCTCGTTCCTCTCCTGGATCCCCATCAGATAGATGTACCTGTTCAAGAAAAAAAGTCTTATTACCTCCACAAATGCATTTGTTTATTTAATATAATCGCAACATTTGCTGTAATGTAATCGCAAAGGCTAACATCTCGATTGCGATATGATTATTCGTGCAGCACTATAATGATTACAAACGATCACCCATTTCACGTAACATTCCATTTCAACCCAGCATCCAGCTGTTTAACCGGAGCTGCATCTTTCTGCTCTAACACACTAAAATAATGTTTGTATTGGCGTTAACGATGCTTTAGAATTAAATGTAACATAAGGGTACGTTCACGAAGCGTCTAAAAACGAGTGGAAAACACGAGGCATTTAAGCAGGATGTAACACATACTTAGTATATTTCTATTGGTATCTCTTGTCCAGTGTGCCAATCATTTTCTCAAATCCCTCTTTGCTTCCTCCACCAATTTAAAATCAACTTACCCATTAGGCAAAGGTAGGCAACTGCCTTGGGCCCCCAAAATGCTTTTCACAAGATGCGCATTAAGCACGGACACGCGAATAATAACAGTGTTTATTAACAGGACCGTCTGTGTGTCGGAGTTGAACGTGCTTCGTGTGTATCCTGCATGTAGCAAACTAAAATAAAATGTATCTTATCTGAAGCTGACTGCAGCACGAGCGCGAGGTGTCTCGATCTTTCCCGCTGCGCTCCTCTCTCTGCGTCTGCTCCGTTCAGCGGAAAACTCAGATATGTTGCTTACATTAGGTGCGTTTTCGTTTAAAAATGCATAACTTTACGCGCCTATCCCGGCGTTTTCCACCCTCAAAACGGACACTTTTGAAAACGCTGCAGACCCTGTTTTAGTTGGAAATCTCAGGGGAAGGTTTAACGCCAGTGGAAATGATGTTCGTTTTTACTCTAAACGCTGTTTTTAAAAATAATACGCACCGGTGTAAACGGAGCACGGTAAGGTTAGTTTTAGATTTGCTATTCGCCTATGCTGCTTTAGGGAGCGTCTGCAAATTTACATCTCAGTACTAAATGAGGTACAAATTTCTACTAATTGTGCCTAATTTCACATGCAAGCACTGCTGCTGTCATTATCTTATGTGTAGCCTAAATGTAAACGTAAATGAAAGAATTATAATATGTAAATGAAAAGTGTAGAAACACTGGACGTAACTACGGGGCACCAATGTGCAGCAGCAACTTTGACAACAAAAAAAGAACCTCAAGGTTGATTGAAGTAAATGTGTGCAAATTTAGGGCCCCATTCCTATATTTGCCAGGGCCCCAAATTCACTTTGGCAGAATTCAAACGAGCCATTTTAATCTAGATTAAAAAAATTAATCTATGCCCACCCCTAATATATATATATATATTTAGAGTACTGTGCAAAAGTCACAGGCCACTAATATTTTCACCAACAAAAAATGGTTTTAAGTCGGTTATTTCTAAAAAGCTACCTGGAAAGCTACCTGAAAAACTCGGAAGAGAAACTGCTTTACCAAAAGCTGTAATGCCAAATATTTATTTGATATAGTTAATAGAAGTTAAATTAAATCTATTTATGGCATTTTTTGAAAGCAAAAAAAAAGTTAGAGTGTCTAACAGTGCTGTAGCTTTGCAGGTAGGTGTTTTTTTCTTTATTTTGGAGACGTGCACAGTACTGTGTATATTATATATATATATATATTTTATAAGAACATTTCAAAGCAAATTAAATTCAAATTGTGAAACGGCTTTTATTTTCTAAAAAAATAAGGTAGCAATATGAATGAATGTACTTCTGCAGTGGGTCGGACATCTTCTTCAGGTTCTTCTGGAAGCGCATGGCCTGGGTGTCCTGCGTCTCGATCTTTGGTGGCAACAGACCGTGAATCCCCAACATCTGTCGTTCCTTCAGAGTGAAGGCCATACCCTGAGCATGCACAAATACACGATTAATGTTAACAATAAATTTGTATCTTTTTTAATCTAGAGTCAAACAGAAGATTACAAGGACAGTGCTAATGTGTTGGAAGAGTCTCTAAGGCTTTGCTCCGCTGTTTTTTATATTTTAATCAAACTAAATTTAAATTTGAAAGCCTAACAATCATCAGATGTTATATTATATTGTTTTTGTTTGTTTGTTTATTACTTTTTATGAGTGTGTTAAGATTCAAAATAACACTGTCTACAAACCTATCAAGTTTCATCGCTTGCTTTGTTTTTTTTTAGGTTATCCAACCAGAATGAGCAACATGCTTGCCTTGGTTAACAGAAATACAGACAAAGCCACACACAAAGCAACGGCACAACGCAACGGCAGATGGTCTAGTCTAATGCATTGTCTATGCAGAAGGATGTGACATATGGAGTGAATAGAACACAAAAGGTCATACAGAGACAATGAAACACTGGCTTTTTGTGTGTCCGGGGGTGGTATTCTGCTGTACATCGAAACCATGAGTGACCTGAGGTGCAACAAATCTACATGCATTCCATGTGTGAGGAGGAAGATCAAAACAGGACACCGACCAATGAGGGTCAGTGAGAGGGAAACACCCATCTATAACATACAGGAACTGCCTTCACTTTACATTCCATACCCCTGGAGAACATGTGTGTCTGAGCATGTCTGGAAACTGGGAAGGGTTTTTAACAGGGTAAAAAACTAACTATATAATGATGAATAGTTACAGCGGGTAGAATTGGCCTAGCAACTCTTAATTGGGAGGAAAAAACATATCTTAGCATATCTTTTGTGGTTGACGCTGGGCAACCAGACTTATCTGGATTTGTCTAGACTTATTTAGTAAACGCTAGGCATTAAGGCATTAATTACCATTCGTACCAAAATCATTCAAAATAAAGTCATAAAAGAAAACAATAAAATAATTATTATAACAATGATCCAAATAAAAATAAATAAAAGAATAAATAAATACGAACAATCTAAGGTTTATGTTGCTAATTATAGTTAAATAATTAAACAATAATTAATGGATAAATAATTATTAGATTTCAAATAAACATTCAAGAGAGCAAACAGATGCAATATTATAATTTTAGAGTTGCACAATAAACCACAAGCAATGCTAGTGATGCTTAGTTAGTCATTAAGTGTTAATTAAACACTGGTATTCTGGTGCAAATCATCAGTTAGACATGCCTTGACATGCCTTTATTTATCTTCAAAAAAAACAACAAAAAAACAATCAAAAATCACACAAAGGAAAACAAAACACAACCCAGACTAAATTAAATACAACTGCAGCGAGATAAATAGTTTACCGACCACATATGCTTTGTGAGCTGCTGAGGGCATGAACCCATCAGGCGGTTTAGTTTTGTACAATAAATAATTTTATTTCTGTCCTGGGTCATCTCTTGACTTCCAAAGTTAAATAAGAGTCCTGAAGCAAAATCAGTGGTCTACAGGACGGAAATGAAGCACGCACCCATGTTTTCTAGAATACGTGGCACTTCTGCTGAGTCACTCCTCTAATGTCTTCCAGACAAAAGTGTTCAGACCCTCACCACACACAGGGCCAGCGTTCATTAAAGGAGGAAAGCGGGGCACTTTGTTCAGCTACACACATATCCATTATTCTACAGAACATTAGCATGATTACAAAAACATATTTCCTGTTTTAATAATTTATTTGATATTAATCACAATAAAAACAATCATTTTTATTGAACAGAATGTGGCCTATGAAAACTATTTTAAACTATTCACTATACGGTTAACTAAAGAGGTTTGGGCTCATGCTAAAAGGATAGTTTGTATTAAAATTTATATAAATGTAAATATAACAATATCATTATTTTTATTAATATTATTATAAATATTTAAATTGCTATTACTATATTATATTATCAGACATATTTTATTAATATTACGATAAAATAAAAACTATAACACAAATTACGATAAATCATATTAGAATTAAATATACTATAAACAATATACAGAAACACAAAATATTGCAATTACATTTTTTTCCAATCTCGTCCAGCTCTATATTAGTTATTCATATTATTTGGGCTCTTCACTAAACTGGATGATAAAAACTGACTAATAGAACTTATATAAAATACTAGGGATGCAACAGTTTTCGTTCAACAGTGATTCGTTCAGTCACGCATGGCAGAGGCTGCATAGGTTAACATTTCAGCAGCAAAATTATTCCAGAACTTGACGACAACGCTTAGTGATACATTTTGTTATTGCGGTTTGTTCTGATGATGTATTTAGAAAACTTAAGTATTTTCTTGTTGCTGTCAATTAAGGATGCTCATTTTAACCGTTTAACCGTTAACCGACCGATTTGAACTTTAACTGATTAATACAATCAGTTAAACGGTTATTTATTTCAGTATTTTACTTACTCATAGCCTGTATAAAATTGTGTTGACAAAAAACAATCGCATTTTTTTGGCCACATTCACACAGCAGCAGAACACAGTTGTTGAGTACAGGAAGTGACAACCGTGTTCTGTAACGGAACTCACGGGGAAATGTTCAGGACTCGCCACCGCGTTCGCGGAACACATGCGCTGTGTGAACGGAACAGGAACGTGCGCTCTGCTGCACAAACGCGCTTCTAGCGGGTGTTACGTGTTTTTATGTGTGTTTTGGGTAAGTTAAAGTGATGGAGAAATGAGCTGCGAGTCATCTGAAAGTTTTATTAGATCTCTTCAGTTTTGTGTTCTGCACGCGATTCATATGCTCCGCTTCCCGCGCAAAGCTGCTGTCGGTTAATGAAGGTCTGATCAACAACTTGGACTCCTGTCATGTCAGAAAGTGGTAAGACTTGCCATCTTTGATATTAATATTATTATTTTTAACGGGTCACAGGCGCTTATCCTCTGAATTCAATTCTCATTTAAAACAATGTTGTCAATTAACCGGTTAATAATCGGTGAACGAGCGTCGGTTGTCGGTTATGAGAAATAACCGAAATGAGCATCCCTACTGTCAATATTTATTTGAATAATGTTCATGTCTATATTTCACTTTTTATATTGTCAGTTTTTGGGCAAAAATAAGGGATCTTTTTTAAAAACAAATGTGGTATTTTGACTTAATCTGTACCTTTTTTACATTTAATTTAGTCTCCATACTTTGATAGCTTGAAATAGAAAGGGCAAACGACCGCCCGCTATGTTAGAGCTCACAAACAGTACTGTACAGTAATATTGATGTATCGAAACCGGACCGTTACCGTGGCCAGAAAACCGTGATACAAACCGAACCGTGGGCTCACTGTACCGTTGCATCCCTAGTTAATACT
>JAUMHQ010000053.1:25766714-25777008 GCA_032361165.1 Enteromius paludinosus
GACTTATATATATATATATATATATATATATATATATATATATATATCAGGCATTATGGCATGTATATAATGTATATTAAATTGACATTACTATCAATAGATATGTCAACAATGTTTGCATCCAAGGAGGTCCCAGTGTTCACAACCCATGTGATTCATTTGCAGAGCAAAACATGCTATTCAACTTGAAAAAATGTAGGCAGAGACTTGGTTTTATCCATCAGGAATTGATTGGGATCACAAAAGGTGGGCGTTTTAAAGCAGAATGGAGCCAGACCTGAATGTGAACACGAAGGACTACTCCCATCCTGAAACACAGCCAGCATCTGTTGGTTGAAACTCAAGTAACCAGGGTAACGTTGTTGCATAGGTGGAGTAAGTTTTGATGAAACATTACAAAGTCAAACACATTTGTAATTGGTATAACAATGAAGACACCAGGAAAAAAAACAAAACATTTGTTTGATTTCCTTTCGGCTAGTAATCGAAGGTGCTATTATCTGAAAATTGCAGGAACAAATTCCACCAGCCCTGGGTGTGTGGCAAATCGATCCAATCTATTAAACGCTAATTGTATTGTAATTTTATTCTGCACGCATTCTATTCCTTATCACAGAAGTCTCAGAATACTTCATTTTAGAACATCACTATATTAAACACCAATCTTTGGTTTCAAACACCATGTGTTATTTGTCTTTCTAGCCAATAAACAGGAGCTAATTTGATGACATCTGGACAGTCTATCACAGGTATAAACTGGCGACGTCTGCAGTCAAACTAGTCTGCAAGGAGAATGTTTGAGTACATGCAGAATTGAACACTCCTGCCGACTGGAATCCTGCGTTTAGTTGTCAAAGAAATTCACTCACACATACACACACCTATTATTGTGTGCGGGGATGACCTTTCTAATGTTAGTTCGCCAAGCTAAATATATATTTAACATGCCGGTGTGACGCCCTAAT
This sequence comes from Enteromius paludinosus, assembly GCA_032361165.1. Taxonomy (NCBI): domain Eukaryota; kingdom Metazoa; phylum Chordata; class Actinopteri; order Cypriniformes; family Cyprinidae; genus Enteromius; species Enteromius paludinosus. The sequence continues at coordinate 25,767,680 of JAUMHQ010000053.1, forward strand.
CCTCAGTCCTTTGGCGTGAACAATGAGCGCTTTGTGACGTCGAACATGACAACAGACAGTCGAGATCTAAACTGTGTGGCGTTCTGGCATACACCTATAAGGGAAAAGCCGGAGCTCACATCTATTCAGAGGCATGTTTCTACAGGTCGAGTCAATTTCCCAAAGCCCTGCCTGTCTGGAGACACAAACACAATACTACACTCCACTCAGCGAGAGAGATCAAGCTACTTTGGAGGTTTACTATGTTCAAGTATTTCATATATTTATTCGTCAGTTGTCAATGTAAATTTAAAATGGAGTAAAAATGAATTAACAATAATTAGCAAATGCAGAAAAGTTACACTGTGTTGCAAGTTTTGCTCACTGTTTAACTTTTCATTTTGCTACTTTAACACTGAAAGAGTTTTTTTTTAAATAAGAATTTTACAGAATAAAAAAAAAATCTATATTTTAGAGCAAAGCATAACTTGAAAAACATAGATTCACACACAAAAATTCTATAATATTTTAAGACTAATTTTTTTCCATGATTTCTTCAGGATTTTAAATCACTTTTTTTTTTTTTTTAAATCTCCTGACGGGTCAAAAATAATGTAAGACAGGATGGAGAAAACCAAACTCACCGACACAGAGCAGCAGAGAGGAGAGGCGCTGTAGGTTCATGGCAGCTGACAGCTGAATTCTGTCTTGAGTTTCTGTTTGTCATGTACTTTTCGTCCAGGAGGAGCTTTTATAGGGAGGTTTCCCTTCACACACACACACATACACAGATAATATGTGTGCCTGTGTGTGTTTGTAAGCACCTTTGTAAGGTAAATGTTTGACGAGAGTTCACCTGTAGAATTCATCCACAGGTCATTCATACAACACTCATTATGTGAGATTCATTTTCCATTTCACGTCACTGGACTGTGATGCTGAATAGCTTGACTGTTTTGTCAAGTGCTCCTGAATGGGATATGAGAATACTTCTAAATAAACAGTAATGTTGTTCTTTTTGCATTTGCACTTTAATAGTCAATCTTGATGACTTCACATGCGCTGGTGTAGATGTTTCAGATTTGGGGACGTAGAGTCACTGGAATCGAATTTGACCTTAAGTCTTTGGGATATTTGGAATGGAATATGAGGCGAATCACGTCTGGAATAAAAAGAATGAAAAGAATGGGATTCCTGGGGGTAAATGCAATAGATAAAGAGAGGAGCCAAAACACCTCCAGCACACACACACACACACTTTTTCAGTGTGAGCACAGCCTCATGGGACATTAAGTATATTACTGTCCCTGTAATTTGAGAGGTAGCTGGAAGAACGGCCGGTTTTCTTAGACGAAGCCATGAATGAACGTGTTTGTGCAATTTAAATTCTGTTTGAGTCGCCTGCCGTGCAACATGTCCCTCACATCTGCATGGTAATGAGTTTCTAAAGAGCCCAAAAGGAAAAGAAGTGCAGCTAATGACCCTGAACCGTTAACACAGAACAAACTAAGCACCCCATTAGATGCTATACAGAATTTAAATAAGACCACCACTCGATTCATAGAGCAAAAGTTTCATCCTTTTAACTTTTAACTAAAAGCAATGCATTTGCAACTGCATTTTACATTGTAGCTTGAAAAACGAACACCTGATGTGTTCAATAAATGCATTTCACAAAGGGTGAGTTTGCATCAAATGGAAAGTAACCTCAAATTCCATATAGCTGTATCTGATTATAGTAACTCAGTGATAACATCAGACATCTTTTTTTAGCTCAAAACTTACATAATATACATGCAGGTCTATATGGATGCAGCGCGACGGTTTTTAAAACAGAAATGACTAAAAGCAGAGTTATTCAGGGGCAGCTCCTTAAAACTTGCCTGCAATGTAAACCAACTTGTTGGTGCGGCCCAGTGTTATGAGTGTCCTCAATATGACACACAAATCTAGGGGATTAGAGCGTAGAGGCGTTTCACTGGTGTAAAAGTACTGAAAAAAAGTAACGCACATAAATAAAAAGCAGAAAAAAGTGTCGAAAAATTCCCTGCTGCTTTATTTGTTCAATATTTTGATATAGTGCCACTTATATATTTGGCCACATGCTGTTTAAAAAGGCTTTTATCTTTTTATTTGCCAATAATGTTTTTGTTTTTTTTATACTACTGTTAAGCATTGTGTAATTGATTATGTAGGTTAATGTTATTAATGGAGGTTTACAGAGTTGAGTAAATTCCCTCAATTTCAGCCACCAAAATAGACACCGAAACTTTCCATATTGAATCAGAAAATGAATCATTTGCAGTTTTGTCAGTGATTACATATTTAGAGTAACATTAAATTATAATATGCAATAATGATGTATCATTATTAGCCTAAATATTATAACAGGTCTAAAAAGCCATTGGAATATTTATCACTCCCATATGCTTCGGTTTATAAATTGTAATGTGTTGCAAATGTATTGCATTTATAACTAAGTTTGAAACAAATAGTTGTATAAGCATTTTTCACTGAATCTGCGTCTATGCTTTGTTAATGCTACTAAAGTTAACCTGTAAAAACATGCCATTTACGTAGTAACTATTGTAAAGTCAAACGTTTGCAAGGGCAGTACGGAATTTCAGAGAGCTGCGCATGCGCAGTGTCACTTTTCCGCATTGGGCTCCTTCACGCTTCCTCATTGACAGCGCCTAAAGGAAGAAAGCAGCGATACACTGTTTCATTTACACTCTAACCAGTTTTTATACCGTTTCTACGTATTATTGACGTCTTAAACAACTCGGAAGTCTTCTTTAAAAGCCTTGGAAAGTTGAGAAATGTCAAAGCCTCCCCCCAAACCAGCTAAACCAGGTAAGAGGTGCGCATGGAGTAAAAGCCTACAAACGTTTCATTATTTATTCATTCGGTGTATTCATAGCCTTCCGAACACGCTCGTTTTTGATCAAATAAAAAGAAATGCACACAAGAGCATGCAATTTCTGTGCTTAGTGAACTTTGTCCTGCGGGTGGAGTTTGGCGTTTCTCCAGCGCAGCGCAACTTTCTTTGCGCTTTTACGCGTTTTAAGCGTTTGCCACCGACTAACATGCGCGAAAGCGGCTCATCTCAGCGTTAAAGTTTAAAGAGCATGGAAAGAATATTAAAACCCATTGCCACAATTGGCAGGATTCGGTTTGAAAAGAGAAAATCGTTTAAGCAAGCCGTTGGCCGTGGTTCAGAAACTAGTCAGCAGCCTACCCAGACAGCGCGTTTAGTCAACGTAGACGCACTACGCACGCACTTTTGCCTATATGTAGTGCATTCTAAATCTATCTGGCGATATATGGTGCCCAGAAAGGTTGTTTACTGTAGATCAATGGTTTTGAGTCACAGCCATTGTCTCATAGAAGCCAGTTACTTCCCCATGTGAAAGAGCAGCTTCATTATGCTTAGTGTGCAAAAATAACACATGACATTATGATGATGACGATGATGCTGTGCACAGTCAAAGATATGTGTTGTAAGCAGAGATAGAGCAATATTATCTTTTCACAACTGATACCATGCTTGTTATTTTCATATTTAAACATTGAATAACCAATATGCAGCACGATTTAATTTCTGCTTTTGCTGAATCTACAGAACTAAAACGATTTCACTGTTGTTAATGGCATTCAAAATGTTAAATCATATGACTGGTCCTTTTTTTTATGTTACTTAAGATTTTTGATACTGAAGAACTCTTTATCTGTCCTGTCTGAAGTCCATTTTTGCACAGTTTGCCCATAATGTGGGTCTGTGACGTCTGGCATGCAAATTTGACCAGTCGTGTGGGATGTGATGTTTGCAATATTTAACACTGCTTTGTTTAGTAGTGGCCAAAACCACATTGCATTACCTTTTACACTAATAATCACACATAGTAATGCAGTGTAGGTTCTAGGGGAACCTTGGAACCTCCATCTTTGGGAAACGTTGTTAGTATTGCAGAAAAGATTTCCTGTTTGGTTAAAATGATTTCTACACTTAATGGTCATAGCTGTAATAATCATAGGCCAGTGTTTCTATTTCAGAGGCTGATCTGGAAGTTGGGCAGGGGCCGCTCGGATCCGCTCAGCAGGGCTTCTCACATTTGTTTGTTATAGGCCAAATGAAAAAAACCTTTGCAGCCAGGAAATGCCCTTTGTTGTGTTTCTAATGGTTTGTTTATTTATATATGTAGGCCTCAGGCTTTGGGTTCCTCTTCATTTCTGTGTCATGTGGTTGGAGCTGCATTTAGTTACCTGATTGTAGATGTGCTGGCGTTTTGCATATGATTAGGCTGAAGATAAGGTTTTCGAACAGGTGGAATCGGTTTTCCACAGAAACAGTGAGCACGGACAACTCAGTGTGCAGCCGTTAGATACGCTGTATGTTATTATTCACAAATTGAAGTGTAACATACACATTTATGTTTTGAACAGGCCAGGTCAAGGTGTACAGGGCTTTATTCACCTTTGACCCAAGGACGGTGAGTTTCATTGTTCTCTTTGGTTGTTCTGTTTCTTTTAGCTTGAGCTCTTCATGTATATTGTCCTCTTTTTTTTTCTTTTTTTTTCAGCCGGATGAATTGTACTTTGAGGAAGGAGATATCCTGTACATCTCGGATACAGTAAGTTTATGATCTCTCAATCATTGTATTCATGGTAGTGTTTGAGATATTGAACTGATTGCTGGGATTGTGTTTTTAGAGTGACAGTAACTGGTGGAAGGGAACATGCAGGGGAAGGACCGGACTTATTCCCAGCAATTATGGTAAGGAAAGCAAGTGGCAAACTAGAACAGCTTCAGTGATTGAAAAGACATGTGTACATAATATGTGACACTTACAGTCTTTTATAATGTCGGGAAGGTTTTATTAGAGACAACCAGTGCTGTTTCCTAAGAAAGTCCTACGATTGCACATATACTTGGGGTTTAGGAATTGAAATCAAATACGAACACCCCACTATTTTTGAAAATAGGCTCATTTTCCAATTCAGCTAGAGTTAAATGCTTGAGATTTGTCATGTCTGAATCCATTTAGTCGACCTCTGGGTCTGGCGGTAGGACTTTTAGCTGTAGCTTAGCATAGATCATTGAATCTGATTAGACCATTAGCATCTCACTCAAGAAATATTTTCCCTAGCTGGGACTATTTTCAGGTGCTGTGTAATATCGTTGCGCCTGCTGCATCCATGGTATGACAGTAAAGTTCCTTGATTATTATTATTATTATTAGTTCCTAGCAACTAACTGGCCTGAAAAATCGAACTCTTGATTTTCCGTCTGCCTTAGTATATGATGTAACAACAGAAAGGGTCAAGTTTTAAAAAGGAAAAATATCAACTCTTTGGTCATTTTTGAGCTAGATGCTATTGGTCTAATGTTTAGAGTATCCTTTTTATCATGATGCAATTTCTCTTTTTTTTAGTTGCTGAGCAAGCAGAGTCCATAGACAACCCCATGCATGAAGCAGCCAAGCGAGGTACACAAATATACACATACCGGCATTTTGTTTGTTTGATAACGTGGTTAAGCAATCAAAGATTTTGTGTGTGAATGCAGGTAATCTGAGCTGGCTCAGAGAGTGTTTGGATAATAAGGTTGGCATCAACGGACTGGACAAAGCAGGGAACACTGCTCTGTACTGGGCCTGTCACGGAGGACATAAAGGTAACCGATGCACACGTGATTTGATTGTTTTCACATTTAATAATTTCATCTCTGAGCTGCAGCAGTTTAAACTGGTTTAAGCCTGTTTTGTCCAATAATAGCACATAAAATAAAAATAAAAAGGCAAAATGAAATGTTTTCTACGTTGTGTTTACTTAGATGTGGTGGAGATTTTGCTGAGTCAGCCGAACTGTGAGCTCAATCAGCAGGTAAATCTGATGTTTTTGGCGAATCACTTTTCTTGAGATCAAGTGCATTTCTTTTGGTTGTAATGCACAGTGAGATCAGCTTATGTCTGTGTGAAACAGAAGCAATGCCCTTTCTCTTGTTTCTCATTTATATTTTACTCCGTGTAATAAATGGTGTGTCATTTATTTATTTTTTTAAAACAGAATAAACTGGGAGACACGGCTCTGCATGCAGCTGCCTGGAAGGGTTATTCAGATATAGTTGAGATGTTGCTCAATAAAAGTGAGTCAATTTAAAAATACATTTTCTCCGTATAAAGATCGACTTGTATGTATGTGACAGCAGGGTGGGGCAGGCCTCAATAGTGCACTTCACTTCCGTACACAACTAAAATAGATGTGTGCATTCAGGAGCATGTGTGAAAATGTACAAAAGCCCTCTGCTTTCTGGCATTTCAAGCTCATAAAAAGTCTACAAAATCGTATAATGCATCATAATCAATCGTGGGGCAAAAGCAAGCATCAAAATATTTGACAAAGAGACAAAAAGATTGAGTTCCTAATTAATAGCATTTTTGGGGGGGGCCTTATATTTTACATTTGAGAGCAATTGCATTATTTGTTCATAGATCATTTATTTTATATCAAAGCACAATGAATATTATAACTGGGCGATTCTGGAAACAACCAATAACATGCTTTATCAAAACAGAACTCGAGGCTCGACTTCAGCAAGGGTCAAATTGAATGGAGTTAAAGTTTAACTGGAAGTCTAGCTGCATTAAAGCGAGTTTCACATAGATTATGTGAGAATAGTGAAGTAATGTGAACACCAAATTTGTATGCATAAAAAAAATGCAAATCTATTTGCAAACGAAATATAAAAAGCATGTGTGATGTGTTTGTTTATATTGAGATTATGTGTTGCTATAGATGCCAGGACAGACGTGGTCAACAATGAGAAGAAGACCGCTCTGGATATGGCCACCAATGCACAATGTGGCTCTCTGCTGAAGAGGAAACTGGGAGGAGGTGAGTCACAAGGCGTCTCCTTTCGGTTACCCCCTTCAGAAGTCATTTCCTGAAAGAGATTCACACTTAACTGTCTCTCTGTTAAATTTGCAGTGATTCTGCGCACCCACAGTAACGCCGAGGAGTATCTCGATGATGAAGACTCCGACTGAGAGAAGAGCAGCACTAATGAAGTCCATTCATTCCTACATTCATTCCAACCTAAACCATCACAACATGTATATAGATCAGATATATGTGCGAGAAACGTCATTTACGAGGGTGGGGAGGATATGAAAGCTGGTTGTCGTTGTCTGATTGTCTTCTCTTTCTTTTTTATTCCAGTTCATTGTAAAAGTATTGCAGTACTTGTCTGTTCTGTACATGTTTAGGATGGACACGGTGAACATTTGTTCTTCTATTTGCTGCTCCTCTCTCCTCTGTATTTATTCCATAGAACTCTCTTTAATTTTAAAGTGCCTTTTAACAGGGAGATCGCCCAGAATGCCTTACAGCGCTGGGTCTTTTTATTCTAAACGTTTTATGCGCGTGTATGTGGAAAGTGTGTCCGAGCATTTGACCTATTTGTGTGTGTGAGATGTGCTTGATGATAGCTCCTGAAATGCATGTAAATCTGAATGTTACAACTATGCAAATAAATCAGTGGCCTTTCCTTGATGTGCAAGACTCTGTTAGCTGGAAAGCTTGTGCTTATATGTACAGTACATTTATTCATTGTGTGCTTTAGCCATATTTTTAAGGTAAAACGTGTAATTGTAACATTTTTCTAAGATTTTAGATTACGGTTTATATATTTTTATTAGTCTATATTTTGTATTTATCGTGTTTAACCAATTTACATCATTTTAAATCCGATTATGTGCTAGTCACTGCTAGAAACATGCTAGGTTGATAAAAAAAAAAATAACAAAAAACCCCCACAATATTATTCATAATGAAATCAGAGAAATTCTTTTTAAGATGTTTTACATTTTTCACCCAAAAAATGAACATTCAGTCATGTACCCAAGAACCCTATTGGAGTCTCCTGCTGAATATAAACGAAGATATAAACACAAACAGATTGACTTATAGATTGACTCTTCATGAAAAACAGGCTACTTTAAATGTGTTTTGTGTTCAGCAGAATTGAGAAATTCATAAAGGTTTGGAACTACTTGAGGGTAATAAAGGATGACAGGATTTTCGTTTTTGGGAATGTTTGCTTTTTGTTCATTAAAACGTCAGGTAGGCTAAGCTAACCATAAATTCTGTTCCAATGTATTTTTTTCCCCCATTTGCCTTAAAAACTGATTTTAATTTCTATTGTAGGTTACCGCTTTCTTATGGACTTTTGGCTTTGAGAGCATCGTACGACGGAGTTTTAAAAAATAAAAAAAATCTAAAACTAAGAGAATAAAGTCAAAACTGCGAGATTAAAGTCAAGAAAAAAAAGTGGAAATATAGTATTTAGTATAGTGCACTTGTAAATGACCCGGATTGAGAGAAGGCCACCGGATATAGGCATATTTGAATATTGTTGCGTCCGAGCGGCCGCTTGATGTTACTGGGATGAGAACTGATACTCGCGTAATATCAAGAATATGATATTAATTAAAGCGCTGAACTTTTGATCCTAACATCAGCTCACACACTCGACTTTTATTCACGTAATATTACGACTTTATTCTCGTAGTTTCGACTTTAATTTCGTAAAAGTACGACTTCAATCTCGTAGTTTTAGATTTATTTATTTTTTGGTGGCACTAAAACTCCGTCGTACCGTCGTACACTACGACGGAGTTTTAGTGCCACAAAAAAATTAAATAAATAACATCTAAAACTACGAGATTAAAGTCGAAACTACGAGAATAAAGTCAAAACTACGAGATTAAAGTCGGAAAAAAGTCGAAATCTAGTGTTTAGTATAGTGCACTTGTAAATGACCCGGATTGAGAGAAGGCCACGAGATATAGGCATATTTTAATATTGTTGGGTCCGAGCGGCCGCTTGATGTTACTGGGATGAGAACTGATACTCGCTTAATATCAAAAAGATGATATTAATTAAAGCGCTGAACGTTTGATCTAATAAAAATAATAATAATGAGCTGTTTCATAACAATAGAAACAAAGCAGAACATTATTGTGATTGCTGGGTGTCTGGCATGCAACATATGATGAATATATATAATACAGCGATCTGATCAGTAAAGAGCTTGAAAGACACCATTTGTGTTTCGCTACAAAACTGAATGCTGAGACTTTGTTCTAAAATTATTAAAGGGACTAATCTTATTGCTATTGGGTGGCGCACTATAACGAATCCAATGGAAGACATGCTTGAGCACCCGCCCCTTTCCTCCTAGGTGCCTCAAGTGCCCTTTTCTCGGGGTTTCTTTTTTTTTTTCATGTGTATGTGTGTATAAAGCCCTGTCTTTGCCCCACAACAATAAAATGTAACTATTAATCTCAATT
>JAUMHQ010000053.1:25777108-25792269 GCA_032361165.1 Enteromius paludinosus
CACCTACATCTTGGATGCCCTGGGGGTAAGCAAATAAACATCTAATTTTCATTTTTGGGTGAACTATCCCTTTAAGGGCAAAAAAATGGGTTCTGGAAGTAAAAATAACATTCATTTTCTACATAGGGATTTTTTCCCCCATAACTTCATAAACTTTTAAAGAGTTGTTATTTTCATCAACAAATCCGTTAAGTACACTTGTGCCTTTGCCTTTTTACTCAATTTGCAAACACTTTTTTGCTTCATAAATTGGTAACATTGTGATTTTCCTTGTTGCTGGTTTGGCTCATGGCTTATAAAGCTTAAAAGGGCCATGAAACCCCAAACTACTTTTTCTGAGATTTTGACAGAGGTTTGTGTTTGTGTAGACAATGCTACCACATCTGATCATTTTGACTGAGTTATTTTCTTCTTCCGGGTTTAAAATATTTATTGTGGTATGTCTCAATTTCTGATGTGGCAATGGACTACAGTACATCGATGATGTGCCGGTGTCTATTAAATTATTCATGAGACTACGTGTTTTTATCCTATGAGAAGACGCTTCGCTTAATTAATTCAAAACATCATGTGTTGATTTGCTCAGCAAACGCTCATGCTTCAGAAATTTCTCACAGATTGGAAGAGTTTTTGTATTTGCTTTGTAATAAAGAGTTCAATTCATTCACCACTCAACTCAAACGGCCACTGAACAAGTCTTAAAAGTTATGAGAGGTGCAACAGCACATCAATATATGTGTTTTCGATGCAGAGTGCGAATGGCTGTGCATTTATTTGTGTTACGCCCACTTTTTTTATAATCTTTTGAAACGGCGGTGAGAACTAACCAGTGCTAAAAGAGGGGGTTTCATGACCCTTCAAAATGCATGCATGTCAACCTGTTGTTTGTGACTCCCAATACCAAAATATCAACCTTTCATAATGTATAATAGGGGTTCTTTAAAAAAAAACTTTAACAATCCTTTTTGCAAAAATGAATGGAAAAAATACCCCCCAGGAACCAACAGTGGGCATTGTTCCTCACTATTTGAAAATGTTTATTAAAACCAATACAAGAAGTATGGTTTTGCTAGCTTGCACCATAAATCTTGTGACTTGCGCTACCTTATCAACCGTTGGTGATACGCCACCTTCCTCTCTTAAGCGCTGTGGGTTGGAACAGACAATGACCCCTTCCGTAAGCCACTCATCTGGCTGTTTTCGTGGCCGCTCAGTGCGACCGATTCCCAGTTTCCCTTGCAGCTCTTCAATGAGCAGATCCTGTGAGTTGCTCTTGTTGAGAATTAGCGGGCCCATTTTTTTGCGCAAGTGGCTATCACGAAACATCGGGTGGACGTTGGACGTTTCCTTTGTGCGTCTGATGACCGATTTAAGCTGCGGAGAGGCAGCATTAATGAAGTGACCACGTTTAGAACATGCAATGCTTTCAGTGCAAATGCCACTCAAGAACATCCAGTCCAAATGGCTCTAGAAAGCAAACCCACACTGATCTGGTTTGGGCCAATGCATTGCATAGCTTCAAATATACTTTTCATGACACACAGCAGAAACATATCTAGCCTTCTACAAACAATCTGAAGTGAGGAAAGAGCATGTATAAAGACAGTGAAGCAAACGTGCCAAAAGCAATGCAAAGCAGAACTGACAAACAGACTGTCAATTGTGAACTTCTAGTTCAGTTGACATTTTTCAACTAAAATAATTCAGTTCAATGCATTTAGATTTACTTCTGATTTACTCCTTTTTTCCCAAGTTCAGAGTAAATAAATTCAATTCAATTCAATGAAAAACATTATTTGATTAATAACCATTACATTAAATACAGATATTGCCTAGATATAGTACATTACTTGCATGAATAACAATTAATTTTTTTTTTTGTAACTGGCAAGCACAAGCAATATATGATTTAAAAGTTGTATTTTAAGATCAATCCATACAAATCTGCATGATTTTAATGCATTGAGAGAAAACGAAGGAACTGCTGTATCTACCTCACATCAACTTTATAGCAACTGCAAACAATCTGCATCATGCAATACCATCAGACTATGGAATCAGTAAATAACCACTTTGCAGAACAACTCCTACATTAAGTGCCCTGGAGCAATAGGAAAGAAGTGAAGATGGAATGCAATTGCACAATGAAACCCCACTAGAGAACAGTAAAAGAAACAAGCAAGCCTAGCCTTGTCGTTCATTGAGCGCCATACACCTCTTTGAGAAAGCGCGTCAGGGCATGCATTTGAACATTGCAAAGACTCCTTCCAAAGAATCTTATCCATTTCATGCACCATACAAACTTTGGATTCCTCAATTCTCCACCTTTCCAAAAACACGTGATGCAAAGCAATGCAACAGAAACCCAATTAAATGGTTATGCCTCCAATTTTAGGAGCACTAAGTGACGTCTGCACATACGTATCAGGTTTTTGAGAGGCATATTTAACTTGCTAATGGTGTGTGCTTCTATCCGAGCAGGATGGAAAGGTTCAGATTGGGTATCAACAGGCCCCCTTGGCCCAAGGATCAGGCCCACGTATTTGAGAAAGCACAAACAGCCTTACGTGGTTCAGCATGCTTCTCGCTCATGCTCGCTAAATTTAGGGGTGCAAATTGGAGACAGTCTGACAGAGTTGGTGCTCCTCATACTTGTCCAGAAGCGGAGAGCCTTTCAACTGCTGATGGCTGGAGAAGTGGAAGGTCCAGCGAAACATTGGACGCCCCAGGGAACAATGTGGGGTCGTCCATCCAAGTGACATCTTTAAAGCCACCCGGTGGCGTTGATTGATAAAGACGTGTCAGTACATCATCGTTCACTTCTAATGAGGTAGGAGCTCCTTCACCCAGCTTCACTGGCACTGGTTGAGAAAGACTGGACGTCAACAGCTTGTCCAGAGCTTCCTCAAGAAGAGGCTTGGGGCAAGGAAGACTTATTCCCAATATGCCTGGTTCAAAGGTCTCATGTTTCTCCTCGGAAGGCTTCGGAGTTAATGTTAGGGTTGAAACTGGAGGAGCAGGCAGTGTAATGGTAGTTGGCACCGGACTCTTGCTAGTAATCCCTGTCTCGGGACTCGGACTCTTGGCAAGGACTCCAGGGATTGGACTGTTGGTTGCTCTAACAGCTGTACCAGGGCTTAGGCTTTTTCTTACCACGACTGGACTAGAGATTTTAGCAGTCATAACAGGACTAAGATTTTTCGATTTTTCGACAATTCGATTTGAGCTCTTCATCAGCTGTGGTGGACTGGGGCTTTTAGATATCCTTGGAGTTATAACTGGTGAGGAGGCCTTCAGTACCACAGGTGTACTATTTTTGGTGACTGGAACAGGGTTTGAGATTTGCAGATCGACGGTCTTTGGTGAACTGACTTCATGTTTGTGTAAACTTAATGCCGGAGAGCTTGAGGTTTTTGCAGATGGTTTAGGTGCAATACGAGATTCGGGGGCTGGACTGGAAACTACCAGGAGTTTCTCCGAATGGGTCTTGGAGGTGGTGCAATGCACCGTGGAGTTGGACACTGGATCAACAGTTGTCGATTCCTCAACAATGTGGAGTTCCAGTAAAAGTGGTGCGCAATTCAGGGAAGGCGCGGGAGGAACGGTGCAATCAGAAACCTCTGCTTCTGGGATTGAAGGGACTGTGAGGTTCTCAGTCACAACAAGATTGGGAAGTTCTGACCCTTTAGCGCATAATGAGTCCTCCTTAACTGACAGAGAGACAGACTAGACAACCAACAGCAAGACGACAACAATAAAAAGAAAGGGAGGAAAGCATGAAGGATGACATGCAAAATGAGAAGGAGGCAACATGTATGACAACATCCAGTCTGATTCATTATCTTACTCTAAAATACAAAAACTATGCATAAAATCAGAGGCCTAGTCTAACACGTTATGTAAAATCTCAACATGTTTGGCTTATTTAGTCGACGTAACAAAATATAAGTTGGTTTACCAACCTGAAGGCAAATATAATCACTCAAATTCCCAGGTATAACATGACACCACAACCACAGCATTCCAGATTCTCTTTTCGACCGCAGTGTGGCTCATGTCCAAGATAGAAATGCTAACAAGACCTTCCTAATGGACCCATGAGAGCATGCCCTCATACAGGCATATAACCCCCTTATTCATTTTAAAGGCCTTGAATGATAATAATCTACTGTTTACTATCCGATTATCATTATAGCACTCATAGACAAAATAAATTACAACACAGCTGATAACCCCTACAAATGCAAAACCCAATGACATCCCATTAAATCTGCCTTTGTAAAGCTTTTAAGCAGATTATTTGCCAATAAGAATTACATAAGGACTAGTAAATAATTTTTCTATTTAAACACTTCTTGTCTATTTCAAACAAATAGATGATTCCATCAGAGCGGCTTTTAAAATATTGCTCTATTCTGTGTCAATGCAACAAATCACTGTTTAGATTGTTTGAAGGACGCATGAAAAATAACTTACATTGCTCTGAACTTTAAAGTCAGACAGTGAGGCCATGAGTTCATCGAGTTCTCGTGTCGCTGAAGAGGCAGAGATCCTGGCCTGCTGCTGGGCGGGGGTCTCCTCCTGAACTTCGCTCAACACAGGAACCACTGGCACTGCTGGAGCGGGTCTATGATTGTCGAAAAATTAAAAATGGAATGCAAGAAAAGGTCATTCAACTCTTTAAAAAGTGGTAAAACAATACATACATTTTTTTATATATATACACACATACATATTTGATACACATATTGACAGAAAAACACAGAATTGTTGACATCTTTTATGATCTATTAAAAAATAAAAACTGAAATATCTGAATATTTGAAGTATTCAGGGGTCTGAATACTTGGCACCCTTGGTAAATCTGAGCAAAAGTGGCTGTGAAAATAAATCTGCATTGTTTATCCTTTTGATCTTTCGTTCAAAATTCTAACCTACCATTGAATTAAAGCAATTGAAATTTCCATTTCCACCATCAGGGAAATAAAGGATTTCCAATCAACATAAAATGTTATGAAGCTGTCTGAAAGAGGACGCATTTCTATATCATCCTAAAACATAGCGAGGAGTAGAGTGTGAGTGGCTAAAGACTCTTCAAGGACCACAGCTGGAGAATTGAGCCTCAGGGTCAAAAAAAAAAAAAAAAAAGTCAAAAAGTCCCTATATCAGCACATGCTGTGTTGTGGGCCTATATTTCTGCTGGAGGTCCTGGACATCTTGTTTAGACGCACAGCATCATGGATTCTATCAAATACCAACAGGTAACAAATCTGACTCTGATAGAAATCTTATATTTGGCCATGGTTGGGTGTCCAAAACTAAATATTAGTCACCGAGCACAAAATGAAGCTTTTGCCATATCTGTCCCAGTCCTCAAAGAGGAGAACCAACATGGAGCTGGTAATCTAAAGGGTCTGGAGTGATTCTGGATGAAGGAATGCTCTCTTTTCTCTTTTCAGGTGTTCTCCAAACTCTTCAGGCATTACAGGAGAAAACTCAGAGCTGTTATCTTCGGAGAAGGATGTCAAAATAATTAGGAGCCAATAATTGTGGCTAACATGTATCGGAGAAAAACGTTTTTCTCCCCATTTTCAATAGTTTTACTTCAATGATAGGTTAGAATTTTGTGCATTGTTTGAATGAAAGATCAAAAGGATAAACAATGCAGATTTATTTTCACAGCCACCTTTGCTCAGATTTACCAAGGGTGCCAATATTGGTTTAGGGCACTGTATACACACACATATATATATATATATATATATATATATTTTTTTTTTTTTTGAAGCATGCAAGCTTACGCAGGGGCTGGCACTGAGCTCTCCAACTCATTAAGCAGGCTCTCCACACTGGGTCTGACATCTTCTATCGCCCGTCCGGGTGCATTGCGTTTGGGTTTCTCTATCTTAGGAGGAGGTGCTTTTACTACTGATGAGACGCCATTTTCTGGGACATGGCGCTGGGCGTTGCTTGCTGGT
This sequence comes from Enteromius paludinosus, assembly GCA_032361165.1. Lineage (NCBI taxonomy): Eukaryota > Metazoa > Chordata > Actinopteri > Cypriniformes > Cyprinidae > Enteromius > Enteromius paludinosus. Next base: position 25,783,087 of record JAUMHQ010000053.1, read on the forward strand.
TTGGGAGGGTAGGTCTCTGTGAAACACCAAGCAAACAACACCAGCTATTGGATTTGATGTACCGTCAAAAAATGTGCATCTGATGTTTGTAGAGCTTTGACAACCCATCAACCCTGAGGTTTGAAGCGCTCACCTTCAGTAGGGAAGGCAGGTGTGCTGTGCTGTACGGCATTGAGCTCCAGCAGCAGACGGTCCAGCTCTGACAGGTTACTGCCCAGTGATGAGCTCATGATGGTGGTTGGGGAGTCAGTAGTCTTCTGCTTGTTAGGGAAACTATAGACGTGCTCTTCTTCGGACTGTGACACACGAGGACTGGCACTTTTCGGCGCTGGGCTGAAAGACTTGAGGAAAGAAAACAAAGTTGCTTTACTTTCACTGAGCACTTTGGCAAGAACAGAAAGAAACAAAAAAATATATTTTTATTTGTTTATTTTATTTTTTTTGCATGAGATCAATATTTTAGTCCATCCACTTTTTGGAAAATTGAACACAATGCATTTTTTGTAATGCTACATGCCATTTCATGACAAAATAACTGCAAAAAGCAATTATTCTGAAACATGCGTGACCTTTAATGTTAAATGTTACACATGACTATTGTGCGTCTGGTGTCACATGTAATATGGTAAAAGTTAGGGGTGGTTTTGCGTGCTCGAGACGCACCAGGTTTCATTGCACAGAATTTGCTCCGAGACACATGTACATTGCTTGACAGTGTGTGCTTCCATCTGTTGCGTTTTACTTTAAGTATACGAAAGTTTACGGAAATAGTTTTGATTTTTAATAATTGGATTTTTCTTTTTTTCCTCTGCATTGTTGCCGCTTGATTATTACTGATGAGATCATAGACAGTGGCAGCTTTAACAGGCTGTATTCAGACTAATGCACGGATCTTTCCATATATCAGATGTTTTGCTCTGCTCTGAAAACATAACTGACGGTGTGTTCATCAGTTTTGTATAAAAGCATTTGAAAATTAGAGGGCATTTAACCGCAGCCGCGATCAGACGCTTCAGGACAAACACAAAGCGCGAGTGACTGTCAGTGACAAAGTATGTCAGCACGCAGGTTTCCTGTATCTAATACCAATTCATTCTAAATGGTATCTAAAAAAACATATTTAAAGAGCAAAAGTAGAAGATCAAGAATCGGATCGTGAGTCCCAGAACCTGAATCGGATCGGGAAGATTCCCACCCCTAGTAAAATTGCAATAAAAATAACAGCAAGTTATTCTGAAAATGACGCTGTCACAAAATGTTTATTGAAAAAATTCACCAAAACTGAAATTCTGGTGGGACTAAAATAACAGGACATTTATTTTGATTTAGACTCTAAAATTTAGTCTAAATATAATCCTATAGAGCCAAAATCATGCATTTAAAACACCCAAATTTATTCAGTGTGACAGCTAGCAAAAACACTTGATATCTTTCACAGAATATTTAAGGAAACCACGCTATAAACACATTAAAATATGACCACCTATATTCAAATATCAATGCATTTTCAACATTGAGCAACTTCACCCACCCTGATGTGTCAATTATAACAGACACAAGTGAAATCAAATTGAACAATATAATACTCCAAGGAAGTCACAAGTTGAAAATCATATAGTAAACTGGGCTATTTAATTCTAACTGGCCAGTGCATTACGGCTTCACACAGCACTTCCTCAGAGCGCCTAATCAAACAGTCTTAAAGGAACACTGCTCTATTTTTGAAAATAGGCTCCCCTAGAGGTAAACGTTTGAGCTTTATTGTTATCGAATCCATTCAGCCAATCTCCAGATCTGAGGCTAGCACTTTTAGCCTAGCTTAGCATAGATCATTGAATCGGATTAGACCATTAGCATCTCTATCATATCTGTATTTTCTGTAGGTACATTGTGTACTAATGCGAAAATGGTACAACTCTAGGGTAGTTGGAAAATGAGCATTTTCAAAAATAGTGGAGTGTTCCTTTAAAGGTACAGCCACAAACAGTCAAATTAAATCTCTCTGTCACTGAAAGATAGTTATGAATAACTAAACAGTGACTGGTTTTAGTCCAAGAAAGCTAAGACTAATGTTATAAGTGAACTTAGATGCAACATAAATGTATAATATGGCCTCATTTGAGAAACATTGAATATGTTGAACCTGCCTAATAGCAGGCTTTGCTCGAGGGCACAACAGGCAGAAAGTGGAACAGGCCGGCTTCTGCTATTTGTCATAAGGTTAAAGGATAACCAACAGACTCATATAAAGACCAGCAGAAAGCTCTGGGGAGTGAAAAAGACCCTTCAGGAAGTAATGGTGCTGTTTACCTGGTTTGAGGAGTGCTTTGACTCTGGCTTTTCTACCCAAGATCCATTCAGTGTTTGAGCAGGAGGAGAAGTCACTCGAGGTGAGGAGGACACGTCCTGATATGTGTCACTTCCTGTGGGGTAGGAATAGGGTGTCTCCTCTGGCAGAAAAACAGCTTGTTTGGAAATGTGGGAGGTTGTGGACTCCAAATCCGCAAGAAGAGCATCTGTAAAAAAAACAGAAAAAATTAAACTTTAAAAGCGATTTTATTTTGCACCCTCAGATTCTAGATTTTTAATCTAGATTAGATAAAGACCAATTAAAAATGTATTATAAAATTCTACATTTGATCTCATAGCCCACAACATTTCTGTTTGTGTAATAATATTGTTTTAATAAGAGAACGTATAGTAAACCTGCACCACTTTAAATATAAAGCTTAAATTTAAAACTCAATGCATGCAATTCTGAAGCTTACATGTCCAAATCCATAACCTCAGTATTCAAAGGTTTGTTTCAGATTCACCTTTCCTTAGGGAGCTTTTCTGCACGAATACCACAAATCTATCAGAAATCAAGCGGGTTGTTGCTGAATAACCCTGTTTCAACGTGACTTTGTCAAGCCTGTTCAAAACACGGCTGGATCAGAGGGGTAATTCTGAATCACATGATCAGGATGGTGCGATCACTGCAGGCTTCACTCATACGGGGTGTGGTGAGAGCAACAACCTCACACATAAAGACTGCTCTGAAACAGCATGCCTACAGGGATAGATTCAGCAGGAAGTAAAGCGCAAAATGCATGTGCATAAACAGACACACCTCTTAATGCACACATAAAATCAATATTCAAAAGCCATAAATGCAGCAAAAGAACAGAAGCACTTACACAATCCACACACTACTAGGTACGCTTTTAAAACATGCTCTTAAGAGACTTTCAACACATCACTGGTTTAAAAGTCCTTCATTTAGCAATTACTTCTTAGATAAGGCACCTTTAGATCTCGGTTGCATCATCATCTTTGCGACCAAGCGCGTCACGCCGTGTCTACACAGGAAGTGATTGATGTCCATAGCAGAATGATAGTTTGAGGTTCGTGATAATGGAAGTGGCATGTCATCTAAATATGCATGCCAAACTGAATCAATAAGCTATGATATAAATAATAATAATAAAACTCTAAAACCTATTGTGAAATAAATTTATATTTATTTTAATGTATTAAAATTATTTAATATATTAAAATTTATATTTATTTTAATATATTAAAATTAATATATTAATTTATATATGTTGCATGCACAATAAAATAATATAAAATTATTATTAATATTAATAAACTAAAATAATATTACACATAATGTGCACATAGGATTAGAATAAAAAAAGAACAATCAGTGAGCAAGAAACATCATGGCCTGAAGATATTTAAATATAAAACTTTACAATTTATTCATATAATATTATATAAAATTCATTATTTATAAACTGATTTCTAAATATAAAATGCATACAATTTAAAACTATCTATAATGAATTAATCCATAAGTGTAACAAAATTCCATAATCAAAAAATGCTGTTAATTTTTCATAAATATAATATTCATTAAAAAATAAAAAATAAATTATATAAAAATATATATATTCCATACAATTTCAGAGCAAATACATAATTAATAATATTATATCATATCATACATATTTCATAGATATTAATCAATACATATATGAAGCCCAGAGCATATTTTTTAAAAATACATAAAATTAATAGACCAATAATTTATCAAATTCAGAGGAAGTGAACTTATAAATAATATACAAAATTCATAGCATATTAATTAATAAATACATAACACAAAATGAGAACAAATTATTTATAAATATATAACACAAATTAGAGCAATTTATTCATATATAATTAAAGATATATTAAAAGTATAATTTACCACAACAAATGTGAAAAATAAAGCAGCTCGAGCTTTCTTGCAGCACATAAGTAATGTCAATGACATTTCTGTCAAATCAAGCATTGGTTGTTAGCGTTTGTGATTTGATTTAATTGTAATTTTTCATAATGATAATTCAGGCATTAGGTTTATTTTCTACCATACGTTATACAATCCAAACTCACACAAGACGAGTGCAACAAAATCAAACTCAACAAGCAACTTGTGTAAGCAGGTAAACTTCAGTCAGTCCACAAACACATCGCTAAATAATATCAATAACAGCAGATCCCAAAAAACCACCAATACAGCCACAAACACACGAAAGCCACAATCCCAAAGAAGAAACAACCAGTTAAAGGCAAATAACAGGAACGGAGTAAAGCTGGTTACTTACACTGTGAGCGCGACAGACAGAAACGCCCTGCTGAGCTCCGTGTCTTTACCTTCGCACTTTATCTCAGACAGGAGGAGCTACGACAAGGAGTGGAAAAAACAGAGAGGATAAGGATGGAATATCACAGAATGAGAAGAAGAGAAAAGAGAGGAAAGGGAAAACGAAGCACTTGGAGGCAGTACAAGCGTAGGAAACTCTGTGGAGTCGTCCAAGGGGAGGGAGGGTGGCTGGCTGGTTTTCGACAGGTGCTAACTTTAACTTCCCCTCCACATACCAGATACTAAAAATGCTGCGGTACTGTATATAACCTGCCTGCAGCTATACAGGTCAGGCCAGAGAGAGACACGGCTACCATTAGACAAACAGATTGACATGCTAAATGACTCGGATCATGATTATGTCGTTTGCCCAATAAATGTGGATATTATTTACAACAGCAATGGCCGCAAGACATTGAGACTTGAATCGGATCATATCTTCACTGTTTGTTCAGCAATTGGCCTGATGAGGGAGTGGCTAAGGAAACATTAACCCATATTTCTCTCTCACCCTCAAGTTGTTCTAAACCAGCTTCTTTCTTCTGTTAAACATAAAAGGGAATATTTTGAAGTATGTGGCCGAGCAAACAGTTGAGTAGCCAATGACTTCCATTTAATGGAAGGAGAAAAAAAAGGAAGTCACGAACAAGAACTGTTTGATTATTCACATTCTTTAAAATATATCTTTTCTGTTTTCAGCAGAAGAAAGATATTTTTACAGAAAAGGCTGTATCTATTTTTATTTTAGCAAAAAATATTACTGGATAAGGATACACTGAACGACCTGTTAAAGGTGCTCTATGCGATGTTGCAGGATTTTAGCTCGATTAAAACAACACAGAGGCTGCAATACCAAAAGAAACACTATGGGCACCACAACAAAAACAAACTTCGGCCAACCAATTGGCAAGAAGAGGTGGTGTTTAATGCACATTAAACCCCACCTCTTCTTGCCGATTGGTTGGCCGATGTTTCTTTGCGCGCATTAAACCCCACCTCTTCTTGCCGTTTGGTTGGCCGATGTTTGTTTGCACGGATTAAACCCCACCTCTTCTTGCCGATTGGTTGGCCGATGTTTGTTTGCGCGCATTAAACCCCACCTCTTCTTGCCGATAGGTTGGCCGATGTTTGTTTGCGCGCATTAAACCCCACCTCTTCTTGCCGATTGGATGGCCGATGTTTGTTTGCGTGCATTAAACCCCACCTCTTCTGTCCGTTTGGTTGGCCGATGTTTGTTTGCGCGCATTAAACCCCACCTCTTCTTGACGATGTTTGTTTGCGCGCATTAAACCCCACCTCTTCTTGCCGATTGGTTGGCCGATGTTTGTTTGCGCGCATTAAACCCCACCTCTTGCCGATTGGTTGGCCGATGTTTGTTTGTGCGCATTAAACCCCACCTCTTCTGTCCGATTGGTTGGCCGATGTTTGTTTGTGCGCATTAAACCCCACCTCTTCTTGCCGATTGGTTGGCCGAAGTTTGTTGGCGCGCATTAAACCCCACCTCTTCTTGCTGATTGGCTGGCCGATGTTTGTTTTTGCTTTGGTGCACATCCTGTGCCCATATTGTTTGCAAGATAGCCCCCGTGTCATCCAATATGTTTATGCATTTCTCTCTTCAGTCAAAAAGAAATGAAGGTTTTTGATGAAAACATTCTAGGATTAAGTGAACCTCCACGGACTCCAAAGGTTGAAGGTCAAAATGCAGCTTCAAAGGGCTATAAAGGATACAAGATGATGAATAAGGGTCTTATATAGTCAAATGATCGGCCATTTACAAAATGAAAATAAACATGTATATGCTTTATAAACACAAAAGCTCGCCTAGCTTGCCCTGTTCTGCCGTGATGCGTAATACATCATTACGGTTTATAAATGTGTAGGAGGACCGTTCAAAAGTTGTTGAATGTTCACTGACACATATTCAAATGTCTCGGTGTCAGTTTGTTGTTTAAAATGGTTAAATTGTGTCTTTTTATAGACTCTGTACTTCCACTTATACGTCAAGTATGACCTTTTTAACATTATGACTTATTACACGCATGGTAGATCAGAGCAATGAAATTAATTTGTGTTTATAAAGTATATACATTTTTAAATGGCTTTTAACAATACAGATTGTAGCAAAGCACTGAAAGTGAAAATGAATGTAAAATTTAGGGTTGTATGTTAGCCAATGTGTGAAAGACACACCTTCTATATACATCCATATCTAATATAACAGTATTGGCCTTCTCAGCTTGTGGGAAAGCTGCTTGTGGTGATCTTTGGTTCATCATGTGACACCACCTGATTTTGATGGTTATCAGTGTATGTCACAGAACTTCAACAGTTTGGTATATTAACATTACATCAGTTAAAGAAATACATTTACTGTATGTTTAATCCATAAACCCTGAAACGTTGCTACCGTATTTTTTTTACAGTAAGATTCTGGCAACCACAGCTGCCATTTTTTTAACCGTCAATTTTATTAATATATTTTTGTGTGTATTACTAAAAACAACAATTTATATTCACTGAAACAACTGTGCACGGTGGAAATTCAAAAAGAAAATTAGGGCATTTAAGAGTTATGTTTGAATGCCTATTTTCTGATAAACATCTAAAAAAACACAAAAAACATTGTTGTCTTCGTCTGCTGCCAAATTAGGCCACAAGTTACTGCTGTGTATGAGTAACAAACAGAAAATGGAAGCATAACTACATTCTTCCTTTTTTCTACCAACTGTATATAATCGTGCCACTAATAAACAAATTCAATATTGAAACAGCTGAACATTCAGATCTGATCATTATAGCATTTTCAAAATTCAATTGTCTGAGCGCTCAAGTTTTTATGTCCCTAAAAATGACAGTGTCCAAATGAAAACCCAAGCGTGCTAACAGAGATTTTGGGAAATTAACCTGAAAACTGACAGTGACGAGACAATAAGAACCAATCCTACCTCCCCCCGTCACCCACACCGGGTCAGGGATCATATATGTCCCATCTGAATCAGTTGTGTCGGCCGACAGAACGACAAGACCTGTCGATGACTCTCCAGCATGTGCTTTTTCAGTCCCCAGAGCGGCGTGTGTGTCTGACGCCTCATACGCAGCAGAATCTGGGGCTGAATGTGGGTCAGGAGCGGATGTTAATGAGGACACTTGTACAGATGGAGCGAACGAATCCATTTCTAAAGCCGAAACTAACACAGACTCAGCAATCCCCTGCACTTCTAACATATCTTCCATGGCACCCGCTCCTGAAGCTGACAGAGGTACGAAATAGGTTGAATCTGGTGATGTCTTCTCGGGTGGCATATCGGCATCATGCATCGGCTCCTGGGCCTGTCCCGCTTCTGGTGTGAAATCCTGCATGCCGAATTCCCAAAAAACCTTGTCAATCTCCTCAACAGCTAATGCTGATGAACTTTCTCCGTCCATCGAGGAACAAAAAAGGAACCGCACCCGAAGGAATCGAGCACAGGATCCGGAAAAGTCTGGAGTGGGATGAGGAAAGGAAGGGTCGTTCCCATTCCAGAGCATTCAAAACATTCCACTGGGCTCGATTATGTATACAGCCGGCAGCTCGCTAGATAACGCTTTCTCTCAGGGGGATTTGCTTGCATAAGCTATAGACACTATGCCAACCCATATATGACCACGTTTTAGGGTCTACAAAAAAACACTACGAGGCTAAACATTCCCAGACGTTATCTAGGAAGAAAGTTATTCCGAATATCCTGCAAGAGCGGGCGGAGGACCGTTATTCCTTGGAAAGACTATACAGGATACCCCTTATTTAAGCATCATTTATCACTGAAAACTCATCAGACCATCTCTGCTCAGCTTCAAAAGAGGGACAGTCAGTTATCTTATGTACAAATCAGGGCCAGCCATCATAGGGTTTCTGCAGTGTTTATAAAAAAAGTACTTTTTAAGACCAAGTAAAGAAAATCCAAGGAATACATTGAAAGGAACACAAATGTAAAGTCTTCTCTTAGCTTAAAAACAATGGAACTTTCAACCGATTCTACGTTTATTATTTTTACAAAAAGAAAGATGTTTTTATATGGTTGCTGTGATATGGAATATTTTCTGAAGTAATATGGCAGATGCACAGCCAATTAAATGTTTCTCCAAACATCATTTTTCACAATATTGTGCTAGTCCGGGAATTCCATTCAGTAAAGAAATCAGTATTTGTAGACAAGCAATATTAACTCTTGCCATTGTTGTTCAGTCATAGTGCAAGAAGGGGTGTGGCGGTTGGTCGGTGTGGCATTAGTCCTGCCCCTCCTCTACTGTGATTGGTTAGCTGGTAATGAGCTCTATGTTTTACCCAAAGTAGGACATTCAACTACTGGCGCCAAGCAAAAAGTCCTCAGGTTCAAATAAACACTCATATCTAGTTACAGGCATTTGCTCTCCACACTTACAGTGTAGTACTACTTAAAGGTGCCATAGAATGTAAAACTGAATTGACCTTGGCATGGTTGAATAATAACAGTTCAGTACATGGACAT
>JAUMHQ010000053.1:25799309-25811464 GCA_032361165.1 Enteromius paludinosus
ACCTACATCTTGGATGCCCTGGGGGTAAGCAAATAAACATCAAATTTTCATTTTTGGGTGAACTATCCCTTTAACTAAATCAAGTCATAACTATTTCTCATTTTAGATGCATCTATATCCAGATGCAGTTTGGACGTATCTTTTGCATTTTACATTTTATTAGCATACAAATGGATTGTATTACGATCAGTCCGAATTTCACCACTCACTTCAGATTTGTTTGCTTAAGCACGCCACATTAACTGTCTCAGGGCACAATGCACTACAAAGTATGCTGGTGTACAGGTTTTTTGGTTCAAGCGGCCCTCCACAGACCACAATGCAGGATTATGGTTACAGGAGAGGCCTGGCTTAAAAAAAAAATAAAAATAAATAAATAAATAAAAAAGGGAAACGCTCACACCTGCGGTCTCAATGTCTGCGCTCTCGATCTACTGCAGAGGATAAAGACACCACTGTTTGTGTACCATTTAAGACACTGTCGATGCAGGCCTGTTGAGATGAGGTGAAAGTGCACTGATGTCAAGAGGAGCCTCTTGCTCTTACTGTGCGTAATTTGCATAGAACAAAAGCAATAGCATAATAATTTTCTTAATTTTTAAGACCAACATAAAAAGTGATGGTGGCTAAAATATGATATGCCATGCATGGATGTATATACAGATTAATCCACTATTTTGTGGGTCAAAATGACAAAGGAACCAAATTGGAGGGGGAAAACCGCTATAAGTCTGAATGCTTGTAACCCAATAAATATTAAATAAATTTGAATACATTTTCACCAGGCAAGTTTTTGAAACTTGGATGATTTGGCAGAGAATGACCCGAAAGTGTGGTCAAGTTTCAGCAAAGTCTTGCAATGAAAAGACACTGGAAATTGCGTCCCATTTATTCCAATCTGCATTAAAGAGTTAAGATGGCTCCTGTGATCAGTAAGAGAACAGAAGCTTTACAACGAGATGACACATATCACTGCTAAATATAGGTTTGTGCGTTTCAAAGACTTTGCCCAGCATTTTGAGTCATTTCATGAAAATAATTCTTTCTTTCTAAAATCACATGACAATTAGGTCATGCAAGACTCTTCAGCTGCAATACGACACCTAAACCGGCTCTAGTGAAACACTGAACAGGAGACAATAGCTACAGTATTTCTGCAAGGAGCTACGCCTGATGAAAATTTGTTTCATTAAAAAGGACTTAAAATCAGCTAGGCCTAGTCATGATAACCAATGCATTCGCCAGTTTTCAGCAGCCTTAATGTTGAGAACGCAATGAATTAAAGTCTCATGCATTTCAGAACGCAACAATGGCACAAAATCGAGCTTGGGAGGCACTTGAGGTTGCATACTTGCACAGCACCATAACCAAAAGAGACACATTTTCTCCGTCAATAATTAGAAATGGCCAAAGGTTCGATATTTGACGTTCTTAATGCTTTACCATATAAGCTCAAAATTAATTCCAGCATATTTTTAACCATACAAGAAAGAGAAAAAAAAAAGTATGCAAGTACTTTTTTCTTCAAATAACAAACCACTGCAAATAATCTGGTTTCTGACCATGTTAAAGACCCACACAGATTCAGCGAGAAGTGAATTAAGCATTTCATTCAGAACCTGTGATTGGATTGAATCTATTCAGACTGGGGAGGAAAAATAAAATAAAATCAATGCATGTAAACAATCTAGCTTTCATCTATAAAGACATCTTGCTAGCGTTCCCTCTAGCTATGATAGACATTTTTAATATGCATGTTCTAACATACAACAAGGCACAAATATCAAATAAAAAGAGGAATGCACCAAACAAAGCCAGCTTGATAGTTTAATTAAAATAGCCAGTCCTGGTTAATTTCTGCCCCTGCTCCTCCACATTAATGTCTAAACAAATGCTTGCGATTCGTTGTCAGAGATGAACGAAAATAACTTCACGAAACAACATGTCACTCACGAAAACTCCACTCAACAACCTCAGGCAGTAATATTGAGGTTAGTTCGATTAGGCAGTGCAGCTCAGTTTCTCATTGCCTTGGGCAACAAGTCAACAAGTTACAACATCAAGCTTGAGATTATGGGATCAACTGTCTTACAATACGCCGCTACTAGTCAAACTGCCAACAATAACAACTATTAGTTTTGAAATACCCATGGTGTGCCGATTCCCCCATAAAAGACAATGCAATCACGCGCACACTATCAGAGCCATCAGAAAGTTTGAGCTGCGTATTTGAGAAGTTTTGAGGTCGGGTGCAAAATGACACATTGATGTTTTGTTGAAACATTGCAGAGGCTACAATACAAATTTACCAGACGGGAACTAAACGCGATAATTAGCAGAAAAAGCATGCTCTACACTTCTGCATTTAAGGACAAATATAAAGCGGTTTTGCGCTAGCGAGGGTCTGATATTAATCACACGGTGCTGCAAGGGAAGCAGCTGTAAAGAATGAATCAATCCGAGTCCTGCAACACTGCCGCATCAACACACAACACTAAACAGCTGGAATACGGGAATAGAACGCGTAAGAGCAGCTCTAAACGGGGGTCCAGCGGCGCGAGCGTGCGTTTTTAAGCGTGTTGCTGCAGTCGCGCTGACGTTGGCAGCGGCTCCGCGCTCCATCCGCTTCTACAGAGTCCATCCAGCGCTCTAGCGTCGCGTCAAACTTCTCCATTTACGATTATCCGATACCAAATGTCAAAGCAGCTCATACTCACCTAAGTCGTCCATGTTTCGCGGTGGTTCTGACTCGGGAACGGGAGCAGGAGCCCGTGATTTACCGCGCGCGGCGATGTTTCTTGTCTCGTGCGCGCTCCGCAATCGCACGCGGAGAAGTTTTTAACTCAAGTGCACGAGCCGCGCGAGCCCGAGTAGAGCCGACGACGCGCAGCGCTCGCTCACTGACCTACAGAGAGGGATCAGAAGAAGCGTCCTTTAAAAGTGTGTAAAGATGACAAAATTGTTGCAGACACATAATAACCAAATTATGCAAATAAAGATAATTGGTGCTATCGTTTAAGTAAGGAATAGGCATACAATCGGTTATCTCACACACACAATTAATTTAGAAAATCTATTAAAAAAGAATTACATAATGATTGCTGATATTCAGTTTATTTGTTAAAATAATATAACTATAAACCCTTTTGAAAATGTGGAATCTGAGGATGCGAAAAAAATCAGATATTGAGAAAATCACCTATAAAATTGTATAAATGAAGCTCTTAGCTATACATATTACTAATCAAAAAATATTTTTGATATTTTTACAGTAGGACATTTATAAAATATCTTTATGGACATTACCTTTACTTAATATCCTAATGATTTTTGGCATAGAAGAAAAAAATTGGCTAAAGCTACAAATATACCTGTACTTATGACTGGTTTTGTGCACCAGGGTCATATATTATTACCTTAAATATAAGGATATATTATAATAAAAATTACAATACAATGATATTGGGTGCTAGTTAAATTGATAATAAACATCTTCAAACAATACATGGTAATAAATTAATAAATGTAATGTGTAAAAATATAACATTACATTTTTAAATAATATGTAAATACAGCAAAAATAAATAATACAACTGAATAAGTAATACAATAATGGTGCTAATATTTATTTAAAAATTATATTCAAACGTAAAATGCAATAATATGCCAATGATAAATGCATCATTTGATTGAAGGAATGCATACATGTATCTGCATTACGTCACAGTAATCGTATGCATTTGATGATGCAGTTGTGTGAAGCTGTCTTTGTTTTCCCATGTGTTCAGCTCATTTAGACAGCATTAATAGCACACACATGAAATGTCATGCAATGCCACGTCAGCCTATACATTACACACTGATCAAGTCATCAGAGTCAGCACTGCATAACAACTTCAGCATGTTCTCGGCTCATGCAGAGCAGAATTACAGTATGATATACTACACAGTGAATACTAGGCTGTTTTGTTCACTTTCAGTGCTTTCTGTTGTGCTGAGGGTGCAGACTGTGTGTGTTGGTGTGCGGCTCTGATGCGGGGAGCTGTTGGCTATCATTAGACACTGGGATATCCCATGTTTCAACAGCTGTGAACAGGCTGCTGAAAGCTTCGGGCTCTTTGGGAATCTACTGAACACACTCTAAATTCACACGTTCATGTCCATGGTGAAGTGAGTGGTGGTCACAGCGCTGCAGGGGAACCGCGTGAGGAATGTAAGGACATCTGTGTTTACCTGAGCTATTCCTGCCCTCCAAAACAAGCACACTTCACTCCTGAATTAAGGCAGGATTTACTGCTTTTAACAGTAACCGCTTTCTTTTATGCAGTTAATTATTACATTTCATCAAGTGTCTTAGAAACAGCATATATTTGGAAAAATAATCTAACATGTAATATGCCCTACTATTCAAATAATAGGATTATTATTTATTAATATATTTTTATTATTATTTATTTTTTGGGGGGGAAATTAATACTTTTATTCACCAAGGGTGCATTAAATTCAACAGAAGTGACTGTAAAGACATCTATGATCTTACAAAACATTGTTAATTTCTTTAAAGGGGTCATACGGTGCCGCATGCACTTTTACAAGCTGTTTGGACTGAAATGTGTGTTGGGAGTATGAGTACATAACCACCCTACAATGACAAAGATCCACAGGTAGTTTTCTTTTGATTTAATAAAAATATGTTGCCCCTTCTGAAATCAAGCCATTCTCAAATGCATGTCGAGGCCACACCCACAATAGTTGATTGACAGCAGCGTGTCACGCAGACTGAACTGGTGTCTTACCTCAGCCCCTCCCTGTGTGAGACGTCATCAGACCGAGACGCAGAGACAAGCAAGACTCCTAAGCGATTGAGGTGTTTTGTTGTTGAATGTATTAATGAACATAGCAGTAGTGATTTACTCCTCGACATCTGAGTGACTGAAGATGCTGAGGATTAACATTAAGTTTGGTTCTGAAGGGAAACGTGCCCTTGATCAACCGAAATTCGTTTATGTTCGCGCGAATCATTCATGATGCAGCCTCACCTACAGAAGCAGTGAGTATAATGTTTTTTAATGAATCTTTGCAAATCACCTTTCCTAATAATGTGCTAATTAGCAAGTTTCACTATGAATACGGCTAAAAAAATATCCACAGAAAGCGCCTCGGAAAAGAGGGGCGGAGTCAGCGGAGTTCGTGAAGATTTAAAGGGGAAGTACACAAAACAGAGTTATTTCTAAAGAGCTGTCCCCTTGACAGGGGAAAATTAGCGTTTTTAAAACTATCTTTGAGAAATTAAAGACCCAATCATATTAGCTAGTGGAAAACTGGGTTTGTATGACCCCTTTAAATGCTGTCCTTTTGAACTTTCTGTTCACAGTTTCCACAAAAATATGAAGCAAACAAGACCAAAACACACTCTTTAAGCATGTTGACTGGTTTAGTAAGCTACAATAGTTCTCATTTTCTTAAATCATTTCAGCAGACTAACATGGAACTGGATTCAGAATGTAAAATAAGGAAAGAGAAAGGGAGAAAAACAAAGATTACTGAATTAAATGCAAAAATACAAATATCAGTTCAAATAATTTTAAAATGATTAGCAGTTAAAACTAATTAATTCATACAAAATGAAGCTGGTTGAGCTACTACTGTTTTAGTTAGATTTTATCAGTAATTTATTATATGTTGCACAATGATGTGGGATTCACAGCAGCTTGCAAAATATCAAAACAGTTTGACGTCTACAGTGATTATATCAGTTTTAAGTTATATCTGTGTTTTGCACAAAGGCTCTAATAAACTCCTATATACTGTTTCAAGACAGCAAAGGCCTGGATACACAGAAGAAACTCTCTAATGACATCATATTGTGTGTGTAATGATTTCAAATACCAGGAAATCTCATAATTTCACAACTGCTGAAGCCAACTGGATGAGTAACAAAACAGAGCGCAGCTGACAGGCTTCACAAAAACATCCACACAATGACCCCGATCAACGCGAATCTTCGCAGACGGAAGAAAAGAAACGTACCGATGAACAAAGAAAGACTAGGGTTATTAAAAGCCCTTGGGGAAACTTGTCAAAACATCGTTTGATTCTAAAATAGAATTTCAAATTGTGACATGTTTCTGTTTTTAGGAAGTGCTTCCTCTTAAATCCACAACTGAACTGACACACGCTAGAAAGAATGCAATTACTTAAATAATAATTTGTGAAAATAATAAGAAGAATTACTTTTAGAAAAGAATTAAAAAAGAATCATGAGCAGTTTAAAATAAAATAAGAAATAATAATACAAATAGAAATAATCATTAGCAGTTAAAACATTTTTTTTTAAATAAGTACAACACATAAATAATACAATTAAAAAATCATTAGCAGTTAAAAATAATAATTACAAATAATTAGTAAAAATAGTAATTCAATTAAAAACATTAGTCGCAGTTAAAATAAGAAACAAAAATTATTAAGCATTTAAAATTAATCGTACACTTTTTAAAAAATTATTAAAAAATGATTACAAAATATTTACTAAAAATAATAATGTGATTTTAAAATAATAAAAAATTATAAAATGTAAAAATAATAAGTAAATAAAAAATTTAATTAAAAGTAATGATTAGTTTAAAACTAAACTGAAGCTGCTTTAGTTTACCACTAATCTGCAGGATGTTAGATTTCATAATTATCTGTTGCACGATAATGTGAGATTCACAGAAGCTTGCAAAATATTTAGGCAGTTATGAAATCTGAGTTTAGAGCCACATCTGTGTTTTCCTGACCAATATGTGTGGAGGCATAGAATGGCCTGGTTTGGTAACCTCATCGGTATGCCATGGATAGGCGATTTGGAGCAGCAGTGGAAGCTTGCCCTCTTTTCTCATCATCATTTGTGACAGCAATGCCAAACCATGCCAAGCCCAGCCCTGACCTGGCCACATCAGACTGGAGTTATTTCATTAGTTGTCATTTTTGGAGGCTGCCACGCTTTGTTCTCCGTTCACATGACTCAGCTGAACTCCTGCCAAGAGACGACGACTTACAAAGAGACAGGAAAGACATAGAGAGACTGAAAGGAAATAAAGAGATGTACTCACATTAATGCACACTGATGTGGACCGTGTTTGGCCTATTTAGAAAAACTGGGAGGAGCTAAGATAGGTTTCAAAAATATAGACGATTCGTTTTTCTTTGAATATCTGAAGCAGGGCTGTTCATGAGCAGATAAAGATGGAGATGATCGGAGGGAGGAAAAAAAGTAAACAGGGCTGGTGTTATGAGTTATATATGCCTGTGTCAAGTCAGTTTTGAAGCAGAGAATGATTTCTGAAGGATCATGTGACACTGAAGTAATGAAGCTGAAAATACAGCTTTGAACACAGGAACAAATTACATTTGAGTAAATGTTCACATAGAAAGTAGTTCTTTTGAATTGTAACAGTATTTAACATTTTCACAGATTTACTGTATTTTTTTTTACTGTGTATCATTTCCATCGTCACACTTTTAGCACAAAAACTAAAATCAGACACAAGCCAAAGGTCAGAGATCAAAGCATGGGGCCGAGGCCTTTATTTCCAATGATAGACACACAAGAGGCAAGGCAGTCACTTTTGCGTTCGAGCTTTCTTCGTGGTCCTCTGAGCAGGCTCAGGGCAGAGGTCAGCGGCAGAGCTGGCCGGTCTCCTTCAGCTGCTGGCAGCCGTGGCGGGAGCCGGGGCTGGAGTGGGGCCCGGGGCTGGTTTGGGAGCAGGATTGGGGTTTGGGTTGGGATTAGGGTTGGGTTTGGGAGCCGGGTCGGGGACAGGGATGGTGAAGCAGCCCTGTTTGTGCCACTGCATGTCACGCACACGCCGGACGGACTGCAGTTGTGGTTCTGTGGCTCCCCAGTCGTTCCAGTGTTTATATTCTCCATGTTCAAACACGAACTGATGCCCGCGGTAGCCTGGGTACATGTAGCCCACCCACCTGAGGTCAGAGACAATGTCAGAAAACATTAAGTATTTTTTCTAGGATATCTCCACTCTTAAAAATAAAGGTTCCTGAAGGAGGCTTCTACATAGAGGGACCATTTTTGGTTTCCCAAAGATCCTTTTAGTTCTTAAAAGAACCACACTGTACAAAAGACCGTGATTTTAATGGTAAAAAATTGTGAAAATGCTACTGGGAAAAAAGAATTCCCTGCAGTGCATTTCAAATTTTGTTTGAATATTATGTTTTTTTCTTCTTAATTTTTTCTTGTTATGTTTGTTATGGTTGAATGTTACGTGTAATGTTCTTAAATGAATGTCATCATATATGACTGTCTCATCACTGCCTGCATTGGATGCTTCTCCATGTGTTTTAAAGGTTCAAAACAGATTTCAGTACTTTAATAGCTTGGTATATTAACATAATATAAGTTAATGAAATAATGGTATTTAACTGTAAATTTAACTTAAAACCGTAAAACCTAAAAAAAGAGATTTGCAGTGTATTTTGTTTCTGAGCCTGAAGAATCTTTTAAGGAATGTTTTGAGCAAGGGAAAGGATCTATGGATCTTAAAGGTTCTCAATGGATGAATCAATGTCAATAAAGAACTTTTAAAAGAACTTTTGGTTCCCCAAAGAATATTTCATTGATCAGTTCTTATAAGAACCATGTTTCTTAGTAGGAAATCCTTTTTATAATCTAAAGAACCTTTTTCCCATTTTGTGCAATAGAAAGATTCCATGAGTGTTAAAGAAAGTATTTAACAAGAAAAAGATGAAGATGACGAAATTTCAACAAAAAAAAAGTAATTTGAATCCAATCTAATTTACTTTTATCATGTAAAATATTTAAGAAGAAAAAACATCAAACTTATTCCCTTTCAGTCGGTCACTCCGAGTCACGTCGGATATGACTGACGAAATTGGGATCTCGCTTCCAGAGACCAATCCACTTCGAGTGTATTAGAACACGCCAATGAACATTGGCATGCGCTGGTGCAGCACATGTTCAGCTCTTCGCTTCGGAGCAGAGTGTGCACAACGTTCAGCTCCCTCTCCTGCTTCGAGGAGTAGTAGCTGGTGTGACGGCGTCGTCAGTGGTGGTCGTTCCTGTGTCGAGTGGGTTGCCACACCTGGTTGCACTACCCGCTGTTGTGTGCAAGACTCAGCACACTAAAAGAGCTTGTTCTAAAGTGTAGTTGACGGGTGGAACATCTTTTTTAAGATGCCCTTCCACCCTTGCGTTGCCTGGCGCTAGATGATGGTCATGATTGCTGCCTCTCATGCCTGGGCTTTAAGCACGCTGAGTTGGCTTTCGTGGATGAGTCAGGTTCTCGTTGTAGGAAGATGACCATCGCAGAACTGCGGACCAGACTCGGCTACCTGCAAAGGGCCGGGTACCAGTTCCTCTGCCCAGATCTAGGGCTCCCCTGGTGAGACACAGCCGGGCGAGCACTACTTCTGGCGGGTGGTGGACTGATCTTACGGTGATGGTGAGGAATTCCCCTCCGAGTGCACTCCGCAGCCAGTGGAGCTGCCTCAGGGACAGTCTGGACCTCCACAGTGGGTACCAGCTGTTTCCTTTTGGCGCTCCTCCCGACGATCAGATGTCAATCGCTGCATCGGAAGGTGTGTCACAAGGTTCTGGAAGTGAAGTTCCGGCCAGTGCGGTGTGCACTGTGCCAGAAACAGATCCAGAAGTGGTAGCTATGCTTGCCCCGCAGTGCTTATAAGGCTTGAGGGGAAGCTGCATCTGCAGTACATGCTACGGCGTTGTTGCAAGTCAATGAATCCATGTGTGTATTCCACAGTTAAGACCCAGAGCCTGTTTTCCCCCTGGCAGACCTTAAGAGGGTTCAATCACATCCAATTTTCCATATGCACTGAAATACTGTCCATATGAACATATGTCCTGTGACCTCCTACAGGAAGGCTGTAGTTCCGTACGTCTCTGTTCAATAGAATGGGGTCATTCCCAGTGTTCCAGTTATTGAATGGGTAGTGCTTTGACAACAGTAGCTGGCCTCTTGTGAGCCCCGGCCTATGCCAGACAGAGGGGGCTTGGAGGATCCCACAGGACACTGAAAGGGGCAGCGTCCATGGCGTTTTGGTAGGGATCCCATTTTCGTCGATCCTATCCGATGTGACTCGGAGTAACCAACTGGAAGGGAATGTCTCGGTCACATATGTAACCCTCGTTCCCTGAAGAAGGGAACGGAGACATCACGTCCCATCGACAATGGTACTCTACCTCCGCCGAGATTTTAGTTTTAATTTAAGTTAAACATTTACTAAATCAGGGCCGTGCAAAGGCCTTTAAGGGGGCGTGTGCTCAATGTTACAAAACTGGAACATATATTGGACTGAAAGACAGAATCACATGTTAGTTCTTCAGTTGGCTATATCTCTAAAGCTTCAACTTATAGTATAAGACCCTTTCAAACTTGGGAGGTAAGCTGGATCAAAAGAATCGAGAAGTTAAATGAATTCAACTTGAGGCAATATCAACCAGTGACTCCTCTACACATCTCTCTCATTGGTCACCGTTTAACTTTTTTTATAAAATGGCTCCGCCCCTCCCTCTGCACGTGCCTGTACTAAATCTAGTTTATAAATAACTAGTTTAGTTATTGTACTTCAATCTAAACTTAACAAATCTGAGAAATGTTGCCTTGTAAAATAGCTGAAATACATATAATACGTTGTTTTACTGTTTTCATTATTTAAAGCAGTTTATTTTATGGTTACAGTTTTCATTTTAGTTAATAATAAACCAGAAGAACAAGTTATGGGTTTGTTCTGTTGAATATTTTTGTAGAATCAAGAATTCTGATAAATAGAAAGCGCATCATTTGATTTAAATAGCCATTTTTTAATCATAAATGTATTTACTGACACTTTTGATCAATTCATTTCAACCTTGCTGAATGTTTATTTCCCTTGAAAACAAACCAAAAAAATATTATTAACTTCAAACTTCTTTCTTTAAAATAACATTTACTGATGAACCTCAAGACGTGTCAAGGAAGAAGAATCCGTTTTGAGATCACGATGACTTTAAACGTACATTTCTGTACATTACTTTCTGTAATCAGGAAAACTATGGACTGAAACAAAGATCAAGACCAAAAAGTCAAGGTTCATGAGTAAACGGCCTTTGGATAACAGCAGTATGAAAGCGATCTGAAACAAACTCACGTTCCGTTGACAGCTTTGGCACTGGCCACACGGTTCTGGAAGCCGTGAGCCCACAAGCTGGGAATGTCATCATCCACGATTTCCATCTTTCTCCCAGTGAAGCTGCAGCTCTCGAACAGATGTAGTTTGTGGTCAGCGCTGTCCTGGTAATGGAGCGTAAACACAAGACTCAGTGGGCCGTGACTGAGAGCTGAGCAGATCTTTAAGAAGGTGTGAAGGTGTCTCTCACCACTTTCAGAGGTCTGATGGACAGGAGGCTGTAGCTGCTCTGGCTGTTGGTCCAGGTGGACCAGCGAGGATATTCTCCCTTCTCCAAAACAAACTGCTCTCCCAGAAAGCCCTTCTGCTCGAAGGCGACCCATCTAGATCATAGAGATCAGGATGAATTAATGGATGACAAACGTTTATTGTCATCCGAACCATTTGAATATAACCTAGTAAAAAAAGTTTGTGATTAATTATAGTTCATACATACTTCCTGACAGAAACTTACTAACATTAAAAATTCTAATTAAGTTTTCTTACATTTCTTAAGGTTTTAATGCCTCTCTTGGATTTTATGTTTTATTTTTATATCTTTATATAACCTCAATTAAGTTTTATTTTATATGGACTTGGTTAATTTGGTACCTAGTAAATAAAAATCATATTTATATTTTTTGCTTGCCAACTAGCTGAGATTAAAGAAATTATTTCAACATTTTTTTTTGTTTCAGTTAATGTTTATTTTATTTTAAGCAAGTTTTATTGTTAATTAAGGACAATAACATGGAGGTAAACAAAGAAAATATTTCAAAATAGCTGTTAAAATTTTGAAGTCCACCTATTTATTACATCAAAAGAACTATATCTAAATCACACTCAGAAACTGCCTGTAAATGATGTTTTATAAACTGTTTAACTAGATTAATAAACCACAGTTTATTTTAGGTTTTTATTGTAGGGGGGGGGGGGGGGATAATTGTAATCATTTTTTTGTTTTAATT
>JAUMHQ010000053.1:25841602-25870166 GCA_032361165.1 Enteromius paludinosus
CTTTCTGTCTCTCCAATTCCTGAAGTCTTCTTCTCTCTTCTTCCATCTCTTTTTCTTTCTTTAGTCTCTCTCTTTCTCGTTCTTGTCTCAGTCTTTCCTCCTCTTTCTGTCTCTCCAATTCCTGAAGTCTTCTTCTCTCTTCTTCCATCTCTTTTTCTTTCTTTAGTCTCTCTCTTTCTCGTTCTTGTCTCAGTCTTTCCTCCTCTTTCTGTCTCTCCAATTCCTGAAGTCTTCTTCTCTCTTCTTCCAACTCTTTTTCTTTCTGTAGTCTCTCTTTTTCTTGTTCTTGTCTCAGTCTTTCCTCCTCTTTCTGTCTCTCCAATTCCTGAAGTCTTCTCTCTTCTTCCAACTCTTTTTCTTTCTTTAGTCTCTCTCTTTCTTTTTCTTGTCTCAGTCTTTCCTCCTCTCTCTGTCTTTCAATCTCTTGAACTTTTCTCCTCTCTTCCTCCATTTCTTTTTCTTTACGTATTCTCTCCTTTTCTCTTTCTTGCCTCAATCTTTCCTCTTCTTTCAGTCTTTCTTCTTCCATTCGTTTTCTTTCCTCTATTTCTCTCTCTTTCTTTAACAGCTCTTGTTTTTCTCGCTCTTGTCTCAGTCTTTCCTCCTCTCTCTGTCTCTCCAACTTCTGCATTCTTTTCCTCTCTTCTTCCAATTCTTTCTCTCTCTTTAGTCTTTCTTCTTCTCTCAGTCTGGCTTTTTCTTCAATCCGTCTCTTCTCCTCTTCAATCTGTCTCTCTCTCTCTTTTTCAGCCTGTCTCCTCCTCTCCTCCTCTTTTCTTTCTTCTTCAATTCTTCTCTTTTGTTCTTCTTCTTGCTTTCTCTTTTCTTCCATCTGTCTTTGCCTTTCCTCATCTTGTTTTCTCTCTTCCTCTGCACGTTTCCGTTCCTCCTCTTTCTGTCTCACTAGTTCTCTTGCCTTCCTCTCCTCCTCCAAAAGTCTTTCCCTTTCCCGCTGTTGTCTTTCTTTCTCTAACTGCTCATCTTTTCTCTGTTTTTCTTCTTCTTCCCTTCTCTTTGTCTCAGCATCTAGGCTCATACCAACCCTTCGGTAAACAGGAACAGGGACATCTTCCTCTTCTTCTACACTCTTCACACTAGAAGCAGAGTTCTTGATTTCTGCAGAACTTGGTGGTTTGTCAGCATACACCTTCTCTGTTGCTTTAGGTTTTTCAGATGATCTCTCATTTGATGTCTCATCTAAGGTGCTTAATGTCTTCTCAGATGGTGGACTGCAAATTTAAGTGTTTGGAAACATGTTACATCTTTGAGAATATGGACAACATATACAGAAACAAATATAAGTATACATACTTAACATTCCATGAGTTGGCCCCACCACAAATATTTTTATTTTTAGGTATTTTTAAATTTTGCTAAGAACAATATTTGTATTTTTCATAAAATGATTTTTTTTTTGTCAAAGTGGGAAGATGCAAAAAGAATATTTGCAACAAATTCATCAGCTACATTATTCATGAACACACTTTTTTTCTTTTGCAATTTTGAATGTTTGAAACTGAAACATTAACTGTCTCTTTTGTTCCTGAATGGTTTCAAACAAATCACGTTTCACTCATTCGCTCACGTGTTTTGTTCCTAAACGATTCAGTGCTTTTTCAAACGAATCCGCAGAAGGAACGGGCCTTTGACTCATTTGCATGTTTCGTTCTTGAATTAATAAGAATGCCTAAAAAAAACCTGTCCCAGTGTTTGTGAAGTTGTTTTTTTGATATGACTGAAATACAAGTATCGCGAGAGATGAAAAGGGATGATCATGAAAAGCAGTATTCACTAACCTTTTAGGGCCACCAGTGGATGGCAAGCGTGTCCTTGGCGCATCCAAGCTCAGATTCTGGATTCTCTGTTTAATATCAACAGATATTTCAGCAGCTGGATTGTCTTTTTTGTTGAAAGTGTCTCTGCGCTGAGCTGCTGTAGATCGATCGAAGAGAAGGCTGATCCGTCTCTTAATGCTGCCTCCACTGATGTCCTCTTCTCCGATCTCTACTGTATCCACCGGAAGCTTCGAAGGCTTGGAGTCAGAAGGTGAATGCGGAGGCCACTCTCTCTCCGTCTTACTGGTTTCAGCATCTCTCTTCAACTCCTTCTCGGGTTGAGACGGTGACTCGAACTTGGAGGTCAGCTCCACGGAGAGACGGTTTCGAGGCGGCCAACATCGTGAAGACACTTTGACATCCATTTCATTCTTGGCTGCTTCTCCTTGGACATTCTGGCTGAGAATATTTTGATCCTGAGCACCCAAAGATTTTGCTCTGCTCCTGGGCTGAATGTCCTTCACATCTTCAGCGGTCACAGCAGGCTTTGAGTTTGGACCGGTTTGGTTATTAGAACCGGGACTCTTAATGGGCACCGGTGTAGGCTTAGCCAATAAGTCAAGTTTTGGGTCAGCTGGGACGGTTTTAGGAGATGCAATTTGATTAGACCCATTTACTGTACTGTTTGAACCTGACTTTATGGATTCTGATGAATTTGGATCACCAGCCCCAGGGTTTTTGATATCCAAAAGGGCTTCAGAAGAGGTGGCTCGATGGAGCTGTCTGCTAAAGTTGGTTTTTGGGGCCCGTATTGGGCGGACGGTGGCGTTCCTTTGAAGGGCAAATGGTTTGGGCATGAGGTGGGGTTTTGGGCCTAAAGCTGGCTTTTCATCGTCTCCAGGGAGGGCAGAGGCTGAAACTGAAGGTTTTTCTGGGTTGATGAGCGATTGGCCCATTTCCCTTGTGGTCGCCTCCACCCATGCAGCCATGGCTACACACTGCACCTGGATGGGAAAACAAAAGAGAAACACCCCTGTGGGATCTCAGTGGTATTAACATACATCTTTAGGATTTTACCATAAACATGCTTGCAAAAAGATTGACATGTTTGCAAAAAATATCACAACATCAAATAATACTTGTATTCTCTTATCAAATCTTTTCTTGTCATTCATGACACTTTTGATCACTTGTTGAGCTGAGAAACTCTGAATACTTGTCAGTGTTTTATGCAAATGTGTCTGCAAAGGGAAAAAAAAAACATTGTAATTTGATTTTTCAAATAAAAAAAAAACTGGTGCAAGTTTTACATAAAAAATCATATTTTAATCTTTCTACTTCAACGCTTTATGCTTAATTCAGTGTGTTACTTGCTGTTTCTTTACAATTATTTGTGGAATGTACTCGCAATTTCTGATTGAAGATTATTCACCACCTATTTTTTAAAGTCAATGCAAGTAAGCATTATCATTTAGTTAATGTATTACTAACTTTTTTTTAAAAAAAACAATTTTTTTTTATGAAAAATGAACACCTTACGAAAGTTTTAAGTGTCTTGCAGTCATGAAAGTCAGATACAGTTTGTTGGGTTCTTTGTTTGGCACTTTTCAAATAAAATGCCATTGCATTTAATTAACTTTTTATTATGATATATTCTTTCCTCTTAAAGCAACCTAAAAATGACCACACATTGTGCTGATTACTTCAGTGTCTGGCAAGACAACAAGCCCGAGCTGCGAGGAAACCTCTGAGCATCAATATGAATGCAGCACAAGCTAGATAAGGAAAGTGTTATGTAATATCCATGAAGTAGTCAAATGTTTTTGGATGGTTTAATCAATGTGCATTCTGGAACGATTTGTTTGAATGTTCTAAGTCAGCTGTTCTGATTTAAATCACTAAGTAAATAAATAGTTACTTAGTGGACACTTTTTGGCATCATTGAAGCCTTTCGCTTTCAGTACAGACAGGAAAAAGTTAGGACCTGCTTGGAGCTTTATTTTGTCGTTGTGCTTTAACCAACACAATGGTTATTTTTAGAAGTTTGCCCATATTTGATAACTGCTGTAACTACAACACAACTTGGGCAAAAAGCTTTTTTCTCCATCAAAATATCTTTTAAACAGAAATCAATTAACTTGTTAAGATGTTTTCAGAGAACATATCTTGATTACTTTTATAATGATGAATGTTTTATGAATTAAATAATTAATGTTTCAGGAAGAAACCTTAAATATAGTTATAGATTGATTTATTAATATTATGTATAATATTTGTCATATATATGATAAATAATATGAATAAAAAAAAATATATATTTAATATAAATAAAATTAATTTAAGATATATGCTCTGGAAATCTTATATATATAATCATATTACTTAAATCCTCGTTTTGTGTTTGGCCTGTTAAATTTTTTCATTGTTAATAGAAGAAAGGTTATATAATAGTATGTTTTCATTAGTGCCATATTGCAGCTTCCTTGCTAATAGAGATCTCTAGAGGCATATCAGACCTTTTTGGTGGAGACAGAATAAATGAAAGAACACTTCAAAGCAGCCATAAACATATTAAAACAGCCCTCTCTGGGAAAGACACAAAAGGCCAATCCAGTTTGTTGAGCTCTCTGAGGCCATGTTACTCAGGTTGGGCTAGATTTTTAAGTTTTTCCATCCAACTAAAGTTACTCAAACAAGAAATGGCTAGTCATTTCTCTGCAGGCTATTCATACACACCCTGCACGACCCACAATAAATGACCAGCATCACTTTCGCCTGGTGTTCGACTCTGATATCAGCAGCATGCTGACAAACACCATCACATGGGAGAAATTACTCATTTGCAACCAGTCCAGCACTAGCCAGAGATCTGAATGTTGACATTTCGAAATCGTTGCCCATGTTCTCTTATCATTGTGCAAAACATACAGTGCAAAACAAGTTAGAGCCTGGCTTGTTGAGAGAGTTTTGAACAAAATCCCTTCCCCAGACTGCAAATAAAGTTAGGCAAGGCTGAATTAACCTGGTGTACTTTCTGACTTCCACTGGCCACGAACGCTGCAGGGCGAAGACACTGAAACATTATCCAAGGGTGAAAAAATGATCACTTCTCATGTTTTGGTTTGGTGTAAATCTGTCTTCGTTCAACAAACCGGTCCAACGGCAAGCCAGTATTATCAGATGGGAAATAGTTGGACAGAATGTGTTATACTCAAAATATAAAACTATTATCATTACAATCCCTTATCTGTAAAGCAACATATGCAAGATATTGAAAATTATAGCTGCAAATTTCCCTGCATACTGAGATCCAATCATTTTGACCTGGGACGGTCAAAGGACAGAGTTAATGTTCAAAGTCAGCAAGTTCTCAGCATGTGAGATCTGCAGAGCTTTCGCTCACCAAGAACATATGCAAATTATTATGCACAAATTTACATGCAGAGCTTATAACATGACCAGTGCGTGCCTGGAAAGGAACAATGTAACCCCCTTTTAGTTCATCAGTCAGGTTTATTTATTTAACTGCGTTTCTGTCACTCTTCACTAAATTTTACATAGGCACGAAAAAATTCACAATTATCTTTAAGTTAGAAATGTATACAATATTATATAATTAGTTAATTGATAAAAGCGCATAATTTATAAATGGCACCAGACTCAGATTCATATATTAAAGTAAATTAGCTATTATAGTTAAGCCTTGTTAATAAGTGTTTTACATATATAAAAAAGCAAAAAGCTTATATAACAGGAGCACAGTAATCTGCACCTGTTGGTAATAAGTAACTTATGAATATGTGCCTCTTACAATGAACCGTCTGTCTTTGAACCCTGTATAACGTCCAGCTGTGGAATAAAAGTACTATTTTGGCAGTTTAGTCCTGAGGCACTATTAATATAGCATACAGAATGATTAACAAAATAATTTTTACAAACGTGCATTCACATTAAAGAGTGATTGAACGTTGTCATTAACATATTAAATACACAAATAAACGAGTGAAAATAACGTGCATTTACCTGTATAGTGATAAACTTATTCCATAAGATTGTTCATAGATTTCAAGCTCAAATACACGTCTGCGTCCTTTTGGATTGTAGGCGTGCAGCTCAAACTTTAAAGAAAGGAGGGCGGGTCGCAAATGTACGAATCCTGCTATGGCGACTTATCTCATGAATATTAATTTTACGTTCTCTTTTAAGGTTACAAGAGCGTCCACTGCTAGTTAATATTAATAAGACTTCAGCAAAGTCTGATTCGTTTATTCGATAACTTCCTTGCCTTTCATCCAATCATCATGCAGCTTGTCGAACGTCATGGCACTTAAGTAATATTCATGCGCCAGGCCTGGAAGGGCGCTTCCTGACAGCAGCAGCACGCGCAGCGGTCGCGAGGTGTTGTGCTCGGCCACTCCTCTCATAAACGTGCTCAGCCTTCAACCGGAAAAACCAGTTAAGATGAATGGAAGGAGAAAGACAAGGGGTGTGTAGACAATACTGTATGAGAGACGAGAAACACATATATAGGTACACGTTCCATGATAAACTATTCAGTGACGATGCGTGGGATCTAATAAAGGCGGTGTGAATAATATTTGTTTAAGGTATAGTTCACCCAAAAATGAAGATTTTGTCATTCACTATTCACATTAATGTCGTTTCAAACCAGTAAGACATTTGTTCTTTGGAACACAAATTAAGATACTTCCATGTGACTTCAATACTTCAACCATAATTTTAAGAAGCTGAATATTTATTTATTGTGACTTTATTTGATGTCCTGGGACAGAACTGCTTTTAAACAAGGCCCTGCACATGCATTGTTTACAGGCAACAAAAGCATGCATCATGATATAGTCCAAAATGGTGCTATCATCTATCTATGTATCTATTGTTTATTACATTGTTTTTAATTTAACCATGTGTTCAGGGTTGTCTTAATGTACATTTGGTGTGACATAACATACAGTTAGACTTTCACCTCGGGTCAACTTTTTACAGGTTAGTTAACGGTATAATATCTAACTAGAGTAGAACGAATACAGATATCTGTAGTGTTTGCACTTTTACTTTGTTTGTTTAAATAAGTAACAAAATAACAGTGGCAGTTGGATTTATGATTAATATGCAGTTCATTCAGACTGAATATCATATATATGAATTCAAGTTCATAGTGCATTTTCAATATAATTATACATCCACTGCATAGACTGACAGATTATTTTTTCCCTTTGACAGATGTCTAGGAAATCAAATAATGAGTCAGGAATATAAACAGGAAACACAAGGACTAGTGCACTAAAAACAGATCGATTTCAGAAAATCCATAGTGTAGATGGGTCAGATAAATAAAGTCCTATTATATCTACCTGTAGATTTATGAAAATTAGAGCCATACATGTGTGTTAATAATTGCTACTAAACTATATAAATACTATAAAAATATAATATATATAACCATACAGTACCTCTGTTTAACTATAATAACCCTGCCTGAAAGAGCAGCCAAAATAATTTATAGGTCTAATTCACCCAAAAATAAAATTCTGTCATCATGTACTCACCCCACTTTTTTTTTTTACAGAGAATACAAAAAATACTATTTCAAAAGAATTTCATATGACTTATGTGCTACGTTCCAAGTCTTCTGAAATCATATGACAGCTTTCTTTGAGAAACATAATTGAAGACATTATTTGCTAAAGATCTTCCCCTCTGTCCCAGTTTCGTAAATCTCTTTAGTTCTCTATTCAGTTCTTTATTTATTTATTCATCTATGTATTTTTTTCAAACAGATCTGCTGTTATCTTTAACACATTTTTTTGAGGGTCATCAGGTTTGAGGTCACTTCACTGGCTGCAAACCAGGTGCAATGCAGCATTGTATGTCATATTTTAATTTGATGTGAATAAGATTTAATAACCACGACTTGTTTCATACGAACACACAGCTTTTGACCTCACAAGACGTTAATTGATGGACTGTGGTCACACTTTTGCTTTGTTTGAAGAGAAAGATTACGTTCTGGTAAATCAGTTGTTTTCACAACGACAGGATGAAAGTACAGACTACTGTACAGACTTCCTCTTTTTACACCTCCCAGATACAGTTTCAGACAGCAAGTGCTGCAGACATTAAGTGATATGACTCATTAGAATGATTCCACTTCCTGTCAAAATGGTTATTATCATAATCACATGCTTAGGGTTATAAACACAAACATAAATAGAGAAAGTAAACATGACTCGGCCTGTGAAAGAGCATATTAGGAGCAGTATGTGTGGGGTTAAATGAGGACATTGGCTGCTATTTTATTTTGCATGTATGCTGACATCTGGTGGAAAGTCTTTGCTGCTGCGGTTGAGGTTTGCTCTTCAGGCAGGGGTTTGTATATTTTTTGGGTAAAAATAGACCCTTGTTACAAACTGTGAAAAATTTGCTATTGCATTTTAAGCCTGACCTGTAATATCATGTAAATATTAACATAGCCTTGTGTTTACTTGCATCACACCTTTAAAAATATGAAAATATATTATGCAATATTTTAATATATAATACAGCAATTATATATATATATATATATATATATATATATATATATATATAACTTATTTTTCTGTAAAATCAAAAACAAATGTGAGTTCGAACAATCATTGGCTGACATTCAGTTTATGTTCTTTGAATTAAGCTTTTCACCTTGGCAATGTTTTAATATTTTATGCCAGGTTTGGCTTAATGGACGAGAACATTCAATAATTTAGAAATAGCAGTAGGTGCGGTGTTCTCCTCGTACTCGTGTTACCTGCACACCACACCCAGTAATCACAGCTGATGGCCTCTATTATGTGTTCAATCCATTTTTTTATGACATCCTAACAAAGGTCAAGTGGGTGGAGTCTTCTCAGTCCATGACGGGGCATGCATTTTCTGTGTGAATCTCACTAAAATGAATGAATAACATTATTTGGAGGGCATAAAATTAGACAGTATCTATTTTTTTCCTGAAGAAAAGGTGAGGTCTACTTGCCTTCAGAATGTTGCAGAATGGTGTTCTGGATTGTTACTAGGGGATTGTTCACTGGCCCAAGTCAAATGCTTTTTTATACTAAATACTTATGTTTATAAGTTATTAAGAGCAATAGTCTTTGCAAACACTGTTAACAGTTTAATTGTCCCTTTGATACAATGAGCTGAGTTTATTTAGCCACTTGTAACCGTGTCGTTTTTGGCAGATCCCTTTCGATTTGGATAAAAGCGCCTGCTAAATGAATAAATATAAATAACATTTGTGGACTTCTGCATTTGGGCAAAAGAGGGCGCAAGAGGAGAGGAGACTCCATTCAACTATGCTAATATTTCTCCAAATGACATAAGTAACTAAGAAGTGTTCATAATATGTGTAAAACCTGACATACGAGCACCAAAAACAGAACTGTTTATTGAGCTTTAAGATATTGAACTTAAAGAAGAAACCAAAAGATTGGGTTGTAATGTAAGATAAATGCTTAGTTCATGATTAAAGCTCTGCAGATGCCAAACATTCAGTGCAATACATTGGTCAAAAGCCAGATTATCATATGTGACCCTGGACCACAAAAGCAGTCACAGATTTATATATATATGATAGCTGAACAAATAAGCTTTGCGTTCATGTATGGTTTGTTAGGATAGTACAATATTTGATTATCTGGAAACCTGAGAGTATGAAAAAATGAAACTATTGAGAAAATTGCCTCTAAAACTGTCCAAATGAAGTCCTTAGCAATGCATATTACTAATCTAAAAATTACAAAACTTTGCTATATGTAAAAGAAAATCTATCATGTTGACCCATACAATGTATTTTTGGCTACTTGAAGACTGGTTTTTGTGCTCCAGGGTCACATATTTCATGTTGACATCTGAATACAAATTGTGTAAATAATCAAGTAAACTAAAGCTGACATAGTGTAACGATTTATAAAGTTTATAAAGTCTGCAAAAAGACACAACCTGCATGTAAAGATTTTTACAATAATGCTAAAATGGTTGAAACTATCCATCAGACGGCACCTGCTGCTGAAAGACTAAACAAAATGTCCTGGTTAAACTTCCTTTTTCAGAAAAGCCAAAAGCTCTTTTTAAATATATAGAGAATTTTACTATGCTAGATCATGCTGGTCACGAATGATTCATGTATTTTGTTAGCAAATGTTTCTGCTCAGACCCCTCCTTCTTTTCAGAAGGCTACTAAATCACTCATTCATGCTGCGGTGATCCCGTCTTTATGTTAACAATTCGTCCTGTCTTCCTCTTCCCTGTTCTCCCGTTTCTCTCTCGCCACCTTTGCGCCCCTCCCTCGCTCTGGCGTCGTGTTTTTCTTCCTTTCTTCCACTCTCACCAGGTAACCAGACCTCCTGTGGGGGGTGTAGAGTTTCCACTTTCCCAGAGAAGGAGACAATTTGAGCCTCACAAAGCCCACAAAAGCTGTACGGCACCGTCCCTCCTCTCTCGCTCTTGGCCCTTTCTGCCTCTAATTCGCCACTGTCCGTGTGCCTTCCTCGCTATTCCCTTGACGTTTTATTTCTTTGCGCTCTTTCTCTCCCTTTTTTTCTAAGTGAATCAGATAAACGGTCAAAAATAATTGCAGGGCAAACTGTGAAACACATCCATACACTGGCAAAAATCACATCAGGCCTCAGTTGCTCACTAGAGATGGGGAAGAAATCAAATAAAATGAACGGCGATTGGTATCTTCTCTGCTGCTTCGCTCGATACAAACACTCGAGTGTGTGTGTGTGTGTATGTGAATATGTGTGTGTGCAGCTGGTCAGCAAAGAACAAGTGTAACTGAGTCGATGTGGCAGGCGGGGGGTGGAATCTATATAGTGTTGGTTTACAGTGTGCGACGATGACAGCAGTGGCACCGTGAGAGACGAGCCGAGATTCACCCTTTCACCTCTCATGCTGTCACTCATCCAGAAAAATACTGCATCCTTATAGCCGCTTGTTGCTGTTAAAGGAGTCATTTATTAAGAAATAAGATTTTGGGCAGCCTTTATTTACCATTATGCCTTTGTCATCTTTGAAACTTAAGAGGAGATGGTTTGTTGCATGTTTGTGCTGTACTTTTCCATGCACTGACCACAGCGGAGAGAAATATTTTCATTTTGGTCTGTTACTTAAGAAAACTTGGACAATTTGCACACTGGCAAAACAGCATGTTTCCTATTAATATTTTTCTCATTAAATTTTAGGTTATTTAAATGTTTTTGCGGTAAAACAGTATTTTAAAATTGCTTTAAATAAGATACATTTACAAAATAGCAAAAACGAGTGTGTATACACATACACACACACGTTTTTGCTACTATTGCATATATTTTTATATTTTTATATATACTTTTATTCATCAAGTTCACTTTAAATTGATTGAAAATAACAGAAAATACATTGTCACAAAATATTTAGATTTTTTTGAGCAGCAAATCAACATGTTAGATTGATTTCTAAAGGATCATTTGACACTGAAGACTGGAGTTATAATGTTCAAAATACAGCTTTGGATCATAGGAATATATTACATTTTATTTTTTCATATTTTTAAATATTTATATTTCAGTTTTTTTCTGACAGTTTTTCTTAAAACTAGACAACAAAATCCCCAAAAAGTATGCTATATGTGCATTATCCTCACAAAAAATTACATAAATAAAAAACAGGAATAAATGACATATACAAAATATATTCAAACTAAAAAAATGTTATTTGGAGTTACACTAATGTCATAATATTACTGTTTTTATTGTATTTGTGATCTAATGAGTGCAGCCTTGCTGAGCATAAGTGACTTCTTTCAAAACCCCCAAACATTGGTGTACATTGATAACTTTTTAAAGGATGTTGCTCTTGTGGTGATTTTAAAGTGTTTTTCTTGATTGTTTTTGCAGCACAAAAGTGCCCTTTGTTTTATTGAATAAAAAAGAATATGAAGATGAGTAAATGATGAGTGAATTATTTCTTAGTCTTTTTGAGTGTAAATTAGGTTAATGCAAGTGTATTGAGAGGCTGTGTTGACATAGTGGCTTTTCAAAAAGAAAAAAGGGGAAAGAAATGTTGTAATGAGTTCAGTTTTGGCTAAATAATCTCTGCCTTTCAAGAAGCCAAAATGGCAAAAATCAAAAGAAAAGACAAGTCTGTTAAAACAGTCTCTCTCTGAATGAAGGGCACAAACTGTGAAAATGCTTTTGCAGATTTGAAAAAAAAAAAAAAATTGTCAATAACATTTAAATCTTCTGTAGAAAATGAATGGTGAATGGTGCATCCTCATGCAAAACTCACCTCCACAATAGGGAAAGTGGTTGCCAAAACATTTCTTGTGGTTGCCAGGCGGTTGCTTTCTCACAAAAAGTCATAAATGTTTACCCTCAAGTCTCTCTGATAGTCTGGTGGGTCTGTCATTATTCATAAGATACATATGACATACATGCAAGTCTTTTGGTCTGTTACTAACAAAAACAACAACATATGACCGTACTGTATGTATGCATGTATGTATGTATATGGGTAGTTGACAAATAAAAAGTAGACTGTTCTATGGTGTGACAGCAGAAACAAAAACATGTAACACAAATAAGATGAGAAAAATCTTAGAGTTACAAATATCTTCATATTTTTCTGTCATACCAGAGATACGTCATGACACATCACAACACATTGGTATGTCAACTACCAATATATATATGTATATAATATACATATGTATAAAAGACCAAAAGGTTTGGAAAATGTTGCAGTATATATATATATATATACATATATAACATATGATCTGTCTATCTATGTACTACTGTATGTATATTGAATGTTCCCACACTACTATTATATATCAAATTATACATTATTAGGCAATGATTCATCAAACTGAAGTCATGTGACAAACAGAATATAGACATTAGACATTAGAGCAAGATATTCAGTGAACAATGACATAAATACACATTTATTTTCAGTCTTTTTAAAGTTTGACAGCTCTTATGCTTTCGTTTTATGGAAAAGAGCTGCTTGTAGATTCTGCCTAACATCTGTTTCTATGCTCCACAGATGAACGAAAGCGACACGGGTTTGCAACACGTGAGTAAACAATGACCGAATTTTCATTTCTGGGTGACCTATCCCTTTAAGATCACACCAAACCAGTCCACCTGATCGGACGGATGTTAAACAAATAAAAATTATTAATAACTGTGCTCTGGTCAGTAGGGGATTCCCATGTCCCCCTTCTTGACCCCCACCGTAACCTGCCACTAACCCATTCACTAACCAGGCAGGGTGACACCCACCCCTTTCGTCCCACAGAGAGAGAGAACACTGTGACCCTATAAATAGAGGCGAGGAATGGTGCTGATATGTTGAAGGAAGGAGGGGGGGCATGGAAAAAGGATTAAGAGAGATATTGGGCTTGTGATCGGGCTGTTCTTGCAGCCTGTGGATCTCTGACTCAGGTAATCCGGATAGCAGGGATGTCACATGGGAGTTTCGTGTGATCTTGATGACAGTACAATTGGCCTTGATGCTCTCGTTTGCGCTCCGTCTCTCTCTCTCTGTTTACCTCTCTCCCTTTTGGCAGTGGTGCTGCGCCTCCCCCTGAGGATGGGAAGTGCATTCATTATTGGAGGTAAAGGCGCGATGACTACGTCGTGTTCAGGTGCTTACTTCCTGACTGGAAACATTCGGACTCCCTTATTGGCTCATCGGATGCTCTCATCCAATCAGAATCTGGCCAAGTTCACTCCTTGGCAACGTAATGTTTTTGAGGGAAAGATTCACAGGTAGTCTAGATCTAGACTGAACCTTTTGTGCTTTGTATCTATCCCTGCTGCATTCACTCACTCGAACAGATACACGTCCAGCTGTATCTGTCCATCAGCTAAGGTTTATTGGCATGACTGTAAACATTTACAATATTGCTAAAGCGTTTACAGGACAAAGATCTCAGTATGAACTGAATATATTTCACAGTCAATTTAATGTGTTACTTGCCATTTTGTTTAATTATGTGTGTGACCACACAAAACTGATATCTGAATAATTAAGCTTTCAATTGATGTATGGTTTGTTAGGATAGGACAATGTTTGACTGAGATACAACGGTCTGAAATGCTTGAAAAAACCTAAAATATTGAGGAAAACACCTTTAAAGTCCAAATTAAGTCCTTAGCATTGCATATTATTAATCAAAAATGAAGTTTTGATGTATTTACTATAGGAAATTTACAAAATATCATCATGGAACATGATCTTTGCTTATTTTGCTAATGATTTTTGTTAAAGAAAAATGCATAATTTTGTTAAATTTGATTCATCAAGGATTTATCAATTAAAAAAAAAGAAGCTTTTTTTAAAATGTAAAAATACTTTATAGTCATCAAAGAATTTTGAAAAAATGTAAATAAGCAGCAAAAACAAAATTTTCAACATTGATAATAATAAGAAATGTTTTTTGAGCAGCAAATCAAAATAGAATGATTTCTGAAGGCACTGGAGTAATGATGCTGAAAATTCACAGGAATAAATTATTGAAACATGTGAACATCACATGATTTTAAATTGTATAATAATATTTCACAATACTACTGTGATTTTTCTAATAATTTTTTTTATAAAATAAATGATGTCTTGGTGATATCTGTGAATAAGTAAATAAATAAATAAATAAATAAATAGGAGGGAAAGGCCAAAAGTTTCTTTCCTGCTGAACAGAATCAGTCGGGAGCAGGTCTCAGGGTTTGGCTGAGGTTAAAGAGCAACAATAGCATGTGAGACCCAGGGTCAAAAGAGCCACGGGAGTGATGAATGATCAAGAAAATCACACTAGTTTGTGTGACTGTGCAGGTTTGGGTCAAAAAAGAGTGGGAAGAAACAGAGCAAAACATTTTGTCATCATGTTTCATAGGACTTTTTTATGATATCTTAAACTATTACAATGCAAGGCTAAATCAATCAACATTATTGTGGAAAAAGCATACAGTCCCGGAAATATTTCTCTGGGTGGGTTTCATTTCTGAAAGTCAGTTTCTTTTCATTTACCACATGTTGCCACATTATATAGGAGTATAAGTTGTGACTTTAGGTTGGAAAATGTAATACTGTATATCATGTTATATGTAATAATATGAAAGGTAACATGCATATTAATAAGCCAATAAGTCATTTTTTTAATCCTGTGGCAGAAATACATTTCAGTTTATGGCAGTTTTGAACTAGATGTGTGAAAGCAACATTTAAAGGCACTGCTAGAGCGGCATTTGTGTAACTGAACTTCTGACTCAAAATTTCAGAGCCTCTGTGACAACTAGCCCCAGCCCTCCCTTTAGACATGCCATGGCTCTGTTTATGTTGTTTTATTAGTCTGTGTTATAACTTCTTATTCGGCATTCTTCATCTCTTTTGTGTCGTTCCTCTTTTTTGTGTACCTCTTTCATCGACTCCTGTCCTATCATGTCCTAACCAGACAATGTTTAAGCCATCAGCAATGGAATAGAATAAAAGTTGCATATAAAAACAGATGTACAGTACATCAGTCATTGTCACCCACTGTTCAGGTACTTTTCCTGCGCAGTTCTGTGCATGAGGTCCAGATTTATCATTAACGCATCTTGTCTTATCATTCTGTTTTCAACCTCTTCTCAACCCCCTTTCAAACTAATTCCTTCCCCTCCCCCTCTCCCTCTTTCTCTTTATTCAAAGCCATTGATCATGCATGCAGAAATTTAGCACGCCCATAGCTCCAGTCGGGAGCGCTGGGGCGCTGTCCTACATACTGCTCCTCCACACACACAC
Organism: Enteromius paludinosus; assembly: GCA_032361165.1. Classification (NCBI taxonomy): domain Eukaryota; kingdom Metazoa; phylum Chordata; class Actinopteri; order Cypriniformes; family Cyprinidae; genus Enteromius; species Enteromius paludinosus. Next base: position 25,857,202 of record JAUMHQ010000053.1, read on the forward strand.
TTGTCCTGAGACCACAATCAAATACACAAGCCTACACACACACACACAGGGCAACCACAATGACAAACTCTTGAGCCATGATACATAAGCACGCAAATTTTTTTTACAAATTGTGGCATGAATTCCTACCTGTTCGGCCTACTAAATGCTCTCAAACTTGTGGAGTATTGTTTTGAATCTGATAATTCAGATTTTCACTTTGCATCTGTTTTCTTGTCTTCCACTGAAATATTAGGTTTCATATGCCTAAGTTGCAGGTGGATGGCAGAAGCTCTAGCTTTTGTGCTCTTAATATAACTGCTGATATTGTTGGTTTTTGTATGATAAATTGCTTTTGCCCTTCCTCAGGTTACTTTGGATAACACGATTTAATATAGATGTCATAGAGATGCATGTTTTTTTGCATGCAGATGTCTTTTTTTTTCTTGTGCTTTGTTGAGGTTAACAAATTACAGGAAACATAAAATACACATTTTATGCACTTATGAAATGTTTTGTGAAACGCATACTTTAAATTATGTTTGAAAGCAAATGTGTTCAGAGACAGTAAATATATTTTGAAACAGGCTTTAATATTTCAAATGATTAGGTTATTTTTCCAGCCTGCCCTCTGAATGCCCTCAGTAATCATTTTCAGCAAATTACGAAATCAGAAAACATTTAAATGACAACAATACCACGTGAGATGCTGTTGTTTATGGGGAACAATGCACATCTCCCTAGGAGGACCTGTGAGGACTACAAACGGTTGTGGTCAGTCTGCTAGCCCCACCCACTCATGCAAACCACCAATCACCTGGTCCTGACTTAATGCCAATCCTGACTACCAATCACCAAACTCAGCCTGATTCTGTATGATATTGGATGCTGCTTGGCTGTAGACAGCTCTGGGTTTGTTTGGTTGATGGTGCACACAATAGACACAACAGTGTTACTCTGTCTGTCTGTATATCATTGTCTGCTGTTTATTTATAGGCAGTCTATAATCTTAGTGTTTACCCTTTATTTACTTTTTATTAAAAAATATAAAGTCTGCCGGTCGTCTGTTTGCTTTTTTGTTCTTTCTGTCTATCCTGTTTATCTGTCTGTTGTCTGCTTTTTCTTCTGTCCATCCATCCATCTCTCTTTTTCTCTGTCTACTTTATCTATCTATATGTCTGTCGGTCTGTCTGTCTATCTGTCTCTCTCTATGCCTGTCTGGCTTTCTCTTTCTTCAGACTGACCACGTTTCTGCTCCGCTACTGTACGTCGGCAGATGAAAGCGGGCGGGGCCGGGGAGAAAGAGTGGGCGGGGCAAGCTACGAGAGTCCGGGAAAAGTCAAACGGGAGGCGGTGCCTTACTGTGTGCGCAATCCACTCCTGGCCCGGCCTCCTCCAGACGGGCCCTCCCTCCCCCACCCCCTCGGGCCACCCGCTCTTGAGTTGGAGACTCCTGGCTCCCGTTCGGCTCACAGTCCGGGCAACAGAGGGACACGGGAATGGACACAGAAGGGAGTCAGAGCAGCCTGTCGTCCTCCACGCAGGACTCCCCACACGACCCCTGGTAAAGCTTCCTCCCTGCGCGTTCCTAGCGAACGGGAGGTCTATATATACAGCTATTCATTTAAACCTGAGAGTTTTGGAACCAGGAGGAAAGAGACCACCGGAGACAAAAGACACAAGCGCGGGCTCTTTTACGAAAGAGCGAAAATGGAAACAATGTAACAGCCTCACTGTTACATTGTTTCCATGTTCTCCCTTTCCAGGACGCGCGCTGTTACATTGTTTCCATCTGTTACATTTGGAAGTGTTACATTTTTGCGACACATTATGTTATTACATTCCATTTCGCTTTTTCAAACGGGGATGATCGAACTTGTTACTTTTTAACGGAGAGGAAATAATCAGTTCTGCGTTTTCATTGGAAATAACGGCACCCATCCATCCATCATGGCCGAATCGCACTTTCCCACTTGATTTATTACGATTTTGGGATGTTGATTACTGTATTTACACATGCGCCAGTAATCAATAGCGTTTCAGAAGACTTTTAGATGTCTGATCTTCCTCTCTTTTTCACCTTTCAGCAAAATGTTCATCGGCGGGTTGAGCTGGCAGACGACACAAGGTGAGACACGCGTGATTTTCTGTCCTGCGTGCTACTTCCACAAAAAGTCTCATGCATGCGTTGATGTGAGCTCGCAGGAGCATTTCTTCTTTCTATGTTTGCTTGCTTAGAAACAGAAAGCAAATAGTTCGTGCACCGTGCAATCAAAGCACGAGCCTAATGCGTTATAGCTATATCGTTTACATAGGTGGATATTTATAGATCAATGGCATGTTTTATCTTAAAACTTCCCTTGCAATACTTCCTCGAGAGCTCCAAATGATATGTGTATATATAGTGAACTGGTGGTGATTTGAGGTGAAAGCAAGGGCGCTAGTGAGGAAGCACTGATGTGGTTGAATAAATGCAACATGCAGTGTGGAAAATCTCTGATTGCATGCACACTATGCACGCCTGTGTTGTTATTCAAATACTCAGCTTAGCTTAGAACATTAGAATAAGAATGCTTACCAGAGCTTTATAATGAGCACTATTGTTGAGATGCAAAGTGCTCACAGATGGGCTGTCTCAATGCTGATCTAGTAGCATCATGCTTTTTGTTTGAGCTACATCAAACATGATTTGCGTCACTAAACTGCTGTGCTTATGAAATAAATGCAATTGTGTGTGTGTGTGTGTTTCTCCAGAGGGGCTGAAGGAATACTTTTGTAAATTCGGCGAGGTGAAGGAGTGTATGGTGATGCGGGATCCGGTTACGAAGCGATCGAGGTGAGGGGGAGGCGCGCGCACATCCACTGCTGACTTGTTTGTTTGTGTGTTTGTAACTTAATTCTTATGCGTAATGTCATGCTTTTGCGCAGGGGGTTTGGATTTGTCACCTACGTAGACCAGACCGGTGTGGACAAAGTTTTGGCCCAAAACAGACACGAGCTGGATTCAAAAACAGTGAGTTATTTATTTATTTTTTTAATTCTGGAAGGCTGTGATTTCTTTGCTTTTCATACATGCTCATATAATTGCACACTATTCTTCGGAAAGTAGTAGGTCTTCGCGTCACATGAGGGTCAGTATTTCATCACACCTGCTTCAGGCTCAGTCTTTGTTTTTTGAAGCAGCTGCTTCATATCCTTTAGTTTGTTCGTTAGGCACTTCAATCGGATGAATGCTTTTCGCTGGTTTTCGTTTCCTAAGATCGTTTTAACTCCACATGCACGAGGCGCGAGGTCCGTTCCAGCAGGTCTGTCTGGAGCAGAGCGCGCCACATGAAAGCGTTCTTTCGCGCTTTTCATCGTCATGGCAACCAGGGGAGCGAAACGGGGCAGAATCAAACTTTTCTAAATCTTCCAGGATTCGACCAAGCCTTATGTAGATGCGTGTATACACCTTCAAAACTCTGCACAAGTTAGTTTTATTATTATTATTATTGTTATTAGCCAACTAAAATAGCATGTTGTTATTATAAATATAAATATACAATGACTATACAAACGGTATTCTCTGAAGTACCATGCAGTACCGGTTCACTATTTGAGTATCTCAATATAAACTAAAGACTAATCTGTTTTGGTCTATTCTGGTGTGTGATGAATTATAATTTAACATAGTCACATTTGAGACCTGTGTTTCTAGTATTGTTATTAATGTTATTCATATGAACTAAGAAGGTTTAGATACTCAAACTAATTTAATTTGCATCACGTTTCTCAACTGGGTCTGCCTCAGCAGCCAGGTTTAACAATCTTAAATCAAACACTGATATGTAATAAACAAACTGCATAGATTGAGCAACATGCAAAATTAGTAATGTGACATTGGCTGAATATGAAAATGGACAATTTTGTAAATGTAAAAAGTGATTTTCCAGCCTAACACCTTAAACAGACTCTCTGCTAAATGTTATTTTAGTTAGTGATGGTGAATTAGTCGTACTGGAAAGATTGAACGTCAACAACAAAACATCACAAAATAGCTTTTTATTCTTCATTTTAACAGTCAATTTTGCTGTTATGATTGTTGTTATATTAGTTTTGCCTGTGACCCGATCAGAACAGACGTCTAACTCACCGGTTGTACCCCCAATGTAAATGGCATGGTATAGTTTGAATATATTCTAATACATGTTTCAGAATACTTTAGTATTAATATGGCACAATTACCAAACGGTGGGGATTTTAATAGAAATGAAAATGATCTGTAATTCAATGAAACCTAATACACGCTGAGCACCTGAAGTTTTTGTCCAGTTTTGACCGCATTGCACAGAGTAGCGTGCTTGCTAGTAGCTGTATTTGAATAAGCACCCAGGTTGTGTTTGAATATGTGAGTCCTGGGACGTCACTGATGCTCCTTTGTCAGATCTGTGTGGGTGTGTCAGCAGACAAACCCAGAGCTTTACTACAGAGATGCCACAGACCCCATAAAAGATGTGTGTGTGTGTGTGTGTATTTGTTTGTTGTAATATTTGGGCTGTGTTGTGGCCTGTTCCCAGTCCTTTCACATTAAAGAATGAGGCTAGCCGAATCATGTTTGGCGCATGTTTTTACAACTATTGATGGTGACTTAAACACTACTGCTGCGTGGAGAGACTCAGCCTGGCAACGCTTCAGTCTCTTGGGTCCGGTCTACATGTGGGACTATCATCTCCATAACAACTTTGCTGGTTATATCCGAGAGTGTCACACACTCTTAAACACGCCCATTGGCCGCTGTGACCCTTCATGACACTCAATGTGCAGAATAATGCATGCTTTAAGATGCCTGCATCAAAAGAACTTCACAAAGTGATTTTATGTCCATAGAAAGCACTTTAAATGTAAGTCAAGTGTCTACTTTTAAGGTTTCAAATAAGTTCTTGGACAATAAAATGTCACAATTTGGTTGAAATAATGTTACATTGTCATTCATTTATATTGTGTTTTGAACGAGTAAAGAAATCCTACTGACAAATGGGTATAACCTAGGATAGTGGCTAATGTAAAACATTTTAAACTACTACTAATTAGTATTTTGGGGTGAAAGTAATTAATATGTCATAAAATGACATTTTAGTGGGGAAATGTAGTAAATCAGGGAAAAGTGTCTGATATTTCTTTTTGGCTCAAAATTAATTTCAATAGAGAACCTTACACAACCTTATTGCACTTTTGGGCATCATTGTTGCATCATTCATAGTTTGAAATGATTATGTAATTCAAAAATAAGTTCTAAAGAATTGTCACTTTTTCATAAGGAAGGATACAGGGAAATTCTATTCTAGGATATAATACTTTGTGGCTTCAAGTCAATGTTTGCATGTGATCTGTTTTATTTTTGTAATGTGATGTATCAATTAGTGAATCTTATTAAATTAAGGGCAAGGATTTAAAATTAGAACTAGAAAAAGTTATTCATGTTTTTTAGGAGGATATTTTCCAAAACAATGTGTTTATTAAATAAGTCAATTTAATGCTATGTCGTGAATAGTTCAAAAAGTGTTTGAATGTCAGACAACAACTAGGGAAATTTAGTACAAACTTACAGTGTACTGTTTATAGGTTTGGGGTCAGTGTGATATTGTTTCATAAATATGCATTCAATTATCAAAGTGACATTTGAAATGCTCCAAAAGGACTATGTTTCAAACAAATGATGCTGTTTTGACGACATCAATAATAATAAGGCAAATCAGTGTATTAGAATGATTTCTGAATGATGCTGAAATTTCAATTGATTTAAATTAGATTACATTTAATAATAAATTACATTTTAAAATATATTCACACAATTCAAAACTGTAATAATAATGCACAATATTACTGTATTACAGGATCAAATAAAAACATGTTGATTCTGCCAGCTGTGATGTAAATCTCCAATACAGGTAGCCTATACAGCAGAGCTCTGTTTTCTGTGCTGCGATGCAAAGGCTAATCAGTGTGTTAATTGTGTATTGATGAGTTTGAATGGCCTTTTCGTATGGTATTTGAGGCTCTGTTGTGCTAATGTTTTGGTGGGGTCGGCGAGGGGGTTGCTGTGGGTTATTAGGTCACTCCAGTGGGGTCTGAAAGGCTGCGTGGGGAGGGATTCACAATAACAGGAAGCAATTTTGATAGATAAGACTATTGTGCAAACAGCTCCTCGTCCACTTCAGCTGCGTTTCGAGATTCCAGCCGAAACTGCAGAGGAACCGTCAACAGTCTGTAACACAGATGGCAGTATGTGCTCTTTTATTTGATATTTTTGATGTGGCACTGTAAATGTAATAGTAAAGCGTTTCCATGCAAGTGCTTCCACATTTTCAGTCCTTCTTGAGTCTTTGCTGGGTGTTTTCCTATTTCTTGCGTTTGCCATCCATGCGAGGAGCTGAAAAAGAAGTTATTGTGAAAGGGTCCGTGTTGAAAACAGAAAGAATGTGCCATGCTGAGAGTGTTTTTTCATGCTATCGGCCTTCAGAAGAACCAGTGAAAGAGGATAGGTTGGTAGAGGGGTGTCTGAGCTCTGGAAACGAGAGGTCATATTGTCAAATCTCATAAAAAATAAGGCTAAATTACAAACAGACATGACAGAATGCGCATGAATGCCTTTGCCCTGTGCAAAATATGTGGGAGTTTTATTTGTGTGCTTTTAAACAATGTGTCAACGTATAATACTTGTTTTCAGAGCTGCTCTCTGAAGCCTCTGACATATGAATAACTATCAGGAGAAATGGAATTGAAATTGAAATATTAACTTTTAGACAAACTCTTTAACAAAAGGTGTGCATATGTGGTTTTTGTTGAGTATCAGGCTTTTATGCTTCGTATAGCACAATGTAGTGAGGATATGAGGGAAAGGCCCAGACTGAGCAAAAATATGCAATTTGGTGCAGTTGCTAATATCTATATGGCCAGAAAATGCCAGGAAATTCAGCCACTCATTCAGCATTATTTCTAAAGATATAATGCAATGCAATACAAAAATGATTTAGAGAGGAATAAATGTTTCTCAAAAGTCTGATGATCAAACTTTTTCTAAAGATTTTCTATGAGTAATCAAGTAAACCAAAGTCCAGTAAGTGTTAACTAAATGCCCTAGACATCTGCATATCAAATATGATACAGTTGTACATGATCTAGTGTAATATGGATCATTTTTTTAAATAAAATTTGTATAATTTTTTTTTTTTTACATTTCTTTAATTGCTTGCCTTTGTCAAACTTCCTAGGGTTGCCAAGGTGTTGTTAAAAGGTTGCTTAGGCATCCTAAGTGTATTTTAGCAAGTTGCAATGTGGTTTCCATGTTATTCCGGATGGCTGCTATAGCTGGTTGTTTACTGAGTCTATAGTATAAACAGTGTAGGGCAGCTATGTTTAACATTTAGGGTATATTTAGTTATGCATGTTTTTCTTCCATTTGTTTTTAAATGTGTAAACAAGGCCACTGCCCTATAACAAGACAAACTGCGAATATCAAACCAGAGTAAGTGCAAATGTGAATTGTGTAGCCAATCCAGATCTGTCAAATAAAGTTACTTTGGCTCAATATTTGAACAAGTGGTTCAATTAAACCTATTCGTGTAGCAGAAGCGATTATAAACCGCTGCTTAATAAACACAGCAGTTTTGCTTATTCAAATTTGCAATGGACGCATAAGCAATTTGTCTGTTCATTCATTCCTGAAATTGCTTTTTCAGTTTTATTGCACATTCAGCTCCGATGTGCTCGTTTAGCCATGTAGTTACAAGTTGAATCGATCATACAGTGATCAGATCTGCTAGACTCAATGATTATTTATTCTTGACGGAGGTGTTTGGAAGAAATGAGCTGCTGTTTTATAGAAATACATAGAAAGATGTCTCCTTATAGCTTGTGGCATCACATGTTTATGTATTCAACTCTGCTTTATGTGCGTAATATGCTTTTTCTGTGGACAGTTTTAGCTTTTTGGAAGTCTTTCGGTTCGCAATTCGACACAAGAGACACTCCTGCGTTGTGCATCGTGGAGAACTGGCACAAGGACACTTGAAATGGTTTGGATGAGTGTCCCGTCGGAGGCCTTGAGTGCGTCATTGACGTGTACGAGTGTGTATGACGGTTTAGCGGTAGATTCTGGAGATTAGCTCTCAAATGCTGACGGCATGACGGGGTGCGGGACAGAGGGAGTAAGAGAGAAAGAGAGAGAATTCCCTGTCCGTAATTAGTATGGATCGCCAAAGCAACTAATCGGATTGAGGGAAACAAACTGGATTGCATTTCCGATGTAGCTACATGGCTGAAGCCAAAGCCTCTCCTGAGATTTTGCACCATGTCAGCGCACACACACACACTCTCACCTTTGTTCCATCTTGGTCACGGTGTGGGGTTGTTGAGCCTCATTAACGAGCATCGTTAGCTAATTGCTTTGCCGTTGTTCACTCATGCACAGTGACCTTGATGGCCCGGTCTCATATACAGCAGCAGCTCTGCCTTCACCAGCACAATCAAACACCTTTAGTTTTAACGTAAAGGTGCAGTGATATATAAATATTTCCCTATCCTGATAATGGCTGTTTTGTATGAATCGGTTCATACTTGTGACAGCTTCTTGATTTTCTTCTTACCGTCATGTTGCTCGCTGCTAATATTCTTTGTAAAGCAGCTTAGAAACAATATGCATCAATAACACAAAGGTAAATCACTTCCACAGAAATGTGGTATCAGAACATTCAAATATACAGTAGGCTATAAAATATTGATAACCGTTTCTTGAAAGCTTTTATTATGTTAACCTTATAAAAAATGGTAAAAGATATGTACATATAAATAAATAAAAATAAAAATAAAATAAAATTAAATAAAATATATTTATTTAATAAGTAAAATTATCAAAATTCTTGTTAAGAAAATATTATATTATTATTTAAATATATTATTAATATAGAATAGTTTTGTATAGTATATTACATAGAAAATGTATATTTACGTTTAAAGTCTATGTAGCTAATAATATCAATGCTTTCAAAAAGATATTTCTAATATTCAAATTAATAATTTGAATGCTTTCAGTTTTAGCCTAGTCATGCAAATTTTTTTATGGTATTTAGAGTGTTTTTAAGTTCAGTGAAGGCTTAATACAAGTAAAAGCATGTAAATCGTGAAGCTCAAACACTGCGTAATGCTAAGCTCATTGAGTTTTAATATTTGTTCTAATCAATGAACTAATAATCACTAATTATTTAAGTGGTAATAGTGACGCTTAAATGTAAATGAAATTTACAGCCTGCATGAGCTCTTGTGTGTGTAAAGTGATGTAAAGAGTGAATACGAAGTATACTTTGTTTAGTTTATTGATGACTGTATGGAGTAAAAGGCAGTGTGTGTGTGTGTGCGCGCTCAGGAGGGGGTGGACCTCTCTCCGTCCCATCTGTTTGGGGTTCATCTTTGTCCTCATAATTAATGAAAGCGGAGGGGGCTTCCTGACACACACACACACACACACACACACAAATCAACACCCTCAGCTTTTCACTAGCAGGTTTTGTTTTAGCTGAATTGCTCCCTCTCTCTCTTTTCTTCTCCTTTGTTGTTTTCATTCACTTTTTTGTCTTTGCTGTTTGGTGCTGATTAATTTGCCCTCACCCCTTCCTGCCTCTCTCTCTCTCTTTCTCTCTCTCTCTCTCTCTCTCTTTCCCTCTCTATCTGTTTTCTCCGTATCTCCTCCCTCTCAGCTCTGAGTAGAGATTGGATGCTGGGATAGGCTTTGCCTGCCCTCAGGCCTGAAAAGAGGATTGTCTCGCTGAATGTTTGGAAACAGATCTGTTCCAGTAACCTGTAAAAAGAGTAGCCTTCGACAGCACACACGCACTTGTGTTTCTATCAGTTCTGATAGCAAAAACTGCAGCAGTGTCATATTTGACCTCATTTTGCATTCTGGAAAGTTTTGGTTATTGTCGGATGCTGGGATGTTTCGAAGGAAGCAGGAACTAAACCTTTTTACAATTAACTTGCACTGCTTTAAACAATTCCTCAAATTATACAGCCTTTTAAGGCTAGGTGTGTTATTACTATTTAAACTAATCAGATGCTGCACTAAAATAACTCAGAATGGCTTTTTTAATACATAGAAACATCCAAAACATCCTTGCATCGCATATGTAACTTAAGCATAACAGATGCAGATGTTATGCTTTTGTGAAGCAAAACAGCATATTAGAATGATTTCTGAAGGATCACGTGACACTGAAGGCTGGAGAAATGATGCTGAAAATACAGTTTTGCGTCACTATTGTTACTTAAAATAGTAACAATATTTAACAATATTACTGTATTAGTTTTTATCAGTTTATTAGTATTTATTTTTGATCTGATCAATTTTAACCATATCGCCCCTCCCCCCCCCAAAAAAAAACCCAAAATCCCTTTAAAAACTATAAAGACTCCTGAAGATAACCAAATGCTGTACAGAATCCTGTGAAACTAGGTTAAATGATGGTGGTGCACGAGTAACGCTGTGTTTCATTGCAAGACTGACATTTTATATCAGGTTTTTGTGTCTGTTTGGTATTTTTGATGCACAGGTTGGGACGAGGTTTGGGATCAAAAGGTGACTATGAGCGTAGAGTGGAAATCCTAGTACTAAACCATAGACACCGGCAAAATCACCCTCGTAGAGTCTTGCTGCAGCGCATTAATAGTTTGCTAGCAGTACATATGAATCTAGCTGGTCTAGAAGGTCATTTAGATCAATTGCAGTGCATAACCGCATGGCATGGGGTGGCTAGAGGTGGTTATAGTCTGGTCTAGTGGGGTTAAATCAAAATCTGCTGATTTCTGTTGATTGTTTCATAACGAATTGAATTGAAAGTAAACAAGTTACCCCCTCCAGAGTTTCAGGATTATAAGTTCTGTAACTTTGCTTGTTCTTTAATTTAAGTTCAATCTTTGGGAATCTATTATGACTGCAAGTTTTTCAAGTCTTATGGTTTAACCCGCTCCAGTCTGCGATAATTGGATCCGTATTTTTCCACTTTCAGCAGTTTGTTTGCTTGTCAGGTTTGCTGATTGATTTCATTGTGCTCAGCAAACATAGCTTTGCGTAACAGACATAACATTTCACCGTTGTTCAAAAACATTACGCATCTCAATAAATTGGAAGCATCTGTACTCACAGACAATTGGAATTTCAATGTTTTCAAAATGCTTCGATTAAATTTTTTTAAATAAATAGCGTTCCCGCAGGTCTTCACCATTCACCATTTCACAAAGCAAGGCCTTAAAGGGCTGGTCTCATAGACAGGGCTTAGCCTAAACCAGGATTAGGCCATAGTTCAATTAGGACATATAAGTCATTTTTATAAACACGGCTTTAAGATGGCGTGCATCTTAAGACCAAACAAAGACACTGACATGTTTTAAGTCTCCGATTTACAATTAGTCTAGGACTAGGCTCAAGCCTTGTCTGTGAAACTGGATTAAATGTCTTAAAACACAAAAGAAAGTCTTGCATTTATAAAGAGTGTATCATGAAATGTTGCAAAAAGCAGGCATCTTCCTGAAGTACAAATCACACAAAAACAAACATCCTTACATCAAGAAACCTTTACTTGAGAGGCAAACTGAACAAGTTCAGATATTTTTTTTGTGTGAAATGAATGAAAAAGCAGTGTGTTGCTATAGAACTCATTTTGTGTACTGACGCGTACATGTCTGCAGTGTACTCTTTACTTTGTCTTAAAAAGTCTTGCATTTATCTTCATAAAACCTGCTTAAAAACGAATAAGAAATATAATTTTAATGCATTTATTAAAAAAAGAAAAATGAAAGCTTTAAGCATAAATCCTAAAGTTTTTCTCTCAGATTTTCTTGTATTACTCACATGACTCGCAGTGGTCAGATGATTCCACACTGGCCTGAAACGCGGTTGGGAATTTTATATAATTCCTCTTGAAATATTTCCGAGGATTTGTCTGTTGTGATAGCTTTCATTTTCTGCCAGGCTCTGCTTGCAAGACTTTTTTGTGAATGTTGTATAAGCACAACATTTTGTCGAACTGTAAGCTGCATTAGATTATGATTAGATTAGATTTTATGGCATGAATCAATAAAGAAAACGAGCTAGATATAAATGGAATACATTAACGTACATGTTTATTGTGTGGATTGCTCAAAGGAAACAGCGACTGAGATCAAACCAATCAAACCAAAGTATTTTCTACAGTCCTGAAGGACAGCTTAATGATTGCATTATACATGTTAGAAGTGTTAACAACAGTAAATCTTTGTAAAACACTGTCTGGCCTGTTTGTGAAATAGTTGTGAGTGGATTTTGAGAATATTTATGAAATGCTCTCTCAGATTTTGTACATACATGACGTTCCTGTTATTTCCTCTCTGGATTCAAAGAAGCTTTATTCACATGCTAAACAAATCTCTCTCTCTCGTTCTCTCTCAGATTGACCCTAAGGTGGCCTTCCCACGTAGAGCTCAGCCGAAGGTGAGTGCTAAGTCTCCGTTCAGGTTAACATCACGCACGTCACTTCTCATTAAGGACACACAGCTTCTGTTCTGAAACCTAGTGAGGGTTTTAAAGCATCATAGGTGTTTTCTTGATGTGACAGCTCTGTTAAACTCAAGGCAGCAGAATTCTCAAGATCTGTCTTTTTTAACGATATTGCATAGAAGTGGCTTTCAGAACAGTAAAATGTAAAATGACTTGTAAAATGTTTATAGCAATTCTTTTGACTATGAAACAATTCAGCATTATTTCAAAGTTTGTGGTGGGCAAGATGTTTGAAAAAGTTTTCATGCTCACCCGGCTGCGTTTATTATATCAAAAAATGCAGTAAAATTGTGAAAAAATATTGCAATTTAAAGCAGCTGTTTTCTGTCCCTAGTGAAAAGTAAAAATACTTAAAGGTGCCATAGAATGGAAAACTGAATGTACCTTGGCATGGTTGAATAATAACAGTTCAGTACATGGACAT
>JAUMHQ010000053.1:25876511-25894824 GCA_032361165.1 Enteromius paludinosus
GATTTTATTTACTATATTTATTTATATTTTTATTATTTATTATTTATTTATTAACTTTTTTTTAGTTAATATTATTTAATTATTTATATTTTTAATTTAATTTATTTAAAATTTGGACAGTTCTTAAACCTTTTTTATGCATTCTGATTTTATTTACTATATTTATTTATATTTTTATTATTTATTATTTATTTATTAACTTTTTTTTAGTTAATATTATTTCATTATTTATATTTTTAATTTCATTTATTTAAAATTTGGACAGCTCTCAAAGCTTTTTTATGCATTCTGTGTAGAGATGCTATATTTTAGACCATATCTTCTTATAGTGCGTTTATTTCTTTCTTTGTTACCAAATTATGATTTTGATAATTTTTTTAATTCAAATAGTATTTTTTAGTTGCTATGCAGTTGCCAGGATGTTTGTAGGGTGTTCTGGGTTCTTTCTTACTAGTCCAGATGTAAAGAATCTCTTTTAAGACGAGGCTCGAGTCCCTCCTTCAGTCTAAATCTTTAGGATTTTTCAGCCGTTTTATGGTCTGTCAGGTAAATCCGAACAACACACCTCTCCTCAAGAATCTGAGGTTTCATTTATGTTCATAGAAAAACAAAAACAGCAAACAATTATTTATGTCCTAAAGTTTGAAATTCTAGTATAGAGGTGAACTTAAAAATGACCCGAAAATTCAGCTTTCAGTATTGGTTCATCTCTAATTCTGTTTTCAGAATAATATGTAACTAGAGTGAGTTTTTTCTCTTTCACTTATTTGTTAAGTAACAAAACAAGCATCACACTGGTCATTTTTCATATCAGACATCATGCTAATGCTCACAGCAGCTGTCGGCCCGCTGTCTTCTCCTGACTTTGCAGTGTCATTGGATTTGGAAGATGGGGAGGGTGTGTGTGTGTGTGTGTGTGTGATTGACTCAGTGGAGGTTTGAATAGGAGGGGGGCAGAAGAGGGTTATAGTTAAATGTCAGAGTCTAAGAGTGTGTGTTTGACAGCGGCTCATCCGGGCTAAGAGTGTTTGACCTTTCCCATGGTCATTTAACCAGGTGGCACTGAGAAGCGTTCCCCCGTCCACGTGACCCTGGAACGCTTCGACTGGTGCCGTCCTGCCCACAGCTCTCTCTTACAGACACAAGTGACAGTATAATCCTGAAGAGAAGGCCATGGCTCGCTCCATAATGAGGCCTTAGATCTGGAGAAGAGACGGTTAACAGTTGCTTCTCGATGCTCGTGTTACAGGTTGTGTTGAGTTTCATCAAACGGTTGAAAGCGGGCAGAACCGCGGACAGATTCACACGCTCATTATCAGCTCGCTGACGCTCTGCTCAACAAAAACAACGATTTTACCACAGTTAAAGTCAGTGTGGTGTTAGGCAAAGATGCAAAGATATCAATAGTGAATACATTTTTTATTAAATTAATAATAACTAATATGCTACTAATATGTACTTTAACTTTAATTTATAATACGTTAATTTAAATCTTATTTAATGCTAAAAAGTGCAATAATAATAATCAAATTTTCTAGTTAATGTTGATTTTTTTAAATGAATTTATATATATATATGTATTTAATTAAAAACTGTTTAACACTATATATATATATATTATTTTATAGATAGATAGATAGATAGATAGATACATTAAAATCAATTGATTTCAAAAATAAAAAAATAAATAATTATAACTAGATTCAGTATGTGAATAAATAACATTGATGCTTGTCACTTATAAACAGTTCATTCACAGAGTAGTAATATTTTTTAATTAGTCTATTTGTAGGCAGTTTATGGGTTGCCAAGCAACATTATGATCAAAGTTTATGCTGTAAACAAATAATTATAGCAGCAGTATATCATTTAATTGATGTGTGGTCACAGATGAGCCATTTTGTAATGGACCCATTGAAACAGATTCATAAATATTATGAACTGTGTTTGATTCTGTGAACAGTACATGATATTTTGTATGACCAAGCATTGGATGTCTTTAATATAATTTAAAGGGTAGAAGACTTACGTTACGTAAAAAGTTAGAACAGAGATTTGCTGTAATATGTTCGGCCTGATCTGCTTCATCACTGAAATTATATTGGCCTGTCTCTGTCAGAGTTTATTTGTCCAGCACTATTGGTTGCAGGCATTATCCAGCTCCTCGTCTCTCTCTCTCTCTCTGTTCTATTCATGAAAGGAGAAGCGAGGGAGGGGGTCAGTTCTTCTAATTGAAATTCTTTGCAGAGTCTCCATGGGAATAGTAAACTTTGGAGAGGGTTTGAAGAGAAAGGGGGAACAGGACAGAGAGAGTTATTGAAAAGATTTCCCCCACAAACTCTGAGGCGGGAGGGATCGGCATGAGAGATGTTCGTGAAAAAAATTTGACCAATGGACATGGACGTCCATTTAATGAGAGTGAGGGATGTGTGTTTGCCCCTCTGATTTTATTTCTGTGCTACAGGTACCTTTGTTGTATTCTCCACAAACAATATCCAGGGTTATTACCTTCATGGAAAACCTAGAATGTCAGGGAATTTGAAGGAAGGGTCTGGAAAAGTTCAAGGTCTTGAAAAGTTATAGAGCATGCATTCATTTTTCTGCTTATGCTTTATCCTTTTTTTGTGCTGTACTTTTGTTTGTGCAATATGCAAAGTAATAAGAAAAATAAGCTGGAAAAATCATGTATGAAACCATTCAGTAATGCTTTACTCTATAATATTTTACGATCTTGACTTGTTCCTTGTGTGTGCATTTCTATATATTTTCATATAGTTACAGGATAGCAGGTCATTTTAAGGTCTGGAAAAATAATGGAAATTTCTATGTTCAAAATTTTTAATTTGCGCAAAAATATTTCATCAGCTTGAAATCACTGTAAATGTATAATTATTATTATTAAATTAAATAGTATTATTATTAAATTGTTCAAATTGTCAACTTAGCCCTTAAATATTTTATCAGCTTATTTTAAATTTAAATTTCTAAAATGTTTGTAAAAAATAAATGAAAATAAATATAAATATAATTATTATTATAATTATTATTATATGTATTATATGTACAATAGGAGATCAAAGACCTGGAAAAATCATGGAAATT
This sequence comes from Enteromius paludinosus, assembly GCA_032361165.1. NCBI lineage: Eukaryota > Metazoa > Chordata > Actinopteri > Cypriniformes > Cyprinidae > Enteromius > Enteromius paludinosus. The sequence continues at coordinate 25,879,614 of JAUMHQ010000053.1, forward strand.
CATTTCATTTAAATATTTAAAAAAGAGTTTTGCTTATAAATATATAATCATTATTTATATACAGATTTATCTAGTTATATTTATTTTATATTGTTATATACACACACACACACACATATATATATATATATCTGTATAGTATTTATTTATTTATTTTTCTATATAATCACAGAAATCATGGACATTAATTGTACGAAATGATCAGGAAGTTGGCCTTCAGCACAGTTTCCTTAACCATTAAAAATGTCTGCAAAAATAAATCCAAGCTTTTAAACAAAGCAAAATGAACTTCCAGAAAGAACTTTTATTTTGTACCACCGACAATTTTGTTAGTCTTTTAATTTGCCATTTGATGTCCGCTGTAACATCTGGGTCTTGAGGCACAAGCAGTTGTGATCGTATGAAACCCCAAGAACAAAGAGAGTTGTTTGCTGAAGCTGAGGTGCTTCAAAGTGTTCACGGCCATGGCTTTCTCCTCTTTTATTTCAGCCCATATTCTCTTTCTTCTCTTTCTCTCCGTCCATCTCTCTCTCTCTGTACCCCTCCCCGCTCGGCCCCTCCATCTGCTGCCCCTCTCTGTTTCTCCAGAGCTTCACAATAGAGCCTCATGCTGGGTAATGGCTTAGAGTGTCTCATCCCTCTCTTTTGTGTGTGTGTTTTGTCTGCAGGTTGATGACGCGATGCTAATGTTTGACAAAACCACCAACAGGCACCGAGGTAAGGAGCACACACACGCAAATGCACACACTCGCATTCAAAGCCTCGTTGAGTCATATAATTATACAACAGCAGTCAAGTGTCTACATGCTTCTGCAGTCATTCAGGAGCTGATGTTAGACCTCCAAGACTCGTCTCGTCTCGTTTCTTCCCTTCTTGAATTCAAGGAATATTTTACGTTGCTCATTCATAACTCCGAATCAATTTCATCTCAGACCTTTCTCCTAAAAACACTTTTAAAGAATTAAAAAAAAGTCCATATTTAATTTAAAATATATACAAATGTTTTTTATATATTGTGAATCCATGTAAATGCATGTATATATTTATTTTCTTGTATTTGATGTTATATATAAATATATTTAATATATAAACATAACATAGTTTTATTAAAATATATACATGCATGTGTTTGTATTTATATACACAAAATAAATATACACAATATACACAAATATATTATGTAAAGAAAAACTTTTATTTGAGTAATTTTGCTTTAAACTTGTAACTTATTTTTTATTGTACTGCACATTTCAAGGTCAAAGGTGATATCTGATATCTTGATTGACGTCTAGAAATACTGGAATAACTTGATATTAAAGAGATCTTTAACGAGAATTTTTTTACCGACATAAATATTCATGTATCAAGTATCATAATATGAACGTTAATGGAGTTATATTCAGTTTTTTATATATTTAAATGTCAACTTTGTTTTAGAAACAATTCATTTAATAAATGTATTTTTTAGAAGTGATGTTTAGAAATAACTAGAAAAAAGTGAGGAATATTTGACTCTTTTCATAGTTCAGAAGACTGCTCAAAGTTTGCTTTTTAATAACTAGATGAGATATTAGAATCTTCTCTTCCCATCTTTTCTGTTCTCGTCAGTCTCCTCTCCGTTTAGAGGAGGCATTGGTAAAAAGTCGATGTAGGGTAAGCTGGTTAGTAGCTCAGAGGTTAAACCACTGACAGCCGGTGGGCGGAGCCTGCAGTGAGTGACAGATGAGTGGGCGGGATGCAGCAGGACAGGTAAATGCAGCAGGTGAGGAGCTAATCTCCTGACAGAGTGCACTGAGTATACGAACAGATGGAAACAGAACAAAAGACAGTACAGGGAAAGTAAAAGGGGAAAGGTCACGCCAGGGTTGAATCGGACACAGCCGGACAAGATAAACACAGATTCAATGTTTGAAAGCAGTGCTATGTTTGTGATTCGTAAAGAGTGCATGTGTGTTCTTGCTCTGCAGGTTTTGGCTTTGTGACCTTTGAGAATGAAGACGTGGTGGAAAAGGTCTGCGAGATCCACTTTCACGAGATCAACAACAAGATGGTGAGAGTGTGTCCTGCTATGAAACACAGTCTGTGTGTGTGTGTGTGTGTGTGTGAGACTCACTGACTGCGTGTTCAAAACACCGTCTCAAAATCGATCTATTACATCTATCTAGATGTAAAACTATTTAAAATAAATAAAAGATTGAATAATACATACATTGCATATGTATATATATAATTTATTTATTTAAATTATTAGGTTATTCACAAAATATCCATTATGGTAAATATAAGATTTTATATATAGAATATTTTAATTGCTCAAAAAAAGACTTTTTCCAGCTTTCAATCTCAAGTTTCAACTTTTCAACAAATGCTTCTCCAAATATTTTGACTGACAAAAAGCTTGATTGGTTTCTAGAAATAACTACCATAACTTGAGATATTAAAGAAATTGAATTTGTGATTTCTCTTGTTTCTTATTGTTCAAATGTTGCTGATTCAGACCTCCATGGACACTGAGCTCTTAATCATTTATAGTGAATTTAAATTTAATTTAAAGAAATAAAATCCATGAAACAACAACAACAAAAACATCTGGTCTCGCAAGTTCCTCATTCATAACTCAGGACTTTTCATTTGTACTTATTCTTCAATATCCCCCTAATCTCAGATACTTCTTCTAAACCTCTTTTAGAGTAAACATTTTCCAATAGAGAATTAATTACTACTTTTATTTTATTTAAAAAAGAATTATAGAAAAATTATAAAAACTTATAGAAAAAAATTCTCTAATGGAAAACGGAATTGTATTTCATTTAAATTGCAATGTCATAAAGGCTTCTCCTATTTTTTTTTTCTGGAAATAACTAGAATAACTTGATATTAAAGTGATCTCATTTATGATTTTGAAGGTGGAGTGCAAAAAGGCGCAGCCGAAGGAAGTGATGTCACCGACAGGTACAGCGCGAGGCCGCTCCAGGGTCATGCCCTATGGCATGGACGCCTTCATGCTGGGTATCGGCATGCTGGGTGAGTTAAAAGAAGGAAAAGGCAAATAATCTCAGTGAACTCATCCGGTGCTGTCCTCCTCTCTGATGAGAGTCTGGCGCTGCCTGCTGTTCACCACAGGAAACTGCACTTGTGTTTGAGAGCTTGACATAATTTTTGCCAGAAGAAAATTCACTTTTTTAAATTATGTGGAGCATTGCTGTCATTTTTTGGGCTGGCAAAATGTACAAAATAAACAATACATTAAATAGCCACATTACAGTTAAAATGGATGTTTTTATTTTCTTTATATTCACAATTAACCATTTATCGGACTCTAAGGCAAATTCAAGAAAAAACAAAAAATAATTGCATTAAAAAACACTGAAATTTATAAGTGGAAATGTGCTATTTAGTGAAAATAGTAAATTATAATTACATTCTGAATTAGTGAAAGTATTATCGTTGAATATGAAATGTGCTGTATAAATAATTGGTAATGATTTCCATTTGAAAACGTTAGTTAACTTCCTTATTAACATAAACTAAAAATGAAAAATACTTGAGCATAAAAAAACCTATTGAGCATAGTTCATGTTAATCTGAACGTTTACGAATATTATTAAAATAATAAAGTTGTTAACGTTAGTTAATGCATTGTGAACTAAGATAAACATATTACCTGAAACTAAAAAGGTTAATGACTGTGGTAAAACTGTCTATTATTAATTGATGCTAAAGCACTGACTGACAAATGAGGTTTTATTGTAAAGCGTTACCAAATAATCTTGCCTTAAACATTACGCTTTCTCTGTCCATTTTCAGGTTACCCAGGGTTCCAGGCAGCCACTTACGCCAGTCGTGGATACACAGGAATTACACCAGGATACACATACCAGTTCCCAGGCAAGTCCAGCTTCCCTCGTGTCCAGCCGTAGAGAGCCAGTCACCCGTTATAATGTCAGAATGTATTACTGTATCCATTACAAACCATACGAAATGAGCACATCATGGTCCTCTGATAACACCGTAGAACCTATGGAAGCGAATTTAAAGTGTGATTGGACGATCTACGACATTGCACACATAAACAACTACACTTGGCTTTAATAACAAGTTCAGCTTGGCTTATTAAAGCTAATATCCACGCATTTAGCTGTTCCGCAGCATAGCTAAACGTTTTGCGTTGCATGATACCATTAAACCGGCCAGCACTGATACTAACCGTTGTGTGTTACGGCTCCATGTCTAACTAACTCCACACCTTACGATCAGCGATCTAACGACGTCCTCCCGTTTCTCTCTCTTCCTTGTGCTTTTTGTTCCTCGTGTCCTTCTGCACCTCAATCTGTTCCCTTCCTTTCCTCCTGTAGCAGCTACACCCGGCTGTAAGTGCTTCGCTGTGTGTGTTTCTGTGCGCATAAACGTGTCTCTCCTCTGCCGCTTGAAAGCCTCCTTTCATGGTGTTCGTCAGTGTGTTTGTGTAGATAGGACTACATGTGGAAAAGCACTCACCGTGTGCGTGTGTGTGTGTGTGTGTGTGTACGTGTGTACGTGTGTTGGTGTTTTAGCTCTGAGCTTGTTTGTGCTGAGTTTGTTCACAAACCACTCTTTTGCCATTTCTCTTCTAGAATTCCATTTAGAACGGACACCCCTTCTGACTTCCTCTCACCCCCAAGAGATCACAGGTTAGTCGCTCGTCTGGCTTACAAACAGCTCTCTGTGTGCAAACACACACACATATACATAAACACACATGCTGCTGATTTCCCCGCAAACGGCTTGTGTTCTCCTTCATTTTCAATTAAAGGTCTGAGACTGAGCTGCAGTGTGTCGCTTCTGCAGTGCAGTCATATGTTTTCAACCAAGTTTTGGTTGAGCCTTAAATTAACATGCAAGACTGCTTAAAGAGAGTAATGTTACAGTCAGCGTACTAAAGGTGCATATAGAGTTTTCATTAAAGAAATGAATGGTTTTATTCAGCAAGGATGCATTTAATGAATCAAAACTAAGATTTATAATGTTGAAATTTTGCTGTATGAAGTGCTTTTGATCAAATAATCCGAAATAAACATTTGCACAAAAATGTAAAGCAGCACAGTTGTTTTCAACATTGATCATGTTCAGAAATGTCTGAGCAGCAAATCAGTATATTAGAAGAATTTCTTATATTCTAATGATGCTGAAAATTCAGCAGGAATCGATCATATTTTACAATACGTTCACATTGAAAACTGTTCTTTTGAATTTAATTGTAATAATATGTCAACAAATCTTACATACTCACTCACAATTCCTTTTTTATAGTTTTAAGACATATCTAAAAAGTCTTATTCTGAAACCCTCATAATTTGTTAATACCTTAATATCTAACACATTAATTCCTTTGCAACTGAATATTTAAATGACCTTTGACCATATAGTGTCCTGTATCTACATAAATGAATATCTATAATGCTCTGTCTGGTAAAATGACCACGTCTTACATTAATCTGAGAATACAAAAGAATTTGAATATACTGGAGGCATATCATTAATGATTTTTATGTACCATTTCTAATTACCGTAATAATAATCTTCTCTCAGCTGGTAACCAGCCGAGCTGTTGAAAGTGTGTATACATTTATGGAAAAGAAGTCACACAACAAACACCATAAAAAGGTGCCATGAGAAGTTTTCAGAATGTATTGTTTTCAGGGTTTCCTACATTTTCATTAAGTTTTACCTATATATAAATTTCTTATATATATATATATATATATATATATATTGTAAGGGGTGGACATTATGACAGAAGCAGCATTAGAATAACATGCACTGAATACACGGTTTAAGCTTTATAATATCATTTTGCCATAACATGTAACAGGATATTAAAGTATGGCGTGATATTCTTTCTCTGTCCTGTAGCCATTCCACTGACGGCCTACGGACCAATGGCAGCGGCCGCAGCTGCAGCGGTGGTCAGAGGTGCACAAAATCACATTGATTTATCTTGTTTGAGCTTTTACTGTCAGAACTCTTTCCACTTCTAAAGCACCTTTTGAATCATGTTTAAGACGTCTGTCCTTCACCGTAGGTTCCACCCCATCACGTACCGCTGGCTTCCTGGGCACCAGCAGCCCTGGGCCAATGGCAGACCTGTATGCAGCAGCCAATCAGGATTCAGGAGTCAGCGGCTATATCAGTGCAGCGAGTCCCGCCCCCAGCACAGGGTTCGGACATGGACTCGGGGTAGGTTCAGTCAGACATACGGACACATACACACACATTTAGAAATATAACTTTATTGTCAAAAAGGACAAAAGTAATGAATATTAAAGTCCATGCGACTTGATTGTATGTGCCCCATTTAATTTGCATTCCTATTTCACGCGCCCTCATTAGTGAATAAGCAAATAAAGCAAATATAGGGTTCTGTCCAGGGAGCAAGCCAGGAGAATCGGCAGGTTCCGAACCCTAGCGGCTTGAACCCTAAGCTGGGTTTCGTGGTTCGGGTCCGGCTCGATCTCTGCATGCCCCCCGGAGGAGGACGATGTAGTTAGGAAGAGAAGGGGAGGTGGAGGGGTGCATGAAAGCGAGATGTGAAAGAAAGGGAAACTGGTTTATTTATAGTAGGAAGGAAGATTATGATTGGCTTGATTGATTAGGTGATGCGGTGCCAGTCGTGATTAATTCGTCCAGCGCTCCTCCTGAAACTATGTTATTATCACAACATTCACTTATTGTAATGCTATACTATTTATTTCTCCTCCCAAGGGTCCTTTGATTGCAACAGCCTTTACCAATGGCTATCACTGAAGGGCGTCCAATCAGAGTCCAGCGTGGGAGCATAAACTCACATGCTTGTGAACCGTGAGCACGGCTGACGACGTGATGCGCTTTTGGGACGAACCCCACGGACGGCTACGGTCCCTCTTGACTCCGCTTTTGGAGTTTCCACCTTTTCTTTTTCTCTATTCTCTACTAACATCACTTTTCATTTTCTTCATCCCGTATCTTCTTCCTGATTGATTTATGATATGCTGCCGTCTTGTCTTTTGAAAGAAAAAAAAATGAAGAGAAAAAAAAAACGTTGTCAAAAAAACAATACTGTTTGATTGTACGTGCGGAAACACGCAAGGAATTAAGTTTCCCCGTTTTTGTTGTTTTTGACAAGTTTTTCTGCATTTGTTATGTATTTTTGCTGACTGTGTTTTTACGTTTTTACTGTACTCATGCTGTAACGGATGATGTCGAGGAAGACAAAAGAGAGAGAAAGAGAGAGAAGGAGCACGAAACTGGAAAAAAGTCCAGGATTCGTTTGGTTTCAAACGAATCTAAACAACACAGAACAAACACGTGAGAACGAATCAAATTTACGAAAAACAAAACAACAAAAAAACTGGACAAAAATGTATATTTTGGTAGTTTTTACACAACATTTATAATGTTATTACGAACGTTCGTAAACTGAATCGGTAATTTTTTTTTCGTAAAATTGGTTTTTACATGAGAAACGATGGGCCTCGCTCATGAATTTTCTGCTTTCTTTTCAGATGTGAGAATATTTGATACATTTTTGCACAGAAATCTGTGGCGAGGCACATTGTTCGGCTTCTTTTTGTAGATACTGTACATATTGCATGGATTTCGGGAGGGTTCGAGGGTTCGCATTGAACGATGGACTGGGGGTTGTGGGAGGGTTGAGGGTCCTTTACGGTTTTTAACATGCAAACATCTTTCTTCACATTGAATCTAGTCGCACGACCAGGTTGGACCGATGTGAGTCTTTGGTTGTGCTTCTCTCACTTTGACTACTTTATATTACGATCAAACTTTCGAACTAAATTCTCCGAATCAACAGACCTTTGGGTCGCTTTGGTTTTGTACGCTTGTGAATTTCAAACCATTCGCAAACCGCGCTTTTTGATGTTCGCTGTCGAATCGCGGACGAACCAGCTTGCGTTTTCCATTAGAGCAAATAATTTGGTCTTGTTTTTGGGAAACGGAAAAGCCTCAGTTTTGAAGAGCACGGCTCCTGGGCTTCTCTTCACGCTGTTTTTGGAAATATATATTATATATATAATTTTTTTTGCGCGGTGTACTTCTATTGTAAATCTTTCCCGTTCTCCTCTTTCTTTGCATTTTTCGACGGTACAATGCTGTTTCTTGAAGAAATGAAGGACAAATTTACAAAGCAAAGGAGTCTGAGCGCTGTTCCACCTGTCGTGTGTTTGGATACGTGTGTGACTGCTTAGACCGAAGTATGGATGTACACGTAGCTAGTTTACATGCATTCAACTGCCACCTTTGAAACTGTCTGGTCTCTGCCAGTAATGGAGAGGAACGTCTCTGACATCACAGCTCTAATGGAGGCCTTCTGGGAAAATTGTTCTAATAACACGCATCCAGAGTTGTTTTTTTTTTTTGTTTCATTTCAGCAACATTGGATCTGTTTGATTTCTACTTAACTGCATTCGTTTTCAGTCTTCCATTTGATAAGTGTCGCCTCTTTTTGGAGTGGTGGTCACATGACGACCGAAACTCCGGCTGACAGGGACGCCTCACTAAACTACTGCACGGCACACACTGTAACTATTTAACCAACAAAAAGCAATAAGTTATTTTTAAACTCAAGTAATAATGAGCGCCGTTAACGGTGGTACGGATACGACGGCGGTTATGTGGCATTAAGAATTATTTTTCAGAAAAAAAAAGCTATATTTTTCAAGATCCGTTTTAACCCCTTGAAAGTTTCTCAGATTTTTACCGTACATGTTAGCTGTTTGTTTGGAGGGTTTGTTGAAGGGGATCAGCGGCGGAACTGGAAAGCATCAGCGGGCGGCGCTCCGTCCCGTTGCTGTGGAGCTGCACGTCAACACTGTGACCTGATGCTCAAATACGCTGGTCCGCTGGCCCTTTACTGTATTTTTTTATTTTTCACCTCTGGATATTTTCAAGTAAAAAGATCCTAATAAATTATTTTAAAACATTCCATTTGATGGCCTCTGCATTCATGATTTCATTTGTGGTTTGATCCAATTTGTTGAGATTGTAATGTAAATTTGAGTAGTTAATGTCAAAGTCTAAAATATCCTGTTGTACCGTGGAAAAGTGAATAGAATTTTGAATATGGAACATTTACAAATTTCACAAAAACGTAATATTAAATAAAATAAAAAATATGGACAAATAGAGTACCTTTTTCAAGATTATGTAAATTATGTAAAGAAAATATATAAAATATATGTGTTGACACACACACACACATGTATATAATTGCTTCAGAATAAAGTAATCAAAATTAAGGAATTATTAATAAAATAAACATTTTTAAGCTTTTATATTAAATGTTTTATAAATATTTTAAATTAAAATAAGGTTGAAATATTTACAGACAACAATAAAAAAAATGAATAGTCAACTTTTCATATCAGAGTTATTGTAGTAAACTAAAAAACATTAAAATTAATGTTAACTGAAGTAAAATAAAATGTAAAGACAATCTCGAACGTATTGTATTTCAGCAGGAATAAGCTAGAAAACTCAAATAGAAAAAAGACCATATGCAGATATAAAAAAACAACAAACAAATAGTCAAAAATGTAAAAAAAAACTAACAAAAAAACCCCAACTAGCCAAAATTGCTAGATTCTAACAACATTCTAAATATTAAGAATATAACAGTACCTCAGCTAGAATAATGATATATTATCATAATTGTACAAAATTAAACAACACAAATAAAATAAATAATACAACGTAATTAATTTTCTAATAACATGTTAGCTAGAACAGTGCTGGTGTGTTTGCACACATTTAAGCGTTTAATGACCTTTATTAGCAGGATTCCAGTGCACCAACTAAACAAACATTTAAAAAGGTGTCCAAAATGTTATGAGCACATGGGAACAGATATGGTTGGTCTCTGTTATGTTCATCTCAGTCCCATAACACACACCTGATACCCTGTGACCCCAATACCACCCGAAGGCCCCACATCAAACACACACACAAACACACACGCTTTCTCAACATTTCTGCATTCGGCTCTATTTTTAGTCTGGTTTTGTGGGACCATCCTGGTGTCATGTTACAGTTTTACATATTTGCCAAATTTTAGTGTTACATGGAAAATCCGAAAACCTCACAAACTCAAATGTTGCTGACCTGGAATGCGTCCATGGGGAAGTGTCTCATCTCCCTGATCCCATTACTTGCGGGTTCTTCTCGCCCAAACACCCTCCTGCCCAAAATACTCTTCATTTCATCTCGTTTCCTGACAGCCTGCAGAGTTCTCATTGAACCCTGGAGGATTTATTTATCTTTTTAACTAATTTTTAACCGTTTTTTCTCCACGCTCGGTCTAATATCTGTGTGTTCTCAAAGTGTTCACCTGCCATCATGGCGACGGGTGGCTCGCATACGAATGTGAAGAGCTCTCTGAACGGGAGCATGGATTTATATCACAGCTGGTTCGGTTCTACCACTCCACCACCTCCTCTCAAAAACTACCTGCTCCTGACCATCCTCACTTGCTTCTGTCCAGCCTACCCTGTCAATATTTTAGCCCTGGTCTTCTCTGTAATGGTGAGTCAACAGTCATGTGTAGCTAGACTGCGTTTACAGTTTAAGATTTGATCTGCATGCATATTAATGTCTGCGTGAAATCAAGGGCTTGTATTGATAGAACAGTTTGTGTCAAGGAATGTCTGTTTTTTGTTTTGGTTCGTTTGACTGAGATTGTTAACACCCATGGTTGCCAGTTTGTCTGAAAATATGATGTACTGTATTGCATCCACGAAAATCTGCAAATGAACGCATTTTCTACCTGGCATCAAACTAAAAAGTACTGTATATCTATTAATTGCTTCTTTACCATTTGTTTTGAATTTTTCAGTTTCTCCAATGTGTAATTTTTTTTGTAAATGATTATACAAATTCGCAGGAACATTCACAGCAATACAATTCTGTAAATGTTTCCTACTGGTGTTACTGGTGTTTGCAAACATTTCCCAACTGGTTTGCATCATTTAACCATTTAATGACCATTGTTCATGACTCTAGCAGGATTCCAGTGCCCTAAGTTTGTTTTGGTCTGTGTGACTCCGCCCACTGCTGGTTTACCCAACAGGATTTTAACACCCCTGGTTGCCAGTTTGGCAGAAAACATGGTGTATTGCATCCATGAAAATCTGTAAATGAACATGCAAATTCTACTTCACCTACAAAATCTCGGCATCCAACTAAAAAGATACAATAACACGGATCAATCAGCTTGTAAACTTAAAATGTAAAGTTTGTGGCCTTATGATGAATGTCCTCAATCTGGCAACCCATGTGAGCATCGAGGAGTGACGGAAGAAACAACTTTCTTCAATGTTTTGATTTTGGCCTGAAGTATCATTTTAACCACTAGCTGTCAACATACTGTACCTTTACTTGGATTTCGTACAAGCTTGTGTTAAACTTAAAGTCTTAACTCATTATCTTTTTGTGTTATACACATGATTCCTGCTGTTATATAAGATAATTGTAGGTTGGATTGCTGAAGTTAGTTTGACCGGATGAACACACACACACAAACACACATCACAAAGAGAGAGAGAAAAGCTTGGTCTCTAAATATTTGAATTTGAATGTATCTTCTGTATCTTCAGTCCAGAAACAGTTATGATCAGGGGGACTATGAGGGTTCGAGGCATTTAGGGAAGATGGCGCTCTACGTGTCCATCGCCTCCATCATCATCGGCATCCTCATCATCACCATCTTCTGTGCTGTGCATTTCAGCACGGTAACATACTGTCATTTAACGTTTTGATATATTTTCCATTCTGGCTAATAATATGTAAATAAAATGAATGAGGCTGTAGTGCTACAGGAAGGGATCTGGGAAATCTTACTCTGATTTCTTTGTGTTTCTGTTTCTTTAGAAGGATGTGTAAGATAGACAGTATTTTGGTGGTTCTGTGCTCTTGGGGAAAGGACGTCCACTGGGTCGCTCTGTCTGCTGAACTGAACAGAGATGTTAGTAATGAAACGGATCCAGCACAGAACATCAGCGCTCCTCCATCGCCAGTCCAGCTCTGAATGAACATGCTTAAAAAAAAGAGAGGTAGATGATGGGGCTTGAAACGTTATGCTAAGATTTTTGTCAGACAATCACATTCAGCGTATGCACTTTTAAAGCACTGAATAATATGCATCCACGCACACATGTAAATCATTTTGTAACCCATGCATGTCTGTTCTTTTTCTAACTGTTTCTGCCAAACCTGTACTGAAATGTAAAGCTACAACGCTTTCAGGATTAAATCTCAATGCAAAACTGATTAATGATGAAATATCATTACAACACATCACACTGTTTATAGCCTTCATGTCTTAAGCCCTTATAAATTCTGAAACAAATAATCATGGACATACTGAATATGTAAATATTACTAATTTTTGGTGCTTAAAGTTTCCCTCTGCAAGTAGATCATGAAAAAAATGAAGGTTTTAATACATTTTTATAACTATTTTTTTTTCCATTTAAATATTGATTCTGTGTATTCGAGTTTAAAATGTATTCATGCATTCATGCTATTAGTCTATTGTAGAGATGTTTGTGACTTACTGAATATTTTACAAAATAAAAATGACTCTTATTTGGAATGACATGTTTTGATGAACTTTTCCTAATTAAATAATAAAGTTCAATTATAAAGCACCTGTAACGAAGCGGACGAGTCAGAGAGGTAAAAGTCAACAAAGGTTTATTTTCCACAGGATATAACTGAACAAAGGTGAGCAAACGTAAATTCTTCCAATTCTGGGTATTAGCAAACAAACTGAAAAGTCTTTGTCTTTTCCTCGTAGGGGAAAGCAACGGAGAACACAGCCACACACCACAGGAGACGATGGAGACAACTATGGAGACGAGGAGACTCGCTGGAGCTGAGGAGACACAGGGAAACTCACGGAGTCCACTTTCGAAATACGAGCTTGGACGTCTACTGAGCTGTGGTGTGTGCTTATAAAGCGTGCTTGATGGTGAAGGGAATGTGTGTCAGGTGTGTAGACCAGGTGACTGTGATTAGTACTCCAGAGACTGAGATCGCTGCGTGACAGTGGGGGTGGAGCCTGGTGTAGAGCCTGGTGTGGATGTTACAGCACCATTTATACAAAGCTGAAATATGTCATTCTTGCACCACCAACACCACTGCATTAAAAACTACCCACGTGTGTGCAATAATAATAATGTCAATTTTTGAATTAACTTAAGACTTTAAGACTTATACTTACTGTGTATGCCAATCAGATCCTTAAAAGAATTTGAAAATGATAGCGTTATATTGAGATTAAGGTTATTGACCCTTCTGTAATTTTCTGTCTCCCCTGACTCCTAATCTTGAGTCCAGAGAGCTAGTGTATTTAGAGATGTTCCTTCAGCTCTCATCTGTGTTATATATAGAGTTGGGTCTCAATCCCATGGTGGTGCCAGGGGCCCCTTGTTATCCCAGCGTGTTCAGGCCAGCGGGGTCACATGACACTGGATAACTGGTTTAGCACTGCCTGTGGACAGCATGAACTGCTATTGCCTCATTCGGTGTTGTTTTGTTTCAGTCTTAGAAAGTATCCTATAACATGATAATGTTGTGAGAGGCCGATGCACACATAGCGGCCCAGCTAACAGGGAATGTTCCCATAACTTTCACTAATGTTTTTTTAAATATTACGACAAAATGTTCCTAAAATAATGTTTATCGAATGTTCTTATAATGTTATTCATAGTAAATTACATTCTCGTAACATTGAGAGAAAATGAAAAATTTTCATTTTCACTGTCATTTTTTGGGTACAGCACTTTTAAGTTACACAGCAGCTTTCATTTTACAAGATCCTAATGTTATGATGTTCATAATATCTATAATCTGCATGCCTTATTAGCAAATATCCAGTAGTGTTCCAGAATGTTAATTCAAAGTTATGTGTTAATAACGTTATCAATACTTTAACACACACATGCACGCAAAACACCTACTTCCCATAATGTTTGCAATAACATAGCAATACAATTTGAATAACCAATAAAACATTTTTAAAACATATAATTAGGTTTTTGAACTTTACATTTTATTTACTCAACATTCTTATAACATACTGTTTTTTTTCAGCTTTTTTTGTCCCTTCTACGTTTGGTCTAGTTGCTTTTTCATTCGAATTGGCTTTTTTGGAGCTGAAAAAGCTGGTGAAAGATGAAAGGTCAGCTTTTACCAGCTGCTGTCTTTGCCTTGAGGGCAGAGCAACATGAACTAGCTGAACAATCCTGGGGTCAGATGGTCAGCAGGTGTTCTTTAGATGGACAAACGGATGTTTTCTTTTCATCCTTCAGTAAACAGACCAAAAGACACCTGAGAACTTTAACCAGGCCTCTGCATGAAGCATCAGAGGATGTTAGAAAAATGATTTAGGAATCTGGGAGAAAAAAAATCAAACAATAAAACAATAAAACATATCTTTATTAAATAGTCGTCAATGCATTAAAGCAAAAATGCACTTGAGGTGATGTTAAACTATTACATGCTGCTCTGTTCATCCTGGAGTGTTTTTCTAACAGCTTTATCTCCTCCTGGTGGTGATGTATTAAACAACATCCAATCGTGTCAGAGTTGCATAATGCCATTCATAAAATAAAGGCAATTTTAAGCTCTCGTTTTTGTAATATGAACAATACAAATAATTCCAGTCATTAAAGATTGATCGTCTTCATCATTCTTGAGGAGTTATGACAAATGCTGTGAAGATCTTTTCCAAACTCTGTTAGATTTAAGATGAGCTAAAATATAAAATAGATATTTTTAAATTTAAATATTTTTAGAAACCTGTAGCAATACAATCTTATTGTCTTATTGTTACAAATAGGGAGCGTGAGGCGTACGAGTTCATATGCAACAGTAATTTATTCAAAGGCTCAGGGTCAGGATAACAGTAATCAATCGCCAGTGTCAGAACATGGGCAAATACAATAGAGGAAGCACAAGCAGAGATGGGGTCGAAAAACAAAGCAAAGGGTCACAATACCGGTAAACAGAGTCCTTGAGGAAAAGCTGAGGGGAAGTCCAGGTCCAGGCAAAGGTAATACACGAATAATCCAACAGATAGAATAGCACTAAACAAAGAACACGAATGAGAAGTAACATCAACAACGAACCGTGACAAACAAGCAAACACTTCCGGGTTTTATACACATGAATCTAGGTC
>JAUMHQ010000053.1:25915820-25929137 GCA_032361165.1 Enteromius paludinosus
TGGTCAGGCCCACTCTCGTGCAGGAGCTGCAACATTCCAGCCTGGTAGACTTGAAGTGCTGCAAGCACATGCACAGCAGTGGCAGACTGCCCGGCGGCGTGGTAGACATCGCCAGCGAAAGCGGACGAAGGTCCACACGCCCCGGACGGGATATGCGGCTGATCACGACAGGCGGAGGCGCCGCGCGAGCATAAATGCACCGCCATGGAGAGTGGCGAGGGGCGAAGAAACCTCCAAACCGATTCGCTCCGCGGCGCGGAGGAGCAGAGCAGACACCTCGTATCCACAGCGAGCAAAGGAGACATCGCATTGCGGTGCTCCCCCGAAGTGGCTTCAGCCTCACCATCTGACTTACCCTCTGATGCTGCTGAGGACATCTCATCTCCTCGGGGTGCTCTGAAGGACACACCCGCCCTGTTACGGGGGGAGCGGTCTCCTCCAGAAGGACCACGGGACTACGGGGTTCGGCAGAAGTCCACGCGGCTGTTACACCGGACGGAGCATTCAGCACAGACACCTGGAGGTGCCCTAGGCGCCTTGCCGCTTTCAAGGGAAGGACGCGAAGGGAGCCGTCTCGCGAACGAGAGGCGGGACCTCAACGTAGCCATGGGCATACGCTCACAATGAACGCATTGACCATCCATGAAAGCTGCCTCAGCGTGTGCTCGACCCAGACATGCGAGGCAACGATCATGTCCGTCCGAAGAGATGAAGAAACCTCCGCACCCAGAAGCGCACGATCGGTTCGACTTTCCGGAAAACGCTTCACCAAAAAAAGCACAAAGGCAATTAGTCTCGAAGTGATTCGACTGAAATGGTAACCAACCATACAAATATCACCAAGCCTAGAACATTCCTTACTATTATAAAATCCCACAAATTAGTCCGATAGTATGACGTGGAGTACTCTGTGAAACTCTCATGAATGTCCGCTGCAGATGTGTGTTATTTCAGCTGACACAGCTATTGTGATCATATTGAAGGTTTGAACTTTTGCTTGTCCTCTCCAGAGAGATGTACCGAAAAAGAAGTCTCTTAAAATCACTGTTCTGTTCCTCAGACCTCTGAAGAGCCGTAATCGCATGTGACGTAAATCAAGTCTTCTTGCCCGAGGCTCATGTATATCAGCTCAATGCAGCAGGTGAGAGTTCTTTACACAGAAATTAGGTTGTCTGAGTTACAACAGATAAGAGAGCGATAGAGGTAACACATTCATCAGGAGAAAAGATGACAGGGATGCTTTGGCTTCAGAGCTGCGGGAGAATGAGAGTCAGGGCAGGACAAAGGCATCATGCTTTATGATCACTAGGATGAGCTGACAAAGACAAAGTCTAAAGATGTTCAAAGACAGTCTCGTATTCTGTGGTACAATCCCAAACAAACTTTATTCCAGACATGTTATATGTCACAATTAAAAGGGAAATGTGTGGAATCTAATGTTTTTTTTTTATCCAAAGAGAACACTAAACAACAAAGAACATTTGTAATGTTACAAAAGATTTCAAATCAGTGCTGTTCTTTTGAACTTTAGATTCCTGGGAAAAAAATATTGCAGGGTTTCAACAAAAATATAAAGCAGCAGCACAACTCCTTTCAGCAATGTTTCAGCAAATCAGCATATTAGAACGATTTCTGAAGGAAATTTGATCATGAATGCATTACATTATAAAGCAATTTTAAAACAGAAAAAATTATTTCAAATTGTATCTTTTTTTTAATAATTATCCTAATTCACTTCCACTGTACGAAGAAGAGCTGTGCAAGAGAGGTTATGCCTCATTCAACTTTGGAGGCACAAGAGGGTGAGTAAATGATGCCAGAATTAAACGTTTGGTGTGAACTATGCCTTTAATCACAAAGAAATGGAGTGTAATCTGCCCTCGTCTGGCCAAAAATGGAATTTCACCATATGTTGCTATGACCTCAACACATAAAATAAATATGCCACTGTTTTTCTTCATAGCTTCATACAGTCCTTCATTTACCCTTCATCTGTTCCACCTGCTCTACTCATTCCTGGTGTTTTTCTTTCTCCATGTATTTCCCAGAAAGACCACATGCTCCTGTCTGATGACCCCTCATACCCTCCTGTCTGACCATGCTGCTGTTCCCTTCCATCCGTTCTGCTCCTCCTCTTACTCATCATCATTATTCATCTACCATGTCTCTCCGTGTCCCTCCTGTGCAGCTCCGGCATCCTCTGGTTTAATTAAATGGCCAGGCACGCACACACACAAGCTCAAGCACGGATGATGATATACCCAGTCTTAAAGGCATAGTTAACCAAAAAAAAAAATTAAATGAATCATTTAATCCTACCATTTCAAACTTGTATGCTGTTACTTTTTCAGATGTTCGTCAAAAGATGTTCTTCAGAAAATGTGTGCACTATATTCTTAGTCTTCTGAAGTCATATGTTTGTGTGACATACAGTACAGACTGAAACTGATCTTGTACAGCAGTCTGCCATAGCTCACAAATCAAATATGGCAGAGACTGGACATCAGTTACATCAAGTGTCTTTGGTTCTCCTGTGCCTTGCAACCTAAAAAAGTAATTGACATCAAACATGATGCTTGATTGGAGTGCTGCTGCAAAGGGCAACATTTTTTGTTAATAGTGGCTTAAATTTTGGTCTGTTTCTCAAATGTTATTCAATAAAAAATCATTAATTTGTGTGTAAAAAAGCAAATAGAAATAAAGCTGAAATAAAATATAAATATTCAATAGAAAACTTAAATTAGAAATAAATAATTGCAAACGTAATTAAAATTAAAAGTAGGGTGTTGACTAAATCGGAAATAAAATTGCGATAAAATCAGATTACAAAAGTACTGAAACTTGAATGTAAACTAAAATGACGAATGGAAAGATATGCACAGTATATACAGCATTGAAGTATAAATTAAAAATGTAAAAGATCCTGAATACATTCAAAACAAAATATATTCAAAATCCATGTGAATTAATTTCATTCTCCCAGTGTTGTTGTTTTTAATTACATTAAAATGATCAAAAAAAGCTAAAACAAAACCCTTTTTAAAAATATTTAAAACTTAAATGAAAATGCTAAATGCCTCAGCATCTAACATAAATATTTAAACAACGTTTAAGGTAAAGTACAGCAATGACTACAACTATAGCTGATATAAAAATAAATGAAAGCTAAATAAAAATAATACAATTATTAAAAATGATAAAATCCTAAACAGAAGAGCTAAAACTGAAAATAAGTGAATTTTAAATAATTATTACTAATGTTACTAAAGTCACACTGTATCAATTGGACTGTCACTTCTATAGTGCTTTTTGTCCCTTTTGGAGTGTAATAAATCTGTTACTGCATGAAAAAGATTGATGCGTGTACTATTTTTTTTATGTGTTCTTCTGTGTTCCACAGAAAGAAAGAAAAACAGTATTCAGGTTTGGATAACATGAGGGTGAGTAATGAGCTATTTCTTTAAGCCGAAACAGAGGAGGAGAGAGAGGGATGAATACAGAGGAGTCTAACCCTTCTGTTTATTCGCTGCCGTTAGGTCTGCGCGTGTGCTTTACTCCCATCACTCCCTCCCTTTCCCATTGGCTGCTTCCCTCTCCCACACACAGACACGGACACACACACACATGCACTGGCTCTGAGCTCAGACACCAGAGTTGACGTTCTCGAGCGGAGGTCGAGAGAGGGACAGATGGGATCCGCACACACACCGGAAAGAGGCACCGTGCAGCACTGATCACGACCGACACATCGAGAAGAGAGGACGGCGAGATGGAGGAAAGAAGATGTTACGGAACGAGCAGGATGGGATTGAGAAACCTGAGCATCGCAGAAGCTTCCTGAAGACCACAGCAAGATCTCTTTTTAGTTTCCAGCGCCTCTGTAAAGGACAGTTTTTGTTGCACTCGATCCAACGGGAAGTTTCTGGTGAGTAACTTTCGCTTGTAGTGTAAAGAACAGTTTGCTTGCACGGACTGGTCAGAGCTAGTTTCCGAAAGGGTAGGAGGTTTATGTTTGGGTTGTCCACATGTGCCAAAAGTCAAAACGCAAGTGCTAAGAGATGATCCGGCTGGATCTGAGCAGCTGTGCTCTTCCAAAATGATGAGATCGCACGAATGGGAAGACGAAACAGCACAGTCAGTTCTTCAGCCTCCACACACACACACACACACACAGAGTCAAACATATCAGAGCTTCACTGCATTCATGCTGACACAAACTATTAGAATCATGATAGCACATGCAGTTTTTCAGATCATTTTGTGGGGTCAGATGAGAAACGAGGTGAAAGTCGGGCTGTTTGGAGATAAACTGATGTGTACCAAATTAGTCAGGTACAAAAGCAGTTCACCCTGAATATAGTGTGAGTCAGTGTGTGTGTGTGTGTGTGTGTTGTGAACAACAGAATGAAAGTGCAACGCTGAGAACTGTAGAGGTCATTGCAGATTACAACCTTGTGTTGTAGGGAGCTGGTCGATTGTGGTAGTTGGTTTGGATACACAGATGTGTTGACTTTAGATGTAAATGTCTAACACCAGAGCTGTCAGATGTGCAAAGTGGTCTTCTTTAAGGCAGTGGCAGGCAAATGGAGGCAATTACCTGTCCATACATATTGTTTACTGGCCTTGAAACTCTATTTTTGCTTTGTGAACTTACTCTGTAAGATTTTCAAACAAATACTTTCATTTCGAAAGGTTGCAATAAATGGATAAAATGTGACAGTAAAAATTTATCAGAGTCTTGAAATATGAACATTGATAATGAGAAATGTTTCTTGAGCAAATCAGCATTACAATGATTTCTGAAGGATCATGTGACACTGATGCTGAAAATTCAGCTTTGCATTGCAGAAATAAATTTCATTTTACAGCATGTTCAAATAGAAAAGAGTTAGTTTAAATGGTAATATTACTTCACACTATTTCTGGTATTACTGTGTTTTTGATTAAATAAATGCAGTCTTTATGAGCAGAAAAAATCAGCTAGGTGAAACCGATGAGAGTTGCTTTTGTCAGGGACACACAAAAATGAGGGTTAGATATGTTGCTTTTTGCAATTTTAATCAGAAATTTTAATCAAATTATGCCTACTGTTGTGCTTATTTAAATCACTCAAATCAAAGGTGTGACTTTATCATTATTATATTGCATTTCATAGATTTTAATATTGTGGTTTTAACCATGGATTGTGCAAAGACTTAATTTTTATATCCATTGGGAGTGGACTGGAAAGTGGGCGTGGCATGGCCAAATGAACTCAGCTTATTGGAGGGCAAGGGTTGACTATTTATGATGTTGTCAGAGAAAAGAAAAATATTGAAGAAAGAAGAAATGCTTTTATATTTTGATAACACATTACAAAGACAAATGTGAATTTATTCGCATCAACAGGCACCAGTTAATCGTGCGCAGCGAGACCTGGAAGCTTTAAGGCATTAAGAAAGTAAATGGGGTTAATGCCGATTTCATGCCGACTGTCATTTTGGACCGTTCACGTAGATGTTTAATCTTCACGTTGTGCTCATGTGCTTCCAGAAACCTGCTGCGGAGAATCTGTAAACAGTATTGAGATTCACAAACTAGGTTCTCCATTAACCATGAAGCGGGTGTAATGCATGCGCTGTCAGACGCTGTTTGTGTCACTCATTCACTCTCTGTCCTCTGTGTCACTCCTGCTCCGCATTCATTCGCGTCTTGCCGTGAAGTTGGAGATCGCATCACATTAGCGCTCCGGATGCACTTTTGGCTTCCAACCAGACACTTAACCTTCCTTATCCTCCTCAAACCTTCCACCCCAATTATCTCTTTCTCTCTCTTTCGCTGTGTTTCATCGCTTCACGCTTGTAGACTCAAAACAGTGGATTTTCACTCTAGGGTCCTCGTATGAATGAGATCTGGAGTTGATAGTTTAGAGATGATTATGGTTCTTTTTACACTAGATTCCCAGCAATTAGCCAGCTGGGCTCAGCGAGTGCTGGACGTTATCAGCTCAGTGGGCGGAACCAGTACGTTTTAGGACCTGCCAAATGAAGCATTTGGGAAGAGTATATTCATCTAATCCCACCAATCAAAACATTAAAGATACGTAAACAGACGTTGAACCAAATGGTCAGGGTTTGACTGGCTAGTACGGTAACCAGTTACTTTATTAAAGATTTTATCTAGCTTTGCTGGACAAATGTTTAAACATATTCAATTTGTTTTTGTTCTAAAATAGCTTTATTCTTTCATAATTTACAAATAATTTCCTTTAAGCATAAACCCCACTACATTTTATTAGATTACATGTCTTAATATCCTATACAGTTTTGCATTTTAAGGTAAACAGCTTTTTTAAGAACATTAAAATTATTTTTTACTGCAAAAACACAAAAAAAGAAATTTATTTCCAAGCAGCATATAAATCAAAAACAGATTTCTAAAGACTTAATGCCTTATGCAATTTTATCGTTTAAAGAAAAAAACAGCTTGTCTTAAGTACACTTCAATATTTTACAGCAAAACAAAAACACTGAATAGGAAATTGTATTGTAAAAATTCTGTAAATATTTCATGATGCTCATGCAAAGGTATTTTTAGTTTTTGATTTTTGCTAAAAACATAAAAATAAAATATTTTATTAGATTTTAGCTGAAGTTTTAATATTTGTATTTTATTGTTCTATAATATTTGGGGATTTTTAATTTTTGATTTCTTTTATTTTCATACATTAATTATATTTTAGCTGAAGCTTATAAATTAATTAATTTAAATTATGTAAACATTTTAAATGATATTTTCAGACATTAAATATTTAATTTTATGTTTATTATTAACATAATTGTAAAAAAAAAACTTACATTACCTTCACGTATTGACCTTACCTTAACTTAATGAGTTAAGTCATAACTCATTTAAAATCTTCATAAAAACTTCATTTGTTATACAAACTTTTTATAGATTATATGGAATTCATCTCATTTTTTAGAGTTAGTTTAATATAATTCATGTTGAAATGCTGCAGGCAATTTAATTATACCTAAAAATTTAAAGCAGCAACTGAATGTAAGTTTTAAGCTAAAGGATCAGTTAAAAGGCTTTGACCTCCTTCCTTTCAGTGAAATATGACGATTTGTCAATGAGGCAGCATTTATTTGTTCCAGGCTTAGTCACAGTGAAATGTGCATTTTAAATGTCCATCTGGAGTTAGTTAACCAGCGCGTCTCATCGCTTCATTTCTAATTGATAGCACTGTTGTGACATAGGCCAGATCACTTAGCCAGCCAATGCATTTTTAAATGTTCATGCATGGTATTTTCCTCCTCAATCTTTAATGCTACTGCTGCCCTTCTGAGTGACAGATCAGTTCCAGTTCCAACACATGTACGTCTCATGTGCTGGTTTTCATCTGGAGAGGTGTGTGGGCTGATGTTAGGGTGACATTCAGAAGATGCCTTAATGATGCTTGTGATTGAGAGCTTGTGAATTGGCTGTTTTTATGTGTATAAGTTTGATGTGCATTTTATGGTTTTATAAGGGATTTGAGACCAGCTTTATTTTAATAATGTTGTTTTGTAGTTATTAATAATTTTAATTATTCTGTAGCAATTTTCTGTTTGCATTTTTGTTTTATTATTATGTACTTTTTTTGGACATTTTATTAGTAAAAAAAAAAAAAAAAAAAAAAAAATATATATATATATATTTAATTTTTTTTTCAATTATTTTATATAACTATAAAAAAATATTTTATATATATATTAAAAAAATATTTACATGTATATTTTTATTTATATAATTAATATTATATAAAAATACATTTATTAAAGATTTCTTAAATATATATATACTTGCAACTGTGTGTATTTATATATATATATATATATATATATATATATAGGCCTACACAGTTCACAAATATACTTAAATTAAAACTTTCATATTGGATGCGATTAATCACGATCAATCGTTTGACAGTTTACCATTTTTGAAATCTTTACTTCTAATAATACTTTACGTATTTCTAATACTAACGAGTTTAGTTCTTGCAGTTTTTCTCACAAGTTTTCTCATAAATAAATCTACAAGATTATCTTCTTTTATCGTATGTTTTTTTTTCTTTTATTATTTAGTACTGCTCTAATAACCTACTTGGAATGACAAATTTCACAAGACACTAACTGAATCTACATGTAGTAATGTTGTTTGTTAATATTGTGTGTTTTCTCCTGGAGCATCAGTGAATGTTTGTTCTTTTGTGATGATTGTGTACCTGTTTCTCCCAAACGGTGAAGCTGCCCACTGTTCTTGACAAAAATCCTGTAATTTTGTTGGGTTCCCAGCATGCTCTTCACATACGAATTCTCAGCCATAGTGGCTCAATTATGGCAAGATCCAGCTTTTCCACTCCAGACATCAGAGGGAC
This sequence comes from Enteromius paludinosus, assembly GCA_032361165.1. Classification (NCBI taxonomy): domain Eukaryota; kingdom Metazoa; phylum Chordata; class Actinopteri; order Cypriniformes; family Cyprinidae; genus Enteromius; species Enteromius paludinosus. The sequence continues at coordinate 25,924,222 of JAUMHQ010000053.1, forward strand.
TCATTCACAACTACCACAAAAGACTGCAGGCTCAGAGAAGCAGTGTGAAGAACAAAGGGTGTGTGTTTGTATTTAAACAGGATAATGTGTGCAAATTAATTTTTTTTGTCTCGTGTATTATTTTGAAATATCTGTAATTTAGATCAGCTTCCCCAGGGTCAGCACTGAAAGAAATGTTATATTTTATATCTTGTTTTCTTTCTTTCTTTTTTTTTTTTTACACTAAGTGTTTAGAGATTCTTCAATGATTGTGTAACATACAGCTGGTACAGCTTGTTAACCATGCTAGTTAAGCTAGTTAAGTTAGTGAGTTCTCCATCTTCATTCCAGTTTGTCAGCAGCACTATCGGATTCACAGCTTCCTCTGAGTAACCAGTGAATAAACCCTTGAGATCCCCACGACAAACAGTCAGCGAGACAATATCACGCATCAGTAGTTTAACTTCATGAAAAATGGGCCAAATCCTGATTCAACCAGGCAGTGTTTATGGATTATGTAACTTCATGCATTTGTTAACATGCGATGACATAGCACATTAATACACAGCAGACGAACTGCACTGGGTGAGAAGACTGAAGAGATGGCTTGAGCATTTCCTCAGAGACATTATTGCTTTAAATTGTCATTTAGGAAATTTGACTACAGTAATGCCGTTTCGGCTGGATTTATTAGTTTATCAATCATGTTACGGTGCATAAACTCTGAGCTTTCTGACAACTGATCCTTAGTAACTGTAAAACAGCAGTGTGTCTGTAATGCTTATTATAGTAAACAATTAAACTAAAATCATAGAAATACATTTATCATTACTTAAAACTTATAAAACAATATTTAGTAATATTATTAATATTTATAACATTTCTCATTTTCATTTACCTCAATTGATTTACTAAATAAACAAAAAAAAAAACATAAATAAAAATTTATAAAACAAATATGAATATATGTAATTAGAATGACAAGCACAACAAAATTACAAAAAACTTTAAAGTTACAATTCATTTAACCTATTAATAAAAATATAACCTGAATATAAAAATATAATATAAAAAGCTTTAACTTATTTTATTTCAGCTAGTATACTTTTTATTTAGGTTTTTTAATGTACTGACTAAAATAAATAATAGTTTAATAGTTATAAACACAACAATAAATCTAAATTTAACTGACAAAAAGTCAATATATATATATATATATATATATATATATATATATATATAAATTAAAAGTATCTCGATACTAAAATACACAAGTTTGTACACAAAAATGAGGCTGTTCAGCAGCAATAATTGGACACATTCTTGTACTCAGTTCTGGGCACATCTATTTTCATGAATAGAAGTAGTTCAGTATTAAAGGCCTGTTCATGCCAAAGATAATAATTATATCAATAACAAGATATTTTAAAAACCACTGTGGTTCACGGTTGTGGCAAAGATAATCAATATAGTTAGAATCACTTTCAGAACCATTTTTTTCCCAGTGGATGAACAATTAAAAATAGCCAATCAGAAACCATTGGACTTTAAAGAGCTGGAGCATTTAGAGTGACAGATGACGAAACAGCAGCATGGGCTTTTAATGAACAGAATGATATTGTATGCTTATAGAATTATTATATTTATCTTTATAGTTATCGTTATTAGTGTGACTGAGTATTAGTATATGAGGCTATACAGACTGCTTGTTTAGTTTTGTTGTGTCTCGTCTGTTTGGTGTTATGTGTTTTTTTCTTGTTGTTTTTTTCAACTCAAGCTCAGTTTCAATAAGCATTCTCATAAAGTGTCACTGCTAGCACAAACTATCCAAGTCTCACTTGGACGCACGCTTTCAGTTTTACAGCCGCCTGTCAGGTCTTTAATAAGTTGTTTTCTCTCTATAGTTTTTCTGCGCTGTGTAGGTGTTTTCTGAGAGGTAGCTGATATAAATGAGTGTTAGTTCGGCTGGTTCACGCTTCCTCCTTCTCCCTCTATCATTCTTGCAGCACATAAACACACAAAATATGTGTGCGGTGCCTTGCACATAATCACGACCTTGGCTGAAACTGATTCATTCCGCAGACGGGATATTCCAGGTTGGATAGAACTTAAAGTCCACTTTGTCTTGATAATCTTTCAACAGGTTCTAGCAACTTCCTCCTATACTCTGAAACAACATTCTCATGGCTGCAAAACTGAGGTTGTAAGTGAAGATTTCAGTTTTCATGGAGAATAAAGGCATTACATTTACCCTGGTTTACAGTAGCGGGTTGAATTGTGTGTGATCCTCAGTTGTTTCGTGTGTGTAGGTCAGACTTTCCTCTATGACCGTTTAGAAAGGTTGGTAAGTTTTTGATGTTTAGTGTTGTAAAATTTTATGAGGTGTATTAGACCCTCAAAATTACATTTTTAACGGTGCCATATAATGCACTGAGCAAAATATTTTAAATTGTTCTCTGATATTTACATAGAAGGTATGTAGCTTAGTTAAGGGGCAAAAATGCCCAGAAACGGTTTTACAGGTCCATTTACAACCCTAGAATTTGACCCTAGAATGAAAAGTCTTTTTTTTGACCCTAGAATAGAAAAGTCTATTTTGCAGGATCTTTAAACCCTCGCAATGCCTTGCATCATAGACTTTAAATGTAAATCTGTGACTGTAAACATAGATGCACTTATGCTTTCAGTACACCTCAGGTTGCACTGAAGACATTTCCCATCATCTCCTCTGCTGGGTCGGACTGATGACATCTGCTGCTCACGCTGGCAAGACTAGCGATCTTAATGAAATGAAAAGAGACGCTTCCAAAAATACTTCAGTGAAGAGGTTCTTTGAAACGTGACACCGGGTGACCAAATCCTATTTTTCTCGTTGGTGATGGACACATTCGATTCATGCTGACGTAATTTAGTGCCAACGGAAAACCGAAATAATCAGGTAAACAAACAAAAAAGTTTGATTAGCGCTTCCAGCATCCTTTCAGCACTAAACGCAACCTCCCTAGTCACTATGAGGGGCGTTTGTTTCTTATTTCACCGTTTCTAGCGTTCCCCGTTTCCACGGCCTTTGTTATGCAAATTGGCTCTCACACATGAGTTTGAGTAGGTGTCGCTAAGAGTTTCTTTGTGCTGTAGAGCTAAAGCTGGCAGAGGTGGTTTCTCTGCAGAATTATTTAGCATATAGATAATAAGATCCCATTGTCATAAGAACCATCTCAGTGGCTGTAAAAGTTTTAGCACATTGTACATCATCTTTGGCGGCTCTCAGGAGAGCTTTTGTTCTTCTCAAAACAAATCTGAACTGAAGATTTGGTTCAGGCCATTTGATTCAGCACTTTTGACTCTGATAATGCTTTCTTAAGCAATAAAGGAGATGCGATACAATGGCCAAGATGTTTGCCTTGAGCGCCGGGTTAAAAATGTAACACTGATTGCTTTTTCAATTAATCAGAGAGATTGCTGAGTCATGTCTCATTAGCTGACTGTTTGTGGATGTAAGGTGACTTTTGTGACTGCAAAATCATTGCAAAGAACTATTTATCATTGTCTATGTAGTGTTTTGATCTGATAGAAAAGAAATAGTGCTGTTTTTCAATGCATCTACAATGCAGGGGGATCAAAGGATGTATAAGCTGCATACCAATATACACTAACTTTCAAAATGATTTGTTCTGGCCATTAAACTGTATTTTTGCTTTTTTTCAAAAGGGGGTTCATAGGACGTTCGACCGTGCCTGACGCTGATCCAGAGCTAGTTGCTATGCTTTCCTGGGCTGCCAGGGGGGTTGGATTGAGTGGAATCCATCTCTTTGCTGGTGCGCAGTGACCCACCTTTAGTGGCCTTTCTTCCCGGAAGTGCATGATGAGCTCACTCGGTCGTGGAAGGCACCTTTTACTGCTAGGAAGCGACCCAGTGGCTCGTCCTCCTTCACCACCCTTGACGGTGACGCAGCTAGGGGCTACACGGGGGTCCCCCAGGTAGAGAGGTCTGTTGCGATGCAACTGTCCTAAGCAGGCTTCTACCTCCTGGCAGGGTAACCCGTTGCTCCCCTCCCGGGCCTGTAGGTTGTCATCGGCTCGTCGATGATGCCTACAAAGCTTGTGGAGAGGCTGCCTTCTCCGTGCATGCCATGGCGTTGCTGCAGGTCCTTCAGGCCAAGCGCTGAAGGTCCTGCACGAGGGTGGTCACGACCCGGAAGTTCTTCGGAACACTGTACCGTACGGACCTCGCTCTACGTGCGCCCGCCCAGTCCACCCAGGCCTCTGCAAAACCCGGAGGGAAGAGGCGTTGTAAGAGACCCTAGGACGGACGACCCAGGGATGGAGGAGCCTGCTTCTAGGAGATGGTGGACACACCACTCCTTCCCCCGGAGGAGGGCCGGGTGGAGAATCTTTTGTTAGTTTTATACCGACACTGACCTTCGGGTCAGTGGTTCCCAAACACTCGATGAGCAGATTCTCTATCTCTGGGTCCCCTGAGGGTCCCCTGGGTCCCCTGCTCCTCGTGACAGCCCCTCCTTGGCCGATACCTCTGAGGAAGGATCTTCTGACTCAGAGTCGGGGCACCCTTTGGGGAAGCTCCATGTCTGGCCCCTGGACGGGACGCGGAGGTTTTAAGTGACCTACCCCAAGCGGTAGTTGACACGATTTCTTCTGTGAGAGCACCTTCTACTAGAGCTGCCTACGCGTTGAAATGGAACCTGTTCATCGAGTGGTGTTCCTCTGGGAGAGAGGACCCCCGGAGATGCCCGATAGAGTCGTGCTCCTCTTTCTTCAGCAAGGGTTGGAGCGAAGGCTGTCTCCCTCCACCCTGAAAGTTTATGTGGTTGCCATTGCCACAAACCACGACCTTGTCGATGACAGGTCTGTTGGTAAGCACGACCTAATCATCAGGTTCCTTAGGGGTGCCAGGAGGTTGAACCCTCCACGGCCCCCTA
>JAUMHQ010000053.1:25938057-25948712 GCA_032361165.1 Enteromius paludinosus
AGCACTTCATCCCAAAGTCCATTGTTCTAAATCTGACCTTTATTTCGGTGTGAAGAATGAACACAATGTGAATCTCTCAACATGTATCAAGTAAACATGGAAAATGAAAACTCTTATTTACAAGATGCTAACTAATGCAACTGACATGCAATGTTTATGAGGCCATGTGAATTAAAAAAAAAATAAATAAAAAATAAAAAAATTGGAATGTTCATTCATGGATTCATTCATGTTCTTTGATAAATTTCATAGCCTTTTTGGTGCTTTACTCAAGTTCAAGTATGCAAACATATTTAATAATATGATATCCATATTTATTTATTTTCTTTTCATCTTTTTAATATGTATGTAGTAGATTGAGACATAGCCTATTGTTTATTATAGTGTCTTAAAAGTGCCCCTACTGTAGGTAATGATTTTGGTTTATATTTTGGTTTTGGTAGTCCCCAACAACAGGTTGTCATGCACTTTAAAGTAGATGATTTCAAGCTCCCTGCAAATCACTTTCCAAAGCCCAGCCTGCTGCAAAAAACATGACTAGAGGACCAGCAACATTTCGAGAGGGTTGAACGCTGTCAGATTACCTCATGTCTCATTGACTAGTGAGAAAATTTTACAGTACGTAGTGCCTAATATTACATTAATGTCTTCCATTCTCACTCTGTCTGCTTGAACATGATGTGCAGACATGCAGAAATACATACGCTGACGCGCAGATGAACTTTCCAAACATGACCATAGGCTAATTAGCATGTGAAACTAATATTCTTTTGCTACATACTGTACAAGATCATCATAGTTGAGAGCATGTAGTTTCGTTGAGTTTGATACCCTGTGCTATGATTCAGTCTTACCGGTTCTTCATCTGATAAGAAAGTGACACTGAGCAGAGGCTTGTACCACAAGACACGTACACAAGACATTTAACATCCTCTCATGAGTCAGCGGACTGTGATTGCCTGATCATTCAGACAGAATGCAGTGCCTGGTAAGAGTGACAGTGTGATAGAGTGTGTTCAGAATTCCCTGTGGCGATCAGCCGTCATGCTTGTGCCTTCATGTGCCAGGGGGGTTGCTTAAAGACAAGCCAAGTTAATTAGCGTTGTCAGTCTCTACCCCTGAATATCTCTTAGCCTGCCCCTTCTGAGACACTGCTGAGTTAAACACCAGCCCCAAAGCTACAGACAAGCTAAAAGTACTCTCAGTGTCTGTCTCTGTCATACATTTGACCCTAGACTATTCTTATTTCGTAGACTGCCTCACTAGGAAATGGAAGGAGATCAAAGACTTGATTATTGGAGAGAACTCATGAAATCTCAGCTTGAGGCAGTTTTCTACTTGAGGAATCATATTTAGGTACTTATGTATGTTCTCAGCCACAATTTTATCTTTTAAAACCAACTTTTGTATGTGTTTGTCAAAGTGAAACATGATTCAGAATTGTGGGACGTCACTGAAGGTATTGTCTTTTTCTCTGTTTCCACTTTGCTCAGATGTTCCAGTTCCCAAGAAAATGAGGAGGTGATAGACACAAGCGAAGAAAATCAAAGAAAATCGTGAGAGATAAAAGTCAGCTTGAAGAGATGCATTTCCTAGTCCTGGACTGTCAAGATATGCTACACCAGAGAGGATTGTGCACACAAGCTTTGAGTTGGAAAGTAGGGCATTAAAGGTGTCGGGACATCCTCTCACTGGTCAGCCTGAAAACTTTATGACATTAACATTTTATTTGCCCTGATATTTTTAGGACAAGCATGGTTACAACTGCTGCAGATGTACACGGTGAGAGTTATGTGACGTGAGATTTTGCTCTTGGCTATGAAACCATGATGCAGATGGGACATTTTCGCAAGCCTACCCTGCCAAAGTTTCATGGACTTGTGCAAAAAAGAGTATCAATAACGTTGCTCATTTAGCGTTTAAGTGCCCCTGTGGACTAATGGGGCTGAAGCTCAGGATACACCCAGTCCCTCTTTTGGATATAAAGACACTTGCTTGTAAAGACTCTACGTGCCAAATCCAGAACCTACTCTGACAGCATTACCACAAAGACTTACGCAGAAACCCTCAGTCATGTGACCTGAGGAAAGGACCAGTCACATGCTCTGCTGCCGTCGGCTGGTCTGTTTTATTTTATTTTTTTTATTACCGCAGCATTTACCATGTGCAGAGTTTGCCAAATATACTGTGTGCTATAACTGATTTTTTTTATCTAATTAATTGTTCATTCACATTTGACTTGTGAAAGCAGACAAAAAAATCCACACAGTCAAATTTTTATTAACATCTATGGTCCATAAATTACTCTTGGATAACATGGTGAGCAAAGAGCCCAACCATTTGCCAACTATTCACAGCCACAGCAATGGCAACCCAGACAAAACACCCACCACCGTGACTGTACGCTCAGTGCTCCTCAACCGGAACTCTCCAGATATTGAAAGCAGACTTAAACAGAGACGAAATCGCACACAGCAGGTACGATTTAAAGATTTGGAGGATGACGATAAGTCCAAGGATAAAAATGAGAAGGCGAGGAGTAAGAGCCCAACAGAGGTTCCACACTGGCAAAAAGAGTTGACAAATGGGCCCTCGCTGGTGGGGGCAGTCCGTGGGGACATGGAAAAGACAATTGGAGCAGTGACAGCATTCTTGAAGAGAGCTCCACCGCACCCTCTTACCCCTGGGCCTACCAGACGCTGCTGGGTCCCAACACATCCATGTTCGCTCACACTGCCGCTGCCAACTCAGCCATGCAGGAGTACAGCCATCCAAACCTCACCCAGTTTGCAGAAGCCTCCCTCGCTCTCTGCCACGCAGACTCGTAGTCACAGCCTGGGGGGAACTTGGGATGAAGGAGACTCCTCAGATGAGCTGACCGCACAGGTCTACGTTCCACCTTGTAGATCACAGAAGAGCTCTGTCCAACACTGTACCCCTGCTGAGCAATCAAGGTGCCAGAAAACTGAGGACAATCAAACTGCCTCTGCGGGTACATCAACACAACTTCAGCCATGTTCTTCTGTACCACAAAAACAGTCTAGAAGGAGAGGTAGGAGGAAATCTTTAAACAGAGCAGCAAGTGATCCTGGGAAACCTGAGCCTTCTTGTACTTCTCCAACTAAAACTGTGTACAGAAGCCACCAACAGTCTAACCAACTCAAGAAGCTTCCATCCAAAGTTGTGGCACACAGAACTTTGTCAGATATCGTGCCTCTGCAGCATTCCCCCACACCAAACGCAGGTCATAACACACCATGTAGTGTCTCTTCCACAAAGGCTGAATCAAGCAGTGATTCAAAAATCTCTGAGGTAGACCCTACATCTTGCCCATCTCACATTGTACCACCTCAATCAACCACATGCCCCAAAGAAACATCACAATGTTGCCCACTGCAGGCTGTTGCGGAGAACATTACTTTGACCCCCACTGTACCAGAGCCTTTGTGCACTCCAACAGCACAAGTCATATCCACAGTCACCACATCCTCAAGGCATGGGCAATCATGCATGTCTCCTGTTGAGTCTACAGGGCGTTGCTGCACACCTGGGATTCAGAATATGGCAAATTGCAAGACTCCCTCAGTACCTGAGTCCCAATGCATTCCAGATTCACATACCGATCCCACAACTCCTGCTCAATCCATGCCTTGTTTCCAGATGTTGGAAGAAACCTTTCCATGCTCCAACACAGCTGGCTTCAAGGCAGTGTCCTGTTCTCAAGAAGCACCTGCAGTTGCCTCTACGTTCAGTTCCATACAGCCATGCCAGAAGACTCCAACACAACCTCTGGCATGTGATAACACCTTAAATCAACCTGTGTACTCTGTGATATCGCCCACACAATCTGTAACTCCAATTCAGTCTGTGCCAAGGTGTATGAGTCCTAAACAGAATGAGCCATTGGGTAGGACCCCTACCCTTCCTGTACAGACTCCTATGTCAGCCGCACAGACTCCAGCACCTGTTCAGCCCTTATCATCTTGTAAAATTCCAGTGCAGTCTATATCATGCTGTGTCAAAGACAAACCAGCAAGCTTTGGCTCTCCGACACAACCTATGGCATCTCATAAGATTCTTACACAAACCCTCCCTCACAATTTGATGTCATTTTCTCCCGAGCCGTCCTGTGCCACTACCCTACGCCCCCCTTCACACTTCAAGGGCCCTGTTGCAGTTGCGGCACATGCCATTCCTGTTGCACAATCTGCACTACATTGCATTTTGGATCAACAAAATGTGGCAACCCATGTGGCTCCTTCCGTGCCAGTTCTGATTTGTAACCCTGCCACACAACCTGCACCAGGTAAACTTCCTGTCCAAGCATTGCCACACTGCAACACTAGTATGCAAAACGCAGTGTCTTGCAGTAATCCCTCCCAAATCATGCAACAATTTAGGACTCCTTCTCAAACAGTATCGCATTCCAAATCATTCCCACAAAACATGTCACCTGTTCTCTGTCCACGCGAGTCAATGATGTACGCTAGTAAACCCCAGGAAACTGTGCTTCCCTCTGCTAATTTCAGGCATTCCTTACCTCCTTACGCCTGCCCTCCACAGACTACTCTGCTGTACTCTAATGCTGGGGCGAGCCCCTCCCCTCCTCAGGCCTTCTGCTGCACTCAGGACAGACGAGACAGGAGAGAGTTCATGCTTCCTCCCCCACCACCTCCTCCTCCTCCATACACTCCCCGCAAAGAGGGCTCCTCTACTCCTGGACAGCCCCGTAAGCCTCCTGTCCCCAAAGCTGAGAGCAACAATGCCGAAAAGGACAAAGTGAAAACTGGGATAGTGAAGCCAAATGCCGAAGCCGGAACTCACCAACAGGCAGGTGAAACCCCACCTCCTATTCCTCCCAAAACTAAGGCAAGAGCTACGGTGAGGCCCACCTGTTTAAGTGGCAGACGGGCGATCCTTTGCCCAGAATCCCAGGCCAGTGCAAACCACTTGCCTCCTGCCGGGGGGACAAATCCCCAGGCCCCCCTTGGACCAGCGGAGGGCCAAGCGGACACTCTGAGGCAGGTGCAGGAGCTACTGGGGGGGCTTATGTCTGGGGCTAAGTGTAAGCTGGACCTGGCAAAGGCAAAAGAGAAACTGTTTGGCCCAAACGGCCCTCTGTACGACATTGGGGCTCTGCAGTCTCAGCTACACAGCCTGGAAGGGGTGTTGGAGACCAGCCAGAACACCATCAAGGTTTTACTGGACGTCATTCAGGATCTGGAGAAGAAGGAGGCAGAGCGAGACGGGTGAGTAAGCGAGTGAGTCAAGGAATAATGTGGCAAGAGGAGAAACTGAATTTCAAAGCATATTTTGTTGGTAAACTCAAATGGGTAACAGCAGTGATTCTTTTCTTTTTTGTGGTTGGTATAGAAGAAATGAGAGATATAAACAGCAGGAAATTGTTCCAACCCTCTGCTTTTGACTATAATCCTATGTTTATTGTCATTAACATCAGCAGTGATAGCTGTGATGCTTTCCAAACCGCCCTCCCATCTGTCCACTCATCAAGTTCATCACTGAGGGATATGATTGTTTTCATAAGAAAGGCCTCACTGCATGACTGAGACTTTTCAGATTTCTGTAGACTAATGAATGTTCCAACACATTTTACTTTGAAAAGTCTCAAGTAGGATGTGTGAAGACACATTCAGACTAAAAATTTGCCATATTCTGAGAGATGCTACTTTGAAAGACATCAGAGATGTATTACTTTTTAATGTAATGTTAAAATGTTAATTGAATTTAAATTAAGAAAGCATTGTTTGTCAACAATAAAGTAAGGCATTTTCAAGATATTTAAACACATTTTAATACATTTCTTTTTCATTAGAGTCAAAAACAGAATATGGCAAACATTATTTATTTTGTCTGATGCTACATTATATGGCTTCATAATACTATTACACACTCCTACCAAGCATTGGCTACTGATAAACTATGTGGATCAATGCATTTATAAAGATACAAGTTTTTCAACATGAGTTTGTGTAAGTAAGTTTACAAAAACATATTGTTACAAAGAATTGTGTTGCATTAATTAATCATAATTAACAAAACCGAACAAGCCATGAAAATACACTTCTGCTTTCATCATCTACAACATCGTTTTAAGAGCATAATTGGTGATATGTTTAGTATGCATCTGTGAATTCGTCACGTTATTGCAAAATTAATCAAAACAAAATCCTAAGCCTCATTATCAGCCATCAGCTGTTCACAGGCCATGAACCGTAAAAAAAAAATTTTCAGCTCTGCTGTGCCCTGTCAGACACTGCTTATACTTAAATGTATTTTTATTCCTTGAATAAGAAAGGAGCGTCATTATGGTATGATGGCATAATAATCATCATAAAAGATTAAGAATTTTTGATATCATGTGTCTGTAATGAGGTAGGGTTACTCGCTGATGGGGATGGTTCCTGAAAGGAAAGTGCCACCAATTTTTATTCATCTACAGCAAAAATTCAATTTCCAAGATAAAAAGTAATAAGCTAAAATTTCATGTCTGTGGCATACTAATGATGGACCAACTGTGCACTCCGATCTCAGATAGGTGCTCTGTGTTCGTTTTTGGCACATCTTTGTTCTTTTTTATATAAGCTGCTGTTTTATAAGCTAATTGTTTTCATACTGTATGCGGAAAAAGGGTGTTTATTTTGAAGGATTCCTTTCATTTTACAACTCTTTCATCGGCTGCTTTTTATTTCCAGAACTAACTGAAGTGAAATGACACGCCGTCAGGCAGCAACATATAACATTTTATCATTCTTCTTCAAATATGATCTAAAATGCATTTTATTTCAAAGCATTGACATTTGCTATACTGTAGTTCCTAAGTCACACCACTGAATTATTTTGATGCTATTAAATGTATTGATGAAGCTGTCCATTAAGCCAAAGCAAAGGGCTGTTTTGTGGTTTGTTTGCTGTGTCACTTTTTTACAAATCATTGAACAATATTTTTTAAGACAAACTCTATACTCACAATCAGAGGGCTATGGTTAGTTAAACATTTTGTAACACAAGAAACAAAGGCCATTGATCCATGTTTCATGCTTGTGAAAAAAGTCAACTTGAAATCAAAATGCACTTTCTTTATTTTCTTAATACACATTTTTTGTCTTATTGTAAGCAGTTGGTTGGTGCACAGTAATACAAACAAAAAATATTTTAAAAGTGCTGTAACTTTATTAACTTTGCCTTTGAAACAACTTTTCTTATCAGCTGATGTCACCAAGCTCACTTATTTTTCACGCCCTTCCCCTCCATCTGCATGACTCCATTCTGGTATGTATTGCCATTTCACAATTTTATTGAATCCTAAAATCAAGTCTTGTTCTACATTTTTTTTTTGTGTTGAATGCCCTTCATGTTGACTTTAAGCATGCATCTGTGTGGAGAAAATGTGAAACTTTGACCAGATAAATCCACGCTGATCACAGAGCAGAAACAGGTTTTCTCGTTTTCAGTTGGGGTTTGCAACTTCTCTCGGTAGCATGAAGCTTAGAAAGTAAATGGTGTCTAAATATTGGTGTCTGAATGAAAATGAACTCATGAAATGGTTCCTCAGGTCAGTAAATGTGTGAATGACAGTGAAAATCAGAATTTAGAACTAGAACAGAGCTGAAGTCAGTCAGCGGACTCAGCTGCCCCGGTTCACACATGACTCGTTTAAGAGAAGGCTTCCAGAAGACACTATGGCCTACATTAGGGCATTTTCTTGCTTTTGCGAGGGTATTTACAGAATGCAGAAGTGGGACAGTGCTCAGGAGATAAAACAGCTCTGTGTACAGCATAGGGAATCTCTGTTTTTTTCTTGAACGGCCATGCAAAACACAAAAACACAGGCAGAGATCAAAACTGTCACAATTAAACATGTTGATGCAAATTATACAACGCATGCATAAAGCAAACACAACACTTGAATGCTTAGTTTAGTCACTCGCGTGTTGTTCCTAACCTGCATGGCTTTGTCTTTATTTAGCATGAAAGGAGATTGACCAATTGCATTGTGTCATATTTTCATCTATAATTTATTTTCAATGCAATGCATAATGCTTTATATATGGCTTCAGAAAATAGAAGATCTTTGTTAAAATCTTTGTTTGGCAGTTTGTTTATGTTGACGTATTTATCTTTTCATGCTTATGTAAGTTATGTAAATGCTCTGAATCTATAACTGCAGCTTGTCCATCTCCACAAAGGTTGGTGTAATGGATTCAAGGGTTTCGCTCAGATGTGCATCTTATTTTAGCTTCTGTGACTGTACAAAGAGCATGAGTATTTTTAGTGAAGCAGGGCTTCATAAACCCAGGTTAAAAGCAGTGCTAACCCCCTTTCAGAATAAAAAGCATGAAACCTGACTCAACGAAACCTTAACAGAGTTTCAAAAGAACATAAATCCAGCATTTATCATAGTGGGAAAAGCCTTAGAAAGAAATTATTTTAAGTGAGGATCATTCGAGGCAATTTGCACATGGCTGTTTGTTGTAGCTGATGAAGGCCTGAGAATTACCACTTTCTTGTTCCTTTGAGAATGTGTGTGCAAAATTGGCTCATAATTGCTGCGTAGTATTGCTTGCTTCTTTGTTTGTAGCTCCTATTATTGTAATAACATGGTGAATGGTCTTGGACAAGGTAGAATAAAAAGCAATATGTAATTTATGATTCTGTGACCAAACACAGCTCCGTTTTAGACCATTAACCCTATTAAACCTATTGTTTCATATTTGCACATTTCAATAATGAAGCATTGCTGAAAAAAATATGCTGCACACAATCAGTCATCAGTCATCTGATTGATATTATATACTATTAAAGCTAGTAAAAGGCCTTTAAAATCTGAGTTTTGTGAAGTACAGCAGATGTAAGAATAACTACATTACTTTAATCATAAAACTATACTGCTAAAGAAGTGTCATTGATTTACATTACAATTTTACAATTAGGGCTGGGTGATATGGCTGAAAACTGTATCACGATATCAGTGTTTCATATCGGTCGATATCGATAATTATTTGTATTTTTTAATGACCCATTTAAAATAAGGACCAGGAAAAAAAAAATACTTGTAGACATTTTTATTTTAAACTTAACCTTCCTCTGATCATAATCCCCTCAGTTATTAAGACAGAAATGTCAACAACCATGGAAAACTCTAATTATTAAAGGTGAAGTGACTTGGTGACCCATACTTGGAATTTGTGCTCTGCATTTAACCCATCCAACGTGCACCCCGGGAACAGTGGGCAGCCATTGCTACGGCACCCAGGGAGCATTTGGGAAATGGTGCCTTGCTCAAGGGTCTCACCTCAGCCGTGGTACTGAAGGTGGAGACAGCGCTGGTTATTCACTCCCACCACCCACAATCCCTGCTGGACCTGGGACTCAAACCCGTGACCTTTGGGTTACAAGTCCATCTGCCTACCCTACCCACCTCTGCATGGTGGTCTGCTGCTTGTGCAGTGTTGCAGCTACAGATGTTGTTGGTTGAATACGGAGCATCACCAAATAGCACATTTTGCTTAAAATTTTACTGCTTTTAACTGACTACTGCTTGATAAGTCAGATATTATGGTTTACATTTTCAGCCTCCTCTTTTACTTGGATAATTCTTCTAGTTTAATGCCATGTTTAGCCATTTCTTATTTTCAGTGCATTCTTCCTTTAAATTAGTCATCAGAATGAAGAGTCATGCAGTTGCAAAGTCATCAAATATGTTTGATTCACTTCATGGTCATTGAATGTTTTTTTTTTAAATTACTTTTTTTTTACCACCCACACCTTTGGGGCTTTTGCATTTGTGGAGGCTAATTGGTGTAGGTGTTGTCCATAAGGCCTTGTCCAGGACCAGTTTCCTCAACCCCAGTCCTAATGGAATCTAGAGGAGGAAACTGGTCCGGGATCAGAGGATCCAGGGTTATTTTACATCAACACAGATGGTGGTGGGTGAGGAGGCTGGTGTGTGGCTCATGCCATCCACGTCAGAGCCCAGAGAACACAAACAAGGCCGTGGATCAGCCGGGCTCCTGATACCTCTAAGCTTGGGCTTACGCAGCCATCGGAGGTCTGGAGCGGCCAACTCAACAGATTGGATAATCAGACGCCGCTGCTGTCAGATGTAATCGAGCACAAATGTGAGGTTTAATGGATAATGTTGTTTGGTTAATGCAATTCACCCATCTGGAAATGTGGTCTGCGTTATGGACGCATGTGACGCTTGTTCTACTTTAATTTTTTTAATAGACATACATTGAAGAAGAACGTGTCTACATCGATTTCGAAAATTCCTGAATAGATTTTATTATTTTCTTTTCTTCTATCTATAGAACAATTTTTTTAATTTCTCACTGGCACATATGAGTTTAATGTGCGCTCTTTTGTTTATTTCGTTATTTTTTTATATTCCTGAACAGAAAGTAAAAAAAAAAAAATGTAGATGATTTTACATTATAACACACACACAAAGCATTTTATATCATTTTAATTTAATATATTCATTTTAATTTAACTTTAACTTTAAAGATGCCATAGAATGGAAAACTGAATTTACCTCGGCATGGTTGAATAATAACCGTTCAGTACATGGACATAACATACTGTGAGTCTCAAACACCATAGTTTCCTACTTCTTATAGAAATCAAGTGTTTGC
>JAUMHQ010000053.1:25996704-26017242 GCA_032361165.1 Enteromius paludinosus
AACCCAGAGTTTCCCTTATCTCAGGGTTAACTAACTCCGAGTTTTCACTTAACCTCCTTTGAGAAATAGGCCCCTGTCCTTTTAAGTATAATCTACAGTAGTGTATCTACAGAAAATGTACAAGGACCAACAAACTGCACACACTGGGACTTAAATACATGGACTAATGAAGGACTAATACAAAACACCTGAAGCTCAATAGGACACTAATCACAAAACGAGAACAGGAAAACCAAATATGGGCATACACATGGGGACCGAAACACTTGGCAAACGAACACAAGTCTGACATATATGTATATATATAGGAATATGAGACCATTTTTTAAACATTTTATAGGAGTATAAAGTGAATTTGGACAACAGTTAAAAAAAGGTTTGTTTGCTTGTTTATAAATCTTAGAGGAACATTATAATAATTATTTTATGCATTTTACATTTTTAGAAGAATATGAGACATCCCAATAGCACTTCATATTTGTTTTTTTAATTTGATTTTAGAACCATTTGATGAAAATATTTCACAAATGGGCTCATATTGAGACCATATTGACTTTAAAGCCTTGTTAAATATTAGCACGGTTTGAGACATTATTGACTTCTCTTCTAAAACTCTAGAGATGACTAAAACAAACTATGCATCTGCCTTTGCCATGTAAAGTACGATCGTTGTGCATCTCTATTCTCAATAACACAACAGCAATGCCTCTTAGAGGTGTCTTCCTAAACCATAATTTCAATGTCCAGTGTCTCTCACAATCTGACAGTCTTACTCCACCCTTTCCAGTCTCACATCGTGATCCACTTTCCATCTTCCAGACATCAGCCAATTCTGTGAAGCTTGGCCCGGTCCAGGCGTATCACATCCACACTCCATCAGCTCCAGGAAACTCTTTCATTATCTGCTCATCCTCTCAGAAATCTCATCCCGTCGTTATATGTAACTCTCCGTTTGCACTCTTACTTTACTGGGATTGTCTCATTGGCCATGTTCAGAATGTAATACTAAAGGTTGCATACTGTACAGCTTGAAGGAAAGGTAATTTTGTAATATAATTGAGATACAGTTTTTATTAATATTTTTAATTGCAGTAATTTAGTTTGTTTGTTTGTTTTTTAATTAAATATTTAGTGCTGGGCAATGATTAATCATGAAGAACTGCATTCAAACCTCAACTTTTTGTGAATATCTGTGAGTATTTATTACATAATTTCAGTTAATGTTTATTTTATAAAACAAGCAAACTGTTACATGTCTGTCTGGTCATAGTCTCGTTTTTCGTGTCTCCTTGTGTTTATTTTGATATTCCCCACGTGCTTGCCCTTATTTGGTCTTTCCTGTGTTTGTATGATTATTAGTTGATTAATCCCCACCTGTTTTCCTCACCTGTGTCCCATTCAGTTCATCAGCCCTCTGTGTATTTAAACTGGTCTGTTTGAATCTACCCCTGTCCGTTGATTAATTTTGTAAATGTCACAAGTGTGTTGATGCAAAGTAAACTTCTATTCTTTATTGACTCCTTCGTTGAAGCCTCTTTGAACCCACAACCACCGCAAGTTACACAGACAAACAAAATATATTTTTAATTATTTATTTATTTAAATTCAGTTTTTGTTTTAGTTAACGTTGATATCAGTATAAATCAGTGTTGTACAGTTGTCAAAAATTATGTTTAATGCAGTTTTGCATTTAAAAATATTGAATATACCTCAATCTACAATAAAAAAATTATAACTAAATGATAATAAATATATTTTCATGTTTTATAATAACAATAATAGTTAATAGATATTTATTAAGCAATATTTATTATTTTCTTCTATAATATATTGTTTTGTATATATATATATTTGTTTCTGCAAATGAACAGCTGTGCAAATAAGACATTTAGATTTAGTAGCTAATTGCTTTCATCTATACCAACAAAACTTTTTTTTTATGGATTTATAACAGCTCTTTTAGGAAACAATTGCACCTTTTACAGTGTGTGCAACTGTGCCATTCTGAACATCCCTATGGTTTTCATTAAGCTTTGGGTTACTTTTTTGACATTTGCAATCTTTTAACTGTGTTTGATGTACACTACACAAGTCAATTCTGACACATGAAGATTGTATTTGACAGACTGACGTGATGGTGACATAATACTAAATGCACTTGTAATGTCTGTGCCGGGGAATTTAGAAGTCAATCACCCCATATGACACCGTCGGCTCATAAATATGCAGGGAAGTTATTTAACGCCTTTCAAGACTGCTAATGTCTTTACATGCTTCCATTCCATGGATTCCGGTTATAGAGATGCTTTATTCCCAGAGGAGCTGTGAGCTTCTCCCACTGATGCTTAAGATGCTCTAAATTAGGACAAATCTCGTTAATACTTCTTTACCAAATTCAGCCCACCCATATTAGCCCTATCCTCCCCATTGATACGGCGCCAGCTCACACAGAGGCCTGTAATTTCTTGCATAGGTGAAAAAGCTTCTGAAAAAGCTTAAAATAGAGGCTCTGTACCCAGCATCTCGCTTACAAGAGTGTCGTCAAATTTGGTAGAGATGGTGTGAATGAAAGACGGTAGCGAGGGGAAGGGGTAGAGGAAGTAATATCGAGTTCAGACACTAGTCCATCCATTCTCAGGACCAGAAGCGAGGTAATTAGGACTGCTGGGAGGGACAGAGCGCTCCTCTTCTTCTCAGCAGGTCTTTTTTTCTGAAATGATTTATCTGGAAGGAGAAAATGCTGGAAGCGCCAGTGGGTGGAACGACGCAGGGTTTGATTCTCTGGACCTGGAGCCTCATGCATAAAACTTCACTTTGTTTCCATGCATATCAAAAGTTTGTGCAGAAATGGGAGAATATATGCGCTTCGATGAAAAAGTGCTGATATCAATATCCTGTAGTTTAAAGGTTGGGCTGTTCTAGCTAACGAAAAAAAAATTAATGTTTTAGTAAATGGACCAATTCTCACTATTAACTATTTGCTTATTAGCATGCCTGTTTTTAACCTATTGGCTGCAGACTCTTTAAGAAAACAAAAGGTCAGTGAATGATGTTTAAATATTTTGAGAACATTTTTAAAGGTACCACTGAACAACATTCTATTAAGTTTAAGTTATGAAAACATTAATTCAGATGTTTTCTGAACATTCAAATGTCTTGGTTATGTGAACATTAAAGGGTCATTGACTGGGTTTTTTTAAGGCTTGATTGTGTTTATGGGATGCCATCTAACATGTGTTAATGCTTTGCTTAAAGAACTATTATTTTGTGTATTTTGTTATATGTTTATAAAACACATTATTTTGTGCAGCCCCTCCTCCTGAAACAGGTTGATTTGTACAAAGCTCATTGTTCTAAAAGCCAGATGTGCTCTGATTAGCCAGTTATCCAGTGCACTGTGATTGATCAAATACCGGAAGCATGTTACTCCCCTTACCATAATTTGATGCTGTGTCCTGGCGCTATCACACCAAAACAATAAACACCTAAAAAATTAGGCATCAGTGGGGATATAATGACTGATTATCATGGCTTAGTACTGTCTGTTTCTGCGTCGCGCCTCGTAAACATAACGCCAGGTCTGCATGTGATCAGAAAAATGACAAACGACAAACAGCAACCGCTAACACTACCCTTCACTGCTCAAAACTCATATTTGAATAGTAAGTAGCAGGTTCTTTTTACAAAAAACCTAATTTACTTAAAGGTTGAGAGTCAGAACGTCTAAGGTTACGTAGGGAACCCACGTTCCCTGAAGGAGGGAACAGAAACGTTACAAATGGGATCTCGCTTGAGAGACCAATTGTCTTCGAGTCTTTGGAAAAGGCCAATCAATATTGGCGTACAATAATCACAGCCAGGTGCACCTTATCACAACGCCAGCATAAGAGGGCACGGCTGGATTGCACTTGCAGGTTTTCACTGAGGAGCCAAGTTACCTTCATGGAACGTAACCTACGTAACCTTAGACGTTCCCTTTCAGTCGAGTTCACTCCGACGTTACATACGGGAACAGACCTGTGGAAAAGGCCACAACCCTGAGGCAGCATTATGCAGAGACACCGGTGCCGACAGGCATAATGGATGTTAAAGCCACAACCTACTGGTGAAGGAAGTCCTGTAGGAGCACAGTCAGACCGACTGCGGGGCAGGAGGAAGAGGTTCGCCTTGGCATCGAGGAACCATTAAGGGGGACACAGCAGCAAGCCAACACCAGCCGGTCTTCCCGCTACGTGCTTGTCTGATTTAAGACACGGGGAGACACAGCCTCTTCGCGGAGGTCATAGAACCTGGCGCAGCTCTACAGATATCTGCTAATGAGGCACCGTGCACCAACGCAGAGGTGGAGTGAGCTCTCAGACCTAAGGGGCACGGCTCTCCCTGGTATAAGTAGGACAGGGAGATGGCGTCCACCACACAATGGGCTAGTCTTTGTTTGGAGACAGCATTCCCTTTCTGCTGATCTCCAAAGCAGACAAAGAGCTGCTGGAAGTGTCTGAAGCTCCTGGTGCAGTCAATGTAGAGGCGCAATGCGCGTACAGGACACAGCAACTGTAAGGCCGGGTCTGCCTCCTCCTAGGGCAGAGCTTGCAGGTTCTCTACCTGATCTCGGGAAAGGTGTGGTAGGAACCAAGGGCACGTAGCCAGCCCGGGGTCTCAGGATAACGTGAGAATCGGAGAACTCTAGGCACTCTTTGTCGACAGAGAAGACTTGTAGATCCCCTACCCTCTTGATGGAGGCCAGAGCAATCAGGGGTGCTGTCTTTAGTGACAGGTATTTCAACTCGACTGACGCTAAGGGCTCAAAAGGAGCTAGCCGCAGGCCGGTTAAGGCGACGGCAAGGTCCCAAGAGGGTACCGACTCGATTGTGTAACCAACGCTGAAGCGGTCTCATATGAAGCAGCCCCAGTGGCGTTACTGCGGCTGCGGCTGCTATATGCCCCAGGAGCCTCTGAAATTTCTTGAGAGGAACCACTGTTTTGTGCCTGAATGATCTCAGACATGTCAGCATGGCCTGCACGCACTCCCCCATGAGGTGGGCAGTCATTTCGATCGAGTCCAGCTCCATGCCGAGATAAGAGATCCTCTGCACTGGATAGAGTTTGCTCTTCTCTCGGTTAAACTGAAGGCCCAGATGGCTGAGGTGCCGTAGCACCAGGTCCCTGTGCTGACCCAACAACTCCCGTGAGTAAGCCATTATTAGCCAGTCATCGAGGTCATTGAGGATGCGGATGAACGTCTGGCATAGGGCATACAGAGATCCCTTCGTGAGCTTGGTGAAGAGTCGGGGAGACAGGGCCAGGCCAAATGGGAGAACCTTGTACTGATACGCTCGACCTTCGAACGTACCACGGGGAGGACGCACCGGGAGCCATCTCGCGAACGAGAGGTGGGTCCTCAGTGTAGCGATGGTCATGCGCCCACAGTGAACGCATGAGTCATCCACAAGCGCAGCCTCAGCATGCTCCCAGCCCAAGCACGAGAAACAGCGCTCATGTCCGTTTGAGGTGGAGAGGAAACTTCCACACTCAGAAACACATGGTCGCATAGACATCCTGGAGAATGGCTATGAAACCGTTTTGATGCCCGGTTGCCCAGGGAGGACCTCTCGCGGCACCGCGTGCACTCAGTGGGAATGAGGTCTCTCGATGGCAATCAAAGATTGGCTTACACAAGCCTTTAAAAAGGCTACCAATCTCACGGGATCCGCTGACAGCTGCCCAGGTCTCTGATGCTGCAGCGGCGAGAGAGCATGAACTCCGGCAGGAACCCTGGTTCTGAAGACACTCTTCTCTGGCAGGCTTGAACACAAACTGCATCGACGAATGCTCCGAAGCGAAAAGCTGCAAGTGCAATCCAGCACTCCCGCTGTGATAAGGTGCACCTGGCTGTGATTATTGCACACCAATATTCATTGGCCTTTTCCAAAGACTCAAAGACGATTGGTCTCTGAAGCAAGATCCCATATGTAACGTCGCAGTGAACTCGACTGAAGGGGAACTTGAATTATGTATACATATTTTGAAAGCATTCTATTACCCACTTTATGTTGTTTTCCGTTTCTTTTCTGAACATTCAAAATGTCCAGTTATTTCTAACCTAGGCTCATTAGAGATACGTGCCTCTTCATACATTTCTCCAAAACGAACAGTCTCACGACCAATTTGCACATATTCATATGAGGTGTAAAAGTTCGTACAAATTAGTACGACGTCACAAGTATGATTTTGTACGATTTGTCTAAACCCCAGTGTCAGGTAGGTTTAGGGGCGATGTTATGTGTAGGTCATTTGTACACATTCATATGAATTGACAACTCGTAAAATCCGTACGATTTAACAAAAAACATGAATTCGTACAAATTGGTACGAATTAGTCACTTCGTAAAATATGTGCGATTTGCCGTGAGATGAACACTTTTATTCTTTTTCACACAAAAGTATTATTTACAGGTAATTTTTTTATTAATAAAGGCTAATTTTCACACAATTGGTTGCAGAATTTTATGTTATAACATTAAAACATTTTTAACATCAAGATTTGAAAACTGAATTTTGAACGTTGTCGTACTCAGTAGCTCACGTGAAACGGCATTGCTCTTAGGCAGTGAAAAGCACTGGTTTGAATCCCGTGAGAATGGTTAGACAAAACTGAAAGCCCACAAAATGTACCTCAAGCAGCATTATAAAAACACTACAATACGTACCTGTACCAACCTAAAACAAATGTGCCGCTATTACAGATGTTTGCCGACCAGAATGAAGGTTTTACCGCCGCAGCGTCTGCAGAATGCACTTGCAGCTATTGACTGTCGAGTGGCACTTTAACCATAAGTTATCAAGCAAGCGCTTCAAAGCATGTTTTGGCAAATAGCCGTCAGCTTTGCCTCACTGATGTGTTATATTTGACGGCAGCAGTCAGCGGAAAATTAAAGAAAAAACAAACTGTGGTTAATATTCACAAATTACAATTTATTGGGCTACTTATGAAGTTATTTGTGTTTCTTAGAACAAAGAAAACGGTAGTTTACAGTAGGCTACTTTACATCAGAGCTTTAAAAGTGTTAGCCTATTTTAGTAGTCAAGGAAACATTCATGAATGTGCAAAATAAAAATATTTAATCACAAGTTAATTAATATTGAAAAATTTGTTTTATTAAAACAGCAACAGCGTATATTTTTGTCGGTATTAAGCGTGTGTTTTAGCGCCACTCTCTGGACATCTCCCTTTAAAACTAGTAAGGTACATAATAACAGGGTTGTAGAAATGTATGTAGATGCATGTATGAGTCTGAGTTGGTTATTTGAAATGTTTTAAAAACATAAAGGAACATTCCATTTTATTCCATATTTCATTCCATTTAAATACCATAAGACTGAACAGCTTGCTATTAATGCTTCTGGAAGAATTTGTGTTCATTACCTTATTAGAACGTTCTGAGAATGTTACCTGTCAGCAGAGATTATTCTGGACCTTGGTTTAAAACAATTCATTGCACAACTGTGAAAGAAACTGAAATAATTGGCTTCTCTGTGACTTTGGCTTATCTGTTTTGCACATTTATTTATTTATTCCAATAAATAAAGAAAATAAAGTGCTATTTATCTGCATATGACAGACAAACATGACACATTTCGCTATACCACAGTTAGGAAAGATGAACTGCACATTCTATAAATGTCCTCACATTCAAACTAGTTGAGTTAGAGTTATACAATTCATCAAATACATAATCATGATTACAGCTCCTGTGATTAATTATTAAAAGTATTGATTAGATATACAACTATTTCTATTTACATTTTTTATTGCAACCAATCACAGACGTGTCCATTGTGCTCATGAATACAATACTAAATCACAGGTGTTTAATTCTGTTCATCACCTTAGACTCAGCACAAAGCTTTAAAATGACAGCAGAAAGCATTGTTGGGTTTTTGGAATTGTAATGCATAAAAATATGGCTGAATTCAAATAGTACAACCATCAAGTTTGTCCTATATTCATCATTACTTGTTCCTGTCGTTCTCTTACTTTGTTGGATTTCTATAAACATCCCGTTTCTGAGAGTCACCTTTCATTTAAAAATTGAGGACCAAATTCATTCTGTCCACATGGTGAAATGAAAGAGCTCTCTGTGCATCTCTCTAGCTGTAGAATTGCCTTTTGAATATGACAGATGAATTTAGTGCTTTTTGAAGACTCCCTGTAAAATCCTGATGGAACGTGAATTTTTAACATAATTCGGAACCAGTCAAATAAAATTATTTTCAAGAATGAAATAAGACTGAAAAAACATTCTTTATGACAAGTTTGCTTGTATTGTATCGAAAACGTCTTCCTTACAAAGTTAACCCTCGTTCCCTGAAGGAGGAAACGGAGACGTTACATATGCGAGTTCCCATATGTAATTAACCAACCAAGACACACAGAGCCCTCTGAAAGACACACTGAAATGTAGACACACTGTATGGCCCAATAATAATGTTTTTTGAAATTTACAATGAACTAAAAAACAGCAAGTAACACAATTAACATAACATTTTATAAAAAGTATAAAAACTGAAATTGAATTTTCTTTTAAAACATACTTTAATAATCTTTTTTTTTTTACAACATTACAAGTTATTTATTTATTTGTATACTTTTTCTTTAGCATTTAATAGTGATTTTATTAAATTATTTATTGAAAAGTGATTACCTTAAATTCATACTCGACAAATTTCACTCAAACAAACAATGAGTTAAAGGGTTATTTCACCCCAAAATTACCTTAATCCTCATGTCGTTCAAAATTCATATGACCTTTGTTCATCTTCTGAACACAAATGAAGATATTTTTGATGAAATAGGAGAGCTGTCCGACCCTTCATGGAGAGCAATACAACTGAAATAATCCCAGACCCAGAAATATAGTAAAACTTTTGGTAAAAAAAGGTTTATGTGACATCAGTGGCTCTACAAAAATAACATAATTTACTCAACCATTCTGCTCCCCGAGTTACATCTTCTGCCATTTTGGAGATTAATAATGTATTTGACGTAATCAGCATTTTGAAGCACTTTAAAAAGGCAGAAGACGTAACTCTGGGGAGAAGAATGGTTGAGTAAATTATGTTATTTTTGATTTTGTTGTGCAAATAAACGCATTCTTGCAAAACTGAAGTTGAGCCTCTGATGTATTTACTAATTTACTACGTTTCTGGGGCTTGAAAACATTTCAGTTGTGTTGCTGTCTATGGAGGGTCAGAGAGCTCTCCGATTTCATCATTTTAAACATCTTAATTTGTGTTCTGAAGATGAACGAAGGTCTTACGGGTTTGGAACGACACGAGGGTAAGTAAATGAAAGACCGAATTTTCATTTTGGGGCGAACTGCCCCTTGCAATGTGAAGCTTTGCATTTGTATTTACAGTTCAAGACAAATCATTTCTCATTTTCTGACTAGTGATTATTTTCAGTGTTCTACACTGATGTGTGTAGTTTTGTGTGAACACCACATCTACATGTGGACTTTGGTCTTTAAGCCGATGCGGAGTGACTGACTGCAAGGTAAGAGGGTGGAAGAGGGATTTTTTGAAGAGGTTTAAAAGTGCTTTTGTTACGGAAAGCACATAGTGTTCCCTGTCTGTCTGACATGGGTGTTCTCTGGGGAGTATCGTAGGCGAAGTGTGTGAGTGCATTGACACGGGAACCAAGGTAGCACTCGATAAAGGTAACTATCTCTCTCTCTCTGCAATAAATTGAGTGCGTATAAATATATATAAGAAGAACAATGATCTCATTAGTCGCATTTAGCATGAAGAGTTATGGCCGTGTTGTTCAGAAGCACTCTATCCGTACTCTGGGAAAGCTGCTTCATGTCCACATCAGCGTTTGCCAGCTATCTGGGCCAGTGCATCATCAGCAACAATCCCAGCTGTCAGCTCTGAGCTGCAGACAAAATGTCAATGCCAAACCCTCATATGCATTTATATGTGCCTTTATTTTTCCGCAGGCTATAGCTATTTTGATGTCTTCTGTTGAGGGTTTTCCCCCCTACATTTTAAAGGAACAAGCTAGGTCACACACACATACACACACTTCTGTGATCATATACCCAAAACTCAGAATGCCAACTTTTTGAAGCAGAGAGTTGGTCAAGCTGCACTGTAACATTATACTGCATGCACAAAATTGGGGGTCAGAAAGTTGATGAAAAACTAAACATTTATTAAATCAAGTGTAACCTCAAGACTAATCAATGGGGCTGCACGTGCCCCCTCAGATTTTCGAGCCAAGTGGAATTTGAATGCAGCTTCCAAAAGACAACAAATAGCCGATTAATATTTTGTATATTTTATGTGACCACAACTGCGTGATTAGAACTTTCAACGCATCATAACATCAGCAGCTAAATTAAAATCCTTGAGCCAGAGACGGACAGGTTTTTACAGCACTGCAAGAACCAATCAGAGGTGTTCAGACGAGTCATCGATAAAATGCTGTTATTTTCTTCACTCGCTCGCTGATTGAAAACCTCATCTTACGGATCTTACGGATCTGTAGGATATTTATTTCACACTGTAAGTTATAATGTTGGTTCATGTAAAGAGAAGTGTGTGTTTTGAAGCTGACACTATTGCATATGCATTAATATGAATTTTCCTTTCAGACACAACATTTATCGGAGGAGAGTTTTTAAATGAATCACGCAATATGATTTACTAAGGTTTGCACTAGTCAGTGTACTTGTGTTTACCACCCCAAAAAAGCATGTCTTGAACCAGATGCTAATTTGCATTTCTCTTGGTAGAATTGGTCATTATGGAAATGTTCTCCTTAACGCATGCATCACTGATAGATCAGCCGCAGAACTTTTCATTTCCATTAGTGCTTTTATGGAATTACACTCTCAAACATACTCTGTTAAGTAAATCTGGCCCTTTATTGGCTACAAACTTGGGTTAGTAACTTTTCAAAACCCTTAACCTGAGAGAATTAAATCAAAGCCAGCATAAGATATTCACTTTAATTCAGAATTTACTCTATGATGCATTTTTTTTTTGCCTCAATAATAACCGTAAGCCTCTCTCTCTTTCAGTGTGGAGCATGACTTCCGTCTTCAGGAGGGTCAGGTGACGCGAGCGTGGAAGGTCCCGGAGCAGCAGGAGTCGGAGCAGAGCTCTCCTCAGCTGGTCTTTCCTCCTCCGCACCAGCAGGACTCTCCACAGGCCCTTCAGACGGTCAAGAAGAGCCGCAGGAAGTGCTTCTGGTTCCTCTAAACTCTCTGAAATAGCAGGACATGGCATGACAAGTCAACAAAGATGGATTCCAACCAACTCTAAGCCTCTTCTCTTCCAGTCCTTTGGTTTATCACGTTTAGAGGCACATATTAGCTTGACGAGGAGCATTAATTTATTGTCTTTTTAAAAAATCAAGATTAATGCATTTAAAGGATGCTCGCTTTGATATTTCAGATTTATAATCCATGGAAAGTCTCAGAAATGTCCTTTAAGCAGGAATTCACCCCAAAACAGCATTTTGTCATTATGTCCTATTTATCTGTTCCTTGAAAGGACCGTAAGTATTTTCTTATGGAATTACAAGTTGAGTGCTCCTGATTGTTGACCAATCAGAAACGCTCTTGAGCTGTCAGTCATTTTGAGTCTTTGTTTTTGGAAAAGAGAGGACTGCATCTATTTATTCTGATTTGATTTATTGCTCACGGTGATCAGAAACTGAGCAGGGGGAGAAGGGGCTTTTTGTTTGGTTCATGTACCCTTTGAGCCAATACTACCTGAAAAGGGATGAACGTCACAGCAGACAGTGATTGATACACAGTGACAGCAAGAGCCGGGACGCTAAGGACACATTAAAGAGAGAGAGATGAAAGGTAAGAAATGGAAGCAAGATTACTGATTCATCATTTTGGAGCAATGAGGGTCAAAACACCAGCTTTTATACTACGAAAACCTTTCAACGAATCAATTATTCCACATGCTTAACGCTTTTATGTAGATGATCTAACAACTATACACGCACGGACAATGTTTAAGGCAGAGATATTGGGAGAAAGCGAATTTAACGAGTGTGTCATTTCATTCTTTGTGAATGCTTAATTTCAGAATCCATTAAAAGCTCTATAAAATATTTTACTACACAAAATACTGTGTCAGGTGCTGATTATTTGTTTTTCGATCACTGAGTATTTAATCACAGATGAATGCTTTTTCACAGACTCATGCACAACACTCTGAAGGTGGGACATTTTCACCAAAGCTACCAGAAAATACAGTACTGTGGTGTGGAATGAAATAAAACTGAACAATAATCATATTTGTTGAGTCCTATATATTTAGCTAGTGAAGTTTATATTTAAATAATATACCAATTACTTACAAAATGATGTATTTTATATGGGCCATGAGTGCTATATCTGTTGACCCAGCTAACAGGGAACATTCTCATGATGCTTTTTAAAGTTATAGCATGTTAGGAAAGAATGCTCTCAAAGCATTATTTATGAAGCATTCTTTTAACTATGATACAGAGACATTCTCATTAAATCGTTCTCATTAAAGAAAAACAGAATTCAGTTTTCTCAGAACATTTCAAAACAACATGCTTTAGTGTTCTAAGAAATATTTTTGTAACTTAATTATTATAATGACAACAACAACAATAAAAATTGACATTTCAGTGTTCTTAGACTATATATTCAAATTAAGTTTTATCAAACTGGGCATTTTAACATTCTAAGAATATTAAGCATACACATTCAAATAGCGTAATATTGGGTAAAAGTTAGTTTAACTAACACTGTTAGAAAGATTTTGTAACATTTAAAGGAAAGAAGAAAAGTGGATGTATTACTCAAATAATCTGGTTCATTTCAAATGGTTTTCCTTCTTATATCCACTGATCTACATGTGACTATGTATCTATATACGTTATCTGTTTTAGATAAGTGCTTATACCTAGATATTTAAAAGTCCAAGTCCTGTAAATGGACAACTTTCAAAAAGACTCACTGATTTGAGTCGTTCATATTCTTTTTTTTTTTTTTTTGTATAAATTCATCTGTTAAAGTTTGATGTCACGCTATTTTGGGTTCAGCAAGCTTAAGCAGCTTTAATGCAAGAAAGTGTATAATCAAGAGTCTTACTTTAGTAGCTTGACTGTTCTCTAACCCTTGCGAAGCTAGGTTTAAAGTAGCTGTGAAGAGCAGACCTACTTCACTTAACAAATGTAATAAAATGGCATCACAAGTGTAACCCTATTAAGATTTTAATTTATCGCAAATATTCTTAAATGAGGATAAATGGTATGTTTATTTGATCTTACAGGTTTAAAATAGCACATAAAACTTGGCACATTTAAAGTTGCCACTTTAACTTTTTCCCCCTTTGAAGATTTTAAGCTCCTGCTCTTGTGTTTGTCAGGGAAGCTCTGTGGTGGAACACAGGTGAGTGCAGCCAACTTCACTCATCCACTCCAGCTAAATTCAGTTCAATACCGGCCCGAGGCTGAGGAAGACACTTCCACTGAACTCTACACGCTGGTGAGATCCGCTGGGAGTTTTGAGTGGAAATGCTTCTGTCATGTATCGCGCTGAAACATCTTCCTTCTCTGGCTATATATCTCTTGACACAAATACATGCAGCACAGGATTCCTTCACTCTTTCTGTTCCTGTAATCTATAATTAATGCTAACGAGTGTGAACCTTTACTAATGTGCCAGCAGTTATTGGTTTAAATGGGAAACGCTTATAGTCATTTTCATACAGTCATGGCCAAAAATATCGGCACCTTTGGTAAATATAATCAAAAAAGGCTGTAAAAATTAATCTGCATTGCTAATCCTTTTGATCTTTTATTTAAAAGATTCACAAAAATCTAACCTTTCATTGGATAATAGGAATGTAAATGTGGGGCATATACTGTATCATTATGAAAAAATAGTTTTTTCTCAAATACACAATGGCCACAATTAGCAACACCCTTTTATTCTATACTATTTGAAACCATACCATACCATTTGCCAGTTTAACAGTTTTAAAGTCCTCATCATGTATTAATATGTTGTGTAAGAATAATAAATTAATATAAAAAAAAGGAATGCATGAGTTATTATAATATTGCAAGTTGAGTTATTTTTATTAGTAATTTTAATTTATTAACAAAAATATATTTTGTTACTAAAATATTTATTACTTGATGTATAATTTTTAGTATTAGGTGATTTATTTATTTATTATTTAATTATTTTTGCTGTGCCCTCAATATTGTGGTTTTGTTAAAACACTTTTCTTAATGACATCATCTTCCAGGACGTGACAACATTTTGACAGAACAACAACAGCACAGTAAGTATTGGTTAGTTGTTTAACATTCTGTGGTTTTAGTTGGTTTGTGTCACTCTCAAACATCCTTCCAGTTTTTAAATATAGAAGTCAGTGAGATGATATTGAATAATCACAGCTTGTGTGCAATATTGTATAGACCACTCATTACCCAACAACACACTATTTTATAGTCAATGCCAGTGAATGATTATCAAGCAGAATGGATGATCCGGCCACCAATAAAGAGCAAAGCAGGCGGGTTTAAGATATTTTGTCACAAGCTGTCAGATCTTTGCATAGACATCTAAAAAAATCTGCTATACTGTAAAAGCTGGAATCGATTTTTTGCATTTCTATTAAAATTCACTTGAGTCAGATCTCTGGCATCATAAAACCCCAGAATATGAAATATTTTACAGAAGAATATAAAACCTTGTAGGGAGGCATTTTCAAGTGCATATTATACACCTAAAAAATTATGTCTGCTGCTTGTTTAATTAACATGAGATAATGAGACTCTCTAACATTTTGACAGTTTCATTGCTTTCAATCCAGCTGAATGTGTTGGCATTACAATATTTAATTTAGTTGCATTAATTTAAACCAGGAAGTTCACACAATGATTTGCATGAAACTGGATCCAGAAAGTAAATATAGATTTTTTTGAGTGGTGCTTGTGAACAGAATTGCACAATTACTGTACATAATTTAACACACAGTTTTGTTGTTATTGTTGCTTAAATTGAAACTTGTTTTGCATGTTAGTGTGTGCTAAACTTTTGTTCTAAGAAAATTTCCCTTATGTATCCATCAAGTTATGAAAAATGTTATTTCTGATATTCTCTGAACAAACATGTTTATGTTTTAAAGTTGGTTATGAATGTTAAATAACTTGAATTTTACAGTTGAATGTTCTATGTATGTTCTGTAATGAGCAGTAACATTTAAACTGTTAAACGAACATCCAACTCAAACATTTTAGAAAAAAAAGAAATTAATTAACATTTTTATGCTAATGTTTTCAGAACATTAAGTTGACAAAACAAATGGACTGTTAAAGGGATAGTTCACCCAAAAATGTAAATAATACTGTCTTTACTCACCTTTATAATACTCACCAGTTATAATAAAAATGGTATTTGAATGGGTTTAAATGGGTGATAGCCGTTACACTTCGGAAGACGTGAGATAACGTGCAAGTATTTGTAATAAAACGTCCCTCACACGGCTCATAGGGTGAATAAAGTCCTCATGTAGCGAATCCATGCACTTTTGTACGATGAATATCCATATTTCAAACTTAATAAGCACTTTTCTCTCACATCTGCTGTCTGTGGAAACCGGAAGAATGTTTTGGCAGAATGTTGTGGTCAATCATTAAATTAAAAGAAACTATTTTAATTAGATTATTAGTATTTAAACTCTGTTTCCACTCCAAATGCATTTACATGGTAATTTTATGTTATGAATAGGTTATTTGCAAAAACTGATAAACAGCAGTTTGAAAAAAAAAGAAGAAGAGCTGATTGACATGCATTAATCTCCAAATATGGCTAAACATGTTGTCAAAAAAGCCAGTATTGTCCACTTTTAAGACATGGCGAGTTAACTTTTTACTGCAGAAGCCAGCAAACACCCTTTTAGAAATGTTTGTGAATCAGCGTGCTGTATTTCGGTCAGGTGATAAAGAAAGGAGTTTTATAAAAGCTGAGTAGAAGTGATCATGGATGCATAATTTTGACAAACTTGATGAACCTGTGATATCTTCTTCTGCATGTAAAACATTTAGAAAACCAAGATTTCTTAAACTCATTTGTGTAATATTGAATTTGCCATCTCCTGAATTAAATGCCATGTCATATATAATGAAAGAACTGTTTAACTTCAGACACAGCACTTTACAAAGTCACTGCGGCTTCCTCTGTGAATGCTAGCTACAAAAATGAGCTGTTTTTCCAAGGACGTACAATTATAAGAATGCTGACATTGAGTTTAGTCTGCACTTTTCAGGAATCCGTTGTTTTTTGCTTAAACCTAATAAATGACAAATGCAGAAAACAAAACATCAACAAAATTACGATGTGCACACAAACATGGTGTCATCCACCCTTATTTAGCCTTAACTAACATCAAGACTAAAGAACAATTTGGTGATGCTTTTGCCATGCGACTTCAAAGTGCAGAATATGACTAATGGTGTATCATAAACATAAATAGCAATGAGAAAACATAATGGCTTATAATTCATTATAAAACACACTCAAGCATTTGAGGATCCATTTAAAAGTCTAATAACCCCTTGAAGGTATTAAATCTTATTTAATAGGGCCAATAGACAAAACATCATCAAAAATAGAGAGCTAATCAGTGTTACTAACATGAGGCTTGAAATAATGATATCTTCTGTACGCTTCGCTCTGTCTCATTGAGTGCTCATTAAAATTAAAATGAGAATATGAAACACCAGCCACATTCATGTCTCTCTGTAATGGTGATTTCCAGAAATGTGATACAAAAAACAAATGCAATACAATCATTTAAAAACAAATCTCACCGAATAACTCTGAAAGGTAATGACATCAACAATAACAGGAAACTGTTAGGACTGTAAACTGATTGCAAAAATTTGCATTGCTTTAGAA
Source organism: Enteromius paludinosus (assembly GCA_032361165.1). Classification (NCBI taxonomy): domain Eukaryota; kingdom Metazoa; phylum Chordata; class Actinopteri; order Cypriniformes; family Cyprinidae; genus Enteromius; species Enteromius paludinosus. The sequence continues at coordinate 26,013,675 of JAUMHQ010000053.1, forward strand.
AAGCAGAATCTTGTGGTGGAGTAAATACAACAGAAATGTAGTATTTTTACATTCAATAACTTCTCAAAGCCCGGCCTTGAACATATTAAGTATATCTTAACTGAAACAAAACATGCTGGATTGATTGTTGTATCCAAGTTTAACTTTCTCTGTACTTTACAGTCTAGCATTGTATTTATTTAGTTTTTGTTGCTTTTGTTGATGTTGTTTTTGGACATGTGTTGCTTTTCTTTTTTTGCCTCTGGTCTTTTGTGAGCAAAAATTGCCATTGATTTTGACCAGTACCATGTTTTTGTGAAGCAAGTCAGTGTGTGGGGCCAGATGCTTTCTAAACATATGCTATTAGACCTTGTTGTTGCAACATTTGTATATGATGCCGCATATTTTATAGGCTGAAATGTTTTTTTTGTACGGCCAGATGAACCTCTTAAAAACACATGACTGTTTAATAGAAGTTAAATTTGTATTCAAAGTCTCAGAAAAGAAAGAAAGTCTTACTCAACATTTTTACACCAGTGAAAATGATTAGAAACAAACAATAATTCAGCTGGTGTGAAATCTCACAATCTGACTTGATGGGGTTTCTTGACCAAAAATAAAGGATTATACATTTATTATTATTACAAAATATTGGATTTTTTTTTTTTTTTTTTGGCCTACTTGTTTTCTTTCAGTTACAGGTTTTTATTTTTTTTATTTTTGGACCTGACTGATCAAAGTCCTCATTGAAGTTTATGCACCTCAGTTTTGGAAAAAAACAACAACCATTGTTTGTGGATGATTTTGGCAATGTTCACTCAAAAACTTAGTTGCATAATCTTAGATCAATGAGCCCTCGATCAATCAGTTCCAAAAACTCTAGAAAACAAGCTGGCAAATAGATGGAATCCAAAAATCCAAAGACTACTGTATATAGCATAATGATTTACAAGCAATTTTTTTTAATGTGGGCCATGCACTTCTTCTGGATCTTCAGCACAGCATAAAAGTTAAATGTATTACTAAAACAGTTTATGGTATTTGTGATAAAAAAGCAATTTATATCTTTCAGACAAGGGAAATTCAGTGCTATAGGAGCAATGTTTATGCACTGTGGCAAGCCACTGTCATCCAGTGTGAGTGTGTCAGTAGTTCTCGATCGAAATAAGATGCAATGTAAACGTCTGGTTACGAGAGGCAAACCCAAAGGTGAAGTCATTTGAAATGGGTTGTCAGTACCTCTTCCCGTTCGATGTCAATCAGCCAAACCCGTTGATTCAACAGCCATGCTGTCATGCCCGATGCCCCGCTGTCATAAAAATCTCATGAGTGTCTGTTTGCTTGTTCCAGATCCAGCACTAGTCATTTCGAATAGGTTCAAAGCCATCTCGTCTGTAGTGTGAGTCACAAAGAGAAACTCAGCGGGCATGTAAAATGTGCTCTACAATATGCATTCAAAAGGAAAGACAGATAGTCTGACACCAGTTCGACAAGAAGTCCAGAGGAAAGGACCAAAATGCAGCAGTGGATTTGCTGGATGATCTACCAACCCCTGAGGCAAGTTTCAGCTACAACTTCTGTTTCCTGCTGTGGAAGGAGAAACATTGCCCCGGGCTTCCCTGGAAATCACACAGAGAACCAAAACCAAAGGCGAACAGCTGGGGAAAAGCTACTGTCCCCGAACACACTCCAAGGATCCAACGGTTCCACAAATCAAAGACACCAAAGAGGCTGAACTTCCCAAACGGGGCTAAACTAAACTAAGAGGCCAGTTAGTCCCTGTATCTTTACAAACAATCAAGCATTCTGTTTGAACAGTGATAATGCTTTTTTTGTTGTTATATTGCATCATCATTTTGATATATAGCAAAATAACAGACGCTGAAGAAGGTTGCGTTGTGTCTAAAAAGTTAAAGCTGTTTGTATTTGCACATGAGATGGACTTTTTTCTCCTTGCGATTTTTTGGATTATTGTGGTATACGCATCTAGACTTTTTTTCAATGCTGTGGGTTTTTTGGTGATTTCGCAATTTTGTGCATAACAAGAAGCACAATGGAAAGGAGAAATATGAATTGCTGTGATTTATGTGCTACAATCTGTTGAAATTCGTCCCACACAACTCAAATTATCTTTTGCCGCCCACAAACACAGTGAGCCAAACGTCAACTCAATGACTTTTTAAAGAAAATGCTAAGGTTTGTGTGATATGCTATATATGGATCTGGTGTGATATGAAAATCTATAGTAGACTAATCAATAATCCCTTATAAACCCTTATTAGGGTCAAGAAAAACAAATCTAGTTTGTAACCTAAAATCAGTTCAGTTTGTCACCCCTGATGTATGAAGTTCAGCTACTTTACTGTACATTTGAGGTATGGATTATTGTGGAATAAGGCAAGGGCTTAAAGTTGAAGGTGCTCTTGTATAAATGTTCTTTCTCTTTCTGAATCAGAGGGAAACCTTGAGATCTTAATGCACAGCTCAGGTATTTCTCATGGCTAGACTCGTTTAGAGCTCCTGCTGAAATTTAAGCATTAGCAGAAATCACAAGGCAGAAACAATAACAATTTAAACCCAGTAAAAACAGACCACTGAGAGGACATGGGTCCACTTTAATATCGCAGCCACGGCTCCTGCGTGCCAATAAACCAGCTTATGTGTGTGAAATTCAGGTAGCGTACTCTTCACTGCCGCACAGAGACAGAAGTATAGAAGAGGAAAAGAAAGATATGACAAATCAAGAGAGAAGGAAAAATATGAGCTGGATTCTGTGCATGAGCGATTGAGAGAGGAAAGTAGGGTAGAGAAGAAGAACACACAAAGCATGCTGCATTTGTAGTTGAATTAATTCATGCCTCTGGCAATAACAAAAGCAGAAACAAGCTGATAAGTTCTGACAAGGTGAACAGGCCGTGGCTATAAGCCCCCTTAACCACTGCAGTCGTACCTACAACATTTAAACATACACACACAGGAGCAAACACACACAGTAAAAATAGAAACAAGAACAAGAAAAAGACTGAGTTCAAAGAACAGACTGCCAAAAATGAATTGCAGCAAGCCCTGTTTATTTGTCTGCTCCAACTGCACCTGCTTCACTAAAGGTGTACTAAAATGTATACAATGTCTTTTAAAATATTTTTTTCTGTTGAACTTTGTGATCTGAAAATGGTGAGTATATAAAAAGAAGCGTGTTTCTGCTAAAATGAATATCAACAACTTATAATAAATATAATAAAATATAGTGCTGCAATATTTCAACATGTAATGGTTAAACTGGATTGGTGTTTAGTATGGAAGCTTGTTTAAATAAACAAATTGAAAATAAATAAAAAAGGTAATTGCGACATTTTGTCTCGAAATTCTGACTTTTTTCTCACAATTATGGGAAAAAATATGAATTGTGATATATAAACATAGAATTACAATATATTAGGGCCAAAATCGCAACACTCAGATCCACGATCCTGTGTCGCGGTGTGATAAGGGTGCATCGCGATACACCCCGTGACTACCTTGAATTGTGTGCAGATGACATTTCATGCACGGTTTTGAAATGAGCTTGCGGCTCCCGTTTCTTTGCGTG
>JAUMHQ010000053.1:26073409-26085045 GCA_032361165.1 Enteromius paludinosus
TCCACACTGGATTCTTGATTCATGAATCATATTTATGTACCTGTTGACTTGGTATTTGAGCATGTGGTGACATTTACTCCATAAACCTTTTGGTAACACTGTTGAAAGACATACAGACTTGTACCTCTGCCACTTATAAAGCCTTGTTTAAATTTGATATCCCACATGATATCCATTGTATTCATCTTTGAAATCAGGTTGTGAAGAATCTACAGTATATTCTGAGTGGTCATGTTGAGAATAAAAAAAGAGTAACTTTAAAGCCTAAATGAAGTCTGAATCAACACTATTCTTAATACACATCTTTTTTAAATGATTCATACACCAGTGCATTTAATGCATATTTTTCATAAGCTTCCATCCAAATGTAATTTTTTGCTCGGCCTCTCAAATGACTTTGCTTTTCGGCTTGTGATTTTAATGGAAAATTAATGTTATTTGTTTTCATTTTAGGTTGTTGTTGTGGGTCATGTAACTTTTTTTTTTTTTTTTTGTCAGTAGTTTTAGTGCTATTTAAATAATGGATGGATACAGTAGATACGTTTGTGGTCAATTTCATTTAAAAAATAATAAATAAATAAAATTAAATGCTTTTTTTGTCCAGATTCTCAGAAAACAAATTTCTTAATTTTTCATCTATGAATGTGATTTGTAATTTTTCTATTCTATTTAACAGCCTTTAAACGCCTTAAATTGTGGAAGGGTGATTTTGAAGAAATGCGTACACCTTGACCACACGGCTTTCACAACATTGATAATAATTAGAAATGTTTCTCGAGCATTAAGTTGGTATATTAGAGTGATTTCTGGAAGAGTATGTGACACTGAAGACTGGAGTAATGAAGCTGAACAATTTTAATTTGATCACAGAAATGAATTACATTTTACAGTAGTCAGAAACTCTTAATAATATTTTACAATATTAATATTTTTCTGTATGTGTTTTTTAACAAACAAATACATCCTTGGTGGCACTTTAATTCTCCTGTTACAGTTACAGTAAAACTGCTTCTAATGTGTGTGCCACAAGTTTGTGATGAAACCTGAACATCAGGTTACAAGCTACATAAGTGAAGCACATTTCATTGAGCCTATTTTCCGATCTCTCATCTAACCAATCAATGACCCGCCACGTTCATCCGGAGCTCCTCATGTCAGGGTGATTAATAGAAACCTTGTGTCACTTGTGTCCAGATGGGCTCAACAGGTGCTTACTGTTCTGATGTTCTCACTCTGATAAATATTTAGACTATACCTAACTAGGCATATCTTGTTGCATTTCAGATTAAGCTTTTGCGTTTTTATTTCTGTAATGTGATGTATTTCCCTAGTGATACAGCAGCAAGTGATGTTTATAATAGCATGCACTGAAATGTGCTTTAAGACAAATTCTGTTGACTGACTTCTTCATGTTGACCTCAGCAGATATTTGTGGCTTTGTGTAAATAACACATGTTGTATTGGATCGGTTTTCCCGTGACGGGCTAGTTGGAGAATTTCCATGTTTATTTTAGCTTCTTTAGAAACGATGATATCACTTCCAGACATTCAAGTTTTCCAGCTTTGAAAGGTTGGGAACTGATATGCTGATTATGTTAATGGATTAATGAGAGAAATTCTATAATAAATTTTTATATTGCTATTAATTAGACGTGTTTATGGAATGAACACTGTGTGTAATTATAGTCTCACAGTTAGGTTGTGTAGGATCTTGAAGGTCTCCATCCTCATTCCTTTACTGTTGTTGTGTTTTTGGTAAGACTTTACAGTAAGGCTCTATTTGTTAACATTAGATAGTTCACGTGAACAAACAATCAAAAATACTTTTTAATATTAGTAATTAAAGTAGCGTTTAGTAATATTAGTTAATGTTAATTTGATCATTTACTCATTCTCAGTTAATATTGGTGTCACACCTGTGTTTTTTCACAATTTGTAGTTTTCATTAACTTTTGTTGTGTTTTCATTCCTTGACCCATCTTTGATAATGTTTATCAATTCTCCTGTGTCCTCATTAGTTGCTCCTCGTCACCTGTCTGTCTCTCATTACTTTAGGTCTAGCTTGTTCAGTTGTCCCTTGTCCAGTATTGTGTATGTGAGTGTTGCTCCTATACGTTCTGTGGATTTACTAAAGACTGTTTGACTTGATCTTCATCTTTTTGCGGGTTTTATAGACCATGTCACATGACGGTTGGTAGCCTACATTAAAGGGGTCATATGGTGTTGTTAGAAAGAACATTAATTTGTGTATTTGGTTTAATGCAATGTGTTTACGTGGTTTAAGGTGCAAAAAAACATTATTGTTTCTCCTCTTCACTGTTCAAAACTCACATTTGAATAGTAATTAGCAGAAAAAGTAACTTACTTGAAGGTTGTGAGTCAGAACCACCAGACAGTTAGAATTGCCCCATAGTCTCTGTGCACAGCCAGCATAGACTGATCTATGCCAGTAATATGGGAGCGCACCTCTGGTGCTGACGCGTGCTGTAAATCACATACGCCAGAGGAAAACAGATGTCGCGATGCTCCCTTATCACACATTTCGGTTTCATATCGTGTAACACTTAACACTGATTTCTAGTTGTTGCCTTCTATTGTGGAAGTGCAAAAAAAAGTAGCTTCACTTTCACAACAACACACAGCGTCTCCAGAACATGGCACCTGCAGCAACACTACAGCCAGAATAATAGCTCCACCTTCTCTACTCTGTGATGTAGAAAAGTGGGGACGTGCTTAAACGTGCCATTTTGTGTGTGTGTGTGGGTATCTCTTTGGTTTTGAAACTGTAATCTTTGCAACTTGAACTTATCTGTACACCTTATAATACTCCCAAAGAGAAAGGAAACCTTGAAATCGCATGATATGATCCCTTTAACTAATTTTATCTCATGCGACCTTAGTACAGTAAGTGGTTTTGTATCTTTATTTTGATTTATTGTATTATTATTATTTTTTTTTTTTACTTTTAGAATTGTTAAGCTTTTGTCACTTTTAAAGTTTGCCTTTTATTCTTATTTAATATTTATATTTAGCTTTTTATTTAGTTTAATTTTCTATTAATTTTATTTAGCTTTATTTTAATTTTAGTACGTTAACTTATTTCGCTACCAGTTCAAAAAATACTATAGGTTTTGTAGAAAATAGTAGAAAATAATGTAACTTAGAAAAGTACTATAAGTATTAAATTTCACAGTTGTGACACATTTTGAATTAGAAAGACTAAAATATTACTTTCTACTCCAATTATACTCCAATAATCTTTGTTTTATGTACAACATATTTTGCTTCAGCTTTTCTTTCAGCTTTACTTCAAAGATTTTTTTGGGGGGGGGGATTCTTCATGGAAAAGTAAGGTAATGCTGTTGTCATGCAGTTGTGGGCGATTTTGGTTTTATTTGGTGAGACAGTGTGATGTAATTGGCAAACAATGATAACAAGCTGAAACAGAACCAAACCAACTCGCCCTGCGCACATGTTATACACGCCTTCAAGACTTAACTTTCGAATATCATAAGGGTCTGTGTCATGGAGAAAAAAATTGACTCATCTTAACAAGTTTCACAGGAGTTTGACATTTTCCACCATCCTCCCATCACTTTTGTTTAAAGCAAAAATGTTGCATGAAATGTAGTTTTAACATATTTGTCAGTCAGTACTACAACAGTGACAGAAATTCTACTTATTTTATTTATTTATTTTATAATACTATGGGTATTTTAACTTCTTTTTTTACGCTTAATTGCAGATTTTAAAGTTTTTCAATACATTTTAAATACTGCTTTTTTCTGACTACTTTTCGTATTTTTTCTCATGATCGAAAGATATATTGATGTTTATGAACTCACCATCTTGAGATTAGGTAATATTATATTGTATTATTTTTTGCAAACAAGCAGATGTTTTTATTTATTTTTTCTCAAGTTGCCCGGTTGTGTTGAGTTTCAAGTTCTATTTTTGGAAAGAAAAGTCCCATGTGTTTTAGTGAAATTCTTCATGCACTACGATGCCATATGTCTTCGATTAATGCATAAAAAATCAGCAGTTAAAAAAATGCAGTTAACATGCAAATTAACCATAAAGTTAAGAAAATATCTGATACAAAACTCTTTACGAAGCTGACCCTCTAGGCATCTGTGAATGAGAAAAGATTTCAAGCTGCATGTGTGAGTTCGGCACACTTTCTGAAGAAACAGCATAGTAGTGCACTACACATCACCCTGATTGTCATTTAAGCAAGTGGAAATACTCTGTAATGGAGAAATGGAGAGCATTTGACGTGATAATTACAAACAGGTGACTGATTTACCAGAAAGTAGTGCTTGTTGATGTTATATGACAGTTATAATGTCATGTGCAGTGGCATCTGTTCAGATAAATAGTAAACAAATGGAAGATGTGAGTAAATTATCTGTAAAATGTCTCTTTCAGTCATTTTCCAAACCTGTTAGAAGTGGAAGTGAAAGTGTTGACCTGCTTTTTGATAATTACTGCCACATCAGTCGATAAAAGCATCTCAACACAACTTCTTATGTGCTTCTGTGCGTGTACATCTAGCTGTAACTGAACTCAGAAAATGTCCCTGGCTTCTGGTCCCAAGATCTGGTTTGTGTCTTCATGCTTCTTGAATGTCACAGTATCTGCTATGTTGGGAAATACATTTTTGTCATGAATGGGCATTAGATGAAACATATATGGCTAGTTGGTTTTCAATGAGTTAAAAATAAACAATTTCATTCCATTATTTTACCTTTTTTCTTTATATGTGACATTTTAAAGTTTGCATGTCATTTGCTAAAATGTTTTACCTGTATTTTGTAATCTCTATGCCTGAGAGAAACAGCATGTTCAGTAAAGAAAAATGTAGGATCAAAGTTATTTTTAGCCATAGAAAATTAGTAGATCATGAATGTCGTAGATACTCAATTCAATTTATTTGACATGGGACATGGTTGTACATAAAGGGTCTATTTTGGTACTTTAAAGGAACATATTAGTACTTAAAGTGTGCATATTTAAAACCTAATAGGTACAAAAGTGTATATTTTGAAAAGGCACCACCCCAGTGAGTTTTAGGGTGTACTCACACTAGGCAGTTTGAACCGTGCCCGAGTGCGTCGTTTGATTAGTGTGAGAGCTCCGCACCGTGCCCAGCCGCAGTTCGTTTAGCCGTCCCCTGGCCCGCTTGAAAGAGGTGTGCCAGAGCACAGTACAGTTGGACTCGGGCGCGGTTAGCATGTAGTGTGAGGGCTGACCATGCTGGAGCACGGAAAAGGATGTGCGGAAAACCAACAAAATCTAATCAAAATCGAATAATAAAACTGTTGTTTAACAATAGTCTGTGAGAGGGCTGTGGACCTAAAAATGACCATCCACAAAGTAAATAGAGCGATGGACTCCATTGCGGTCAGCGAGAGCACCGCTCTTCCTGTTTATCCTGAAACCATTGCACTATAATGACGCAAGCGTACTTCGGCACAAATTCTGAAACCCTATGTGAGTGCAGGCCGGAGCCCGGTTCATGGCAACCAAGCCTAGTGTGAGTACACCCTTAGTACCTTTATTTCTCAGAGTGTATGAATTTTCAGATATCATTCTAATATATGCTGATTGAAAGAAACTTTCTTAATATTATAATATTGACTTTTTTTTAAAGAAACAGTAAAGCATTTTATTTTTCAGGATTCTTTGATAAATAAACTTCAAAAGAACAGCATTTATTTGAGATACATATATTATAAATGTCTTTTCTGTCACTTTAGAACAATTTAATGCATACTTACTGAATAAAAAGCTATATTCTTTCAAGGAATATTTTTGCAGATTTTTGTATTTTTATTTGCAAACATTTATATGTCTGTAATCTGTATTTATAAGTGAACGGGAGGTTTAGATTTTTTTTTTTTTTTTTATATATTTTTAAATGCACCAAGGCTGCATTTATTTGATATAAAATCTGTAAAAACAGTAATCATTTTAATGTGCTCTAAGACAGAGCTCTGCTTGTGTGTGACTCCCCATATGCTTCATAAAGTTTCCGGCTTCTAGTTCATCCTCTTTACGTTTCTATGCATATCTCCACAGCACACTCAGATTAAACTTGTAGGATTATTAAATATTCTGTTTGCTCTTATGTCTCTGTAGAAACTCTCTTGAACTTGGACGTATAGGCGTATGTTTTGGCTCCAGGGAGAAGAGAGTATGGGTAATATATGCTAAGTGTGTAGGCATCTCAACACCTCAAAGCAGTAGGAGGGATGAGCAGGACGAGAAAGAGAGAGAGAGAGAGAGAGAGAGAGAGAGCGTGTATGAGTTCGTGGAAAGGCTATTTAAGGGCAGTCCTTGTAATTCACAGCACTCTGACTGAAATCTCTCATATTAAAGAGGTGTAGTGCTTTTATCCTCTCTCCCTCTTCCTTCTCGCACACTTCAGCCCAGAGGCTCGGCGGGCGGACGGGCGGACGGGTGCGTGGAATACATCACAGACGCTCTCAGATCTTCCAGCACGTGGAGAGACGGAGACAGACGGAAGCTGGAGGTCCTCACCTCGTCGCTGTTGTTTGATTCTCGTCTTCTGCACCTGATTTGCTCTGCTGCAGGGAGGCGCTGGAAGCTCCACTCATCACCACAGGTATCTTTATCTACTTCTTCCCATTTATAATTTCACCAATTTCTTCTTCTTTTGGATGCAGTGCTTCTTTTTGGACTTTGCTTTCACTCTGCTGTTGAGCCTCAGGAGAATTTCTGTTGTGTAGAGATTCTTAATTATGCTACTTTTGGTATCAACATTATCTCATATGTTTCTGCTAAAACGGCACTGTTTTAAGTTTAACTTAATTTTGAGATTGCAGACTTTGATTTCTTGGCAGGTCTGAGACATTAAGACCTGAGGTGCATGTGAAAGGACTAGGTTATATTTCTAATGCCCCATTCTTTTGACTCTCCTTTTGATCTCATTGCTGTCTCAGGGAAACAGTTGAGACATTGAAGAGATTTCTTTTCTTTTCAGATGTATTGAAACCTAGGAATTTTGTATTTCTTAAAGGTTCAGTTAAAGAGATTCTTGGTCATTTTAAGCATCAACCTTGTCTCAGATGTTTCTCCTAAGAATGCTCATAAAAATCATGCTGATCGTACAGAAGATTAACTCTCTAAGAAACTTTGATTTCTTGGCAGGTCTTAGACATTAAAATCTTTTCTGAAACTACAGGACAAATGTGAGATCAATGGACTGTTTTTCTCTGGAGAAGCAAATGAGACATTAAAGACATCCCATTTATGTATGTGTTGGAAGCCAAAGAAAAATGAACTATTCAGCTCTTTGCTATTTGAAGTATCAACATTGTCTGAGATGTTTCTCCTAAAAATTTTTCCCAAAAATAGATGTTGTTGAAGGTACAGTAGAGTCAGCTGTTATCAAACCATTTATATTGTATAAAGCACATTTGTTTTTGATTGCAGACTTTCTTGGAAAGTCGAGGTACAGATCTCTTCTGAAACACCAGGAGACACGTGAGATTAAGAGGTTCTTATTCTCATGAGTAGGAGGAGACGCCTTTTGCTCTCTGTGTGATCTTATTCCTGTCTTGATGAAACAGTTGGGACATTGTGCTGGAAAAATGTATTTCTCAAAGCTTCAACTGAGCAGACTCCATTAAGTTCTTGTTTATTTGAAGTATCAACTTTGTCTCAACTGTTTCTCTTAGAAATTATCCTAAAAATAAACTAGTCTCATTCAAGTCATTGAAGTGATATAATTTTTATTTTCTTCCCAATGTACCTTCTGTTTAGGATATTTAATTGAGTTCTCAATTATTTTTAGTATCAGCTTTGTCTCAGATGTTTCTCATCACATAGGGTCAAGACAAACTTATTGATTTTTTTAATGCAGACTTGCACGGTTCTTGGCAAGTCCGAGGTTTTAAGATCTCTTCTGATACTTTAACAGAAGCACCCGACTCAATTTGCTCTCAATTTAATCTCATTGTTGTCTTGGAGAAACAACTGAGACATTGAAGAGATATAATTCTTTTTGGAACCCAGAGGAGAAATGCATTTCTCAGAGTTCTCTGTTATTTGATGCATCAAATTTGTTTCAGAAATTTCTTATAAAACTTTTATATTATTCAAATATAAATTCAATTCTTATAAAATTCAATTATTAAAAGAAATTAAAATGAGTCCCAAATGATTTGACTGTTATATGATATGAATACATAGGCTATAAAATGCATTAGTAGTTGATTTGGGAAATGTAATAAGAACGTTTTGAGTTCATATCGAGATCTGTCTAAGTTTATTTTGGCGAATTTGTGTGTGTATATATATATCGATGTTTTTGAATATTTCATTAATGAATATGTGTGCACATATAGAGATTAAATGCGTTAGTATACATGAGGTATTAAGGCATGGCCTTCATGCAGTGAGCATGTTCATGTGAGAGACTCTGACAGACTGATGAAAGGCAGAAACTAGTGCGGTCTTACTTTGATTTCACCTGGAAAAGTCATGTACCCATCTTTCAGTTTGTGCCTGTATAAGACATGAGTGAACATCATGAAAATGACATTGACAGTGTCAAAAGAAGAGAATGATCTGTGGGAAGCAGCTGCTCTGTGTGTCTGTATTTAAGGGCAAGATTCCAGGCATTGTGGTTTCTGAGGTTCAGGTGTATAAACAGACCATTACTATTTAATGTGTGGCTCTTGCTTAAGCAAATCATTATTATTATAACTCTGTGTTAAACTGTAACGTACAACTCGTCCTGTACTGTTTGTTACGGATATGAGTTTTGATGAAAAGATTGCTTGATGATTTTTGGCCAGGAGACAATTAAATGATCTGTCTATATAGAAAGTGTTTTTAAAGAATAGTTCATACAAAAATGAAAAATAGCTGAGACCATCTCTCCCTCAGACCATTCAAGATACAGATGCAGAAATGTAGCATTACATCACTTGGTCAGCGGTGGATGCTCTGCAGTGAATGGGTTCAGTCAGAATCAGAGTCCAAACAGCTGATAAAACATCACAATAATTCACACCACTCAAGTTCATCAATCAACCTCCTGTGAAGCTAAAAGCATCACCTCTGGCCACAATACAGTACATGCCAATGATTAAAAAAAATAATGCTTCTTCCCATGAAAAAGTCAATTTCCTCTTCTCCATCACATCACAATACTATGGAAGCCCGTTTCCGCCACTGAATAAAAAATAAAAACTTATATTGACTTATGTCTATATCTGTGAGATAAAAAGTCAGAATGGTGAGTTATTAAATCAGAATTCCAAGATATAAAGTCGCATTTCTAACTTTATAACTCACAACTGCAAGAAAATCAGTCAGAATTGCAACATCAAAAGTCGCAATATCCTTTATATCCATAAACAGCTTCCATGCAACCCACTTACTGTTTTGGCTTGTAAGCAGTGCTTGTATTTCTCCTGATTCAGGCTGGATTTTTCAATGGAGAAGTAAATATCATAGACACCGGTCTCTCATGTTGTTTTGCATTGTTGAGTTTTAGAGCATTTCAAATCACTTCCTTATACGGTTTTAAAAAGTAGTTGCTTGATTTTGGAACAAAGAATGTATTATTGATACAACAGATGCCTTTATATGAGGAAATGTGCAGTATTTTCGGATAGGAAAGTAGAGAATTGTTTTGATGACACTCAGTGGCCCCATAAATGACAGTACATGGTGTTTTGACTTCTACCACACTATTAAATGCAAATGTGTGGTATTTTTGTGGTCATTACTCAGTATGATAATGCAGAATGTATTAGGTATGAATTATTGTAATTCATTTGAATGTTCTGAAGCTCCAGCTAAAAACCAGATGGCCTTTTTCTTCACCCTGGCAGTTTTAACTGCAGCTTTATGGAAGTGCATCAGGTGAGCACAGCGGGACCTTTGAGGTTTAAGACCTGAGGAAAGGGCCATCCAGCTGAAATCAAAGGGCATAAATTGTCAGAGGTCAGCGACTGACGGGGGTTTATGATACCTCTCCTACGTGCGGTTCCTCCTCTGATGGTGTGGAAGGAATGATGGGAACGGAGAGAAAGAGAAAGTAGAAGGTGTCTGGGTCTGTCAGGACAGCTGGAGTGAGACCGACCCATGGCCTCAGGGCTTCACTTAAGAAAGAGTAAAAGAACATTGTATGAGTGTGAATTTTGAGGGGTGTTTCTTGGTAGACCAATCTGCCATTGTATGATAATGGCCTATTCATTTATTCCAGATTGTGTTTGAATAGATTGTCAGAGTGTGAAAAATAAAGAGAAATTGTTGGGTAAGTTACTCTTAAAAGGTTATTAATTAGCTAGTAATTACATCTTCTACCGTGTACTTTGATTACTATACTAATTACTCTCTTAGAACATATATATGTATATATATGTTAACTGGAACACATTTTTTTTTTTTTTATTTTAACTTCATGCAGACTAAACTAAAACTGAAATAAAAATGTATAGAAAACTACCATATATAGGCATTAAAAAACTAAAAAAGATGCAAAAACACAAAAAAGGAAAAAAAAAAAAGGAAAAAAAAAGAAAAAAAAAAAGACAAAGAATGCAAATCTGGTTCATCAGTTAAACATTGCATTTTGTTGAACACTATTCTACACAGTGTGCTCTGGTTAAATACACACATTTTGCGCTATATTGTACATGCAAAAATCTTGCATAATTTCCATGTATGCTGCATACTGCTAAAACCATGTGAGAAGCACACGGTTCTGAAGATGTCAACAATTCTTTCCATTTGATGAAAGCATTTAAACTAAAGGAATCTAAACCAAGTCCAAGTGCAACATTTCATTCTTGTCAAGTACATTCAGGTGTTGCTGAATAAAATGGATGTCAACAGTGATCTGGTCCGAGCAGCTGCACTGCAAACCAGTTATACACTGTGTTCTAGGGTCTCTGTTCCCATGAGTAATCTTTGATATAAGCGCCTACTTCCCATAAATCTCATGTAGTCTAGACAGACAGGTCTGAGTCGCATATGGAGCCGTAGTGCAGATGGCCTGGTGTTGATGGATCACTTCCAGGCTCTTTTTTTTGTGTGAGAATCACTCATTGGCTTTGGTAAGCGGCCACTGACGACGAGAGAATTCATGTCTGGTGTATCCGTTTCACTGTCAAACTTCTCACTTACTTAAAGGAAAGTGTCACGTTGGGGCAGTGCTCTGATGGTTTCCTCATCACGGAAAACGTTCTGGAAGTGTTCAGCCGGTCAGTGAAATTGGAGATTACTGGAGGTTGTCTTAATGAGGAAAGCATTGATTCGCAGGACAATACAGTATATTTCCATCCAGAATTATTTTGATATAACTACTTTTACAGTATTACAGTTCTATAGTTCTATATACAGTGGGTACAAAAAGTATTCAGACCCCCTTAAATTTTTCACTCTTTGTTATATTGTAACCATTTGCTAAAATCATTTAAGTTCATTTTTTTCCTCATTAATGTACACACAGCACAACATATTGACAGAAAAACACAGACTTGTTGACATTTTTGCAGTTTTATTATAAAAGAAAATCTGAAATATCACATGGTCCTAAGTATTCACACCCTTTGCTGTGACACTCATATATTTAACTCAGGTGCTGTCCATTTCTT
>JAUMHQ010000053.1:26085562-26109676 GCA_032361165.1 Enteromius paludinosus
TTGGTGAGAGAGGTAAAGAAGAACCCAAAGATCACTGTGTCTGAGCTCCAGAGATGCAGTCGGGAGATGGGAGAAAGCTGTAGAAAGTCAACCATCACTGCAGACCTCCACCAGTCGGGGCTTTATGGAAGAGTGTCCTGACAGAAGCCTCTCCTCAGTGCAAGACACGTGAAAGCCTGCATGGAGTTTGCTAAAAAAAACACCTGAAGGACTCCAAGATGGTGAGAAACAAGATTCTCTGGTCTAATGAGACCAAGATAGAACTTTTTGGCCTTAATTCTGAGCGGTATGTGTGGAGAAAACCAGGCACTGCTCATCACCTGTCCAACATAGACCCAACAGTGAAGCATGGTGGGGGTATTTCTATTTCTATATAGAAATAGAAATAGGTGCTTTTTTATTGATAAAATGCAACTGGTGTCTTTCGGGATTATGACCTTAAACATTTTTTCTGTGTGCAAAACGCATGAAAGTGTAACTGCTTTTTGTCATGCATTTCGTGTCGCATAATTTATGCGGTTCATGAAATTGGTTAGGCTTGGTGGCCCATACATAACAGCTCTGCAGCAACCTCTCACTCCCATAAAGAAATTCAAATTCACTATTACTGTATATGTATGACTTATATATTTCCGTGTGCCAAAACACTTTTACTCAGTGACTCCAAGTTATTTTGTTCATGTTTTGTTTCCAACCATCCATCCCTGAAATCATTACTGACAACTACTAAGGCTAATCAATAAATTAATTAATTAACTGCACACTATATTTAGAAATAACTTTAGACTTGCTATAAGATGTTTTTATTGCAGTTATAACAATACCATGTTATTAATCCAAACAATACTTTTGCACTTTTTATATGGAAAGCTTTTATTACCCAGAAAAATACAAAATGTATTTCCCTCAGCAAGGAAAACGGCATATGGCAGTGTGCTTGGTGTAGAAATCAATCAAAGTCTTGTAATCGCCCACTGGCAGTGGACTAAACATGTTAGAGTGTTCACATATACAGCATACGGTCTGCTCTATACTTCATCTGGAGTGTAGATTGATATTTCCTGCCATAGGGTTACGGTGGATACTTTATCTTTTAGCTGTAGACTCTGTATACCATTGAATGAGTATTTGTTAGGGGTGGAATCTCTTGAATGCTTGAAACGTTTGATGGCCGGAGCTCTTCTAGTCTAAACGCGTATAACACACACATGCACATGATTCTTTGCTGTGGACCAGGCAAAACAGATGGCGGAAAACAGAGGCCAACATTCCTAGTCCCTGTTTCCAGGTGGGAAAGTTCCCTTTCTGTTGCCAGTACAGGGAAAACTAATAAAGATAGAGTAATTCTGGATTTTAACTTAAATAAAGTGCAGATTTGTGTTGCAGGAGGAGGATTCCCCTTTATAATATTTTTAAATGCATAGCCTATTTATTCCTCAATGTCTTTACAAATTGCTTAGTTGTTTTTGTGATTGAGTGACAAGTAGAGGTGGACAGTTTTAGGTCTTATATGGACACTGTAATTAACATGACATAAATGTGCTCATTTTATTTTATATAGCAATTATTTCTGCCACATAAGAAAAAGTAATGCTTTGGTAAATCAGTATGATATAGAAGTATAATTATGAGCTGAAAAGTAAATATGATGACAATCATAGTTATGAGATGAAAAGTATAAATTCTGACATAAAAAGCCGGAATTGGCTAAATGTCAAAATTATGTCAAAATGTTGTGTTCACAATTATGACATAAAAAGTTAAAGTGGAGACACTTTTCATCTCAAATTATGACATTAAAATGCTAAATCATGAGATAAATAATATGACATAAAATTCTGAGTTATAAAATAAGTCTAATTCATGTTATAAAAAATATGAATTATGACAGTATAAATGATGTCAGTCAAAATTGAGATACTAAATCATAATAATGAGATAAAAATCTAAATTATGGTAGAAGCTCATTATTATGAGAGAAAAAGTTATTATGAAATATGTCTACATTTTGATAAAAACCCATTATAAGATAAAAAAAAAAACAAGTCTACACTGTCAGTCAAAATTCTGAGCTGCTAAGTCATAATTATGAGATGTCTGTGTTTTGATAAAAAACTCAATCATGGCAGAAATCTGTAAAGTTATGATATTCAAATTTCTGAGATACTAAATCACAATCCTAAAATAAAATCTAAATTATAATAGATACTCATAATTATACGATAAAAAGTCTCAATTATGGCAGTCAAATTCTGAGGAACTAAATCATAATTCTAAGATAACATAGTTATGAAAAGAAAAGTCTAAATTATGATGTCAAACAGTTAAAGTGTCAAAAAATGCTGAGTTGTAGTTAATTATATAATATAATAATATAATATAGAAGATTCTTTATTATTACTCAAGTGTAAATGATGAGATAAATGAATTGTGACAAAATGTAAATTGTCAGTAAAAATTACGATACATAATTAGGAGAGAAGTCTAAATTTGGACATAAATCTAAAGTATTAAATCAGGTCTAATTTAGAGTATTCTTAGACCAAAATTCATAACCATGACCTAAATCAACATTCTTAACGTCTTAACTATGATGTGTTCCCCCGGTTTCACGGCTTATACCTAGTCCAAAATGTAAATAATCTTGCACTGACTGATCTCAAAATATAACAGTGCCTTTGTTGCACACCTGTAATGTTTTTTTCGAAGCATGTTTTATAAAAATGACTTAAATGTCCTAATTGAACTACCGCTTATTCCCGGCTTAGACTAAGCCCTGTGAATTTGACGTCATTCATGGTATTGCTGATCATCTGCAGTGGTAAATACACTACATCACCAGTCCTAGTCACTAGTAGCAAAGCAAATGTGCAGTGAACCATAGCCCGATTATCATTAGCAACACAAGTTATTTTCCAGAAACCTTCTCCAGATGTAGGAAGAAAACCTGTGAAACTCAATCTCAGGTTTATATGTTCACATCCTACTGTTTTAAAAGAACGTGGGAGGAACTGTAATAGATCTACACTGAATTCACACCTTTGTTCCCGACCCTAGCGTAGCGACCCAAATACTGGCGTGTATTTCAACTTTATTGTGCGCATGCTGAGAATACGACCACATGATCTCATCTTTCAAGGTGAAGATCCTTTTTGCATTAGTCTCGAGCATCGCTTACAACAGAACTTTACGGGCAGTAGGGGCACAGGGTCGACCCTTGTTAGGGTTTGAAGGAATGTAAAAAACTTGGAAAGTGTTGAGTGGACACTTCAAAGTGTGTGGATGAGGTTAAAGGTCTTGACTGGAAACCCATAGGTCACAGGTTAGGAGATCTATAAACTGGACGTTTCCCATGTCAGTGTTGTTGCAAAGCACTTACCAGGCAGCTCCAAGTGGATGAACCATGCAGTTAGTAAACTTTTTCATTTACTTATTCTTTTAAATACCAAGCCATACAATTTTAGCGATGCACAAATTCACTTACTGATTGTTAATCACTTGTTGATCTCATGGTACAGTATATGCAAATAATTTAGTAATTTTTTGTATTTTCCTTTAACAGTGTTAACAGAATTATTTCATGAGGAACCTTTATTGTTATAATCTAAAAAATACAAGTTATGTTTATTCAATTTACTCAATCCAAGCAGCTGATTCCTCAGCCATCTTTAAGAAATAGCTAAAAACACATTTTTTCCATCTTTATTTGACCCTCTAACTCTAGTACTCTCTATTTTAATTCTGCTTGTTTTCTTAAAAAAAGGCTTAGCCTTCTGTATTCTTTTTCTATTCTCTTCACATATATATATATATATATATATATGTATAAATACACACATATTAACAAAAAAGCATTGGAAAAAAGCTTCTTCGACTAAATGTAATTTATATTATTTATATTTATATTTATATTTATATTTATATTTATATTTATATTTATATTTATATTTATATTTATATTTATATTTATATTAGAACCTAAAAACTATTTACTAACAACAGCAACTTGTTTCTTTTTTTAATGTCACATTTTTTTTGTCATATTTGCGTCAAACTCGAAATGGTTTTTATCGCATTTTAATGTCTGGTTGCACTTTTGTGTCTGGTCATAAATACATACTCTTAATGCATTTTAAAGCCTGTTATTGTGCTGAGAATGTGATGACTATGCATCTCAAATATCAGATTGCATGCTTTTCATTTCAAGGATTTTTATGAAGCTGGCACAGTGTTAAAAGAAAAACCTAAAAACAAAAATCCAAAAACTGTCACATGAAACGGATTTATAAATGGATAGGTTGAATATTCTCATGCTATCCACTAAAACTTCTGTTTTCAATTTACAGTGTATAATGTAAAATGCTTGCACATGTCCATGTGTCTGTATAAGAAGAAATAATAGCAACAAATCAGCATATTAGAATGATTTCTAAAGGATCATGTGACACTGAAGACTGGAGTAATGATGCTGAAAATTCACCATAATAAATTGCACAAAGAAAATATTTGCAACTGAAACAGTTATTATAGAATTGGAATAATATTTCAAAATATTGCTCTATTTAACAAATTATTTATCAAATACATGCGGCCCTGCTAAAAGTAAGAAACTTCTTGTACTTTCAGAAAATCCAATGATTCCGAACGATATTCTGACAATAAATATAAACGTATTTATATAACAAAGACTTTAAAAATGAAAGCGTGCAGCAAAATTGTGGACAAGAATTTAATAATATTCTCCTGCTGTTCCATTTTTACTACAATTTCCAGCCACTGATGGTGCTCATTTAACCAGCAGCCATATAACCGAGAAGCACATGTACAATGCACCTGTGACAACACAATTGTCTACTGCGTGAGCGAGACTCTGTGGATATCTGACGCTCGGTGTGGTTTGCTCCACTGCTTTGTAAACTATGTGTGCTGCCTTTATTAATGACTGCCTTCAATAAAAATGTTTGACATGCTGTTTTAATGTTTTTCATTATTAGTCCAGAGTCATTCTGGCTGACTTAATGATTAGAAAGGACAATTTCAGGCTCTTAATAATTACTACCTATTATAGATTTCAAATTGTCTGTCTTTTATGAGAAGCATTTGTGTGGAAACCTATAAAATAAGGATTTATTTGAGTATTAAAATGAACCATTGACCATTACAGATGTCAGTTAACACCAATATCCTGCACCTTCAGATTCTCATTCAGTCTTTAAGCCTTGACATCTGTGGGCACAAAGGTTTATTCACATACCATGCACTGAAATGATAGCATATCATTGGCCGTTTTTTATAAAATGCCGCTGTGAATGATTAATAAGACAAAAATGATGAGTGTGGCCATAATTGAAATGAGCAGGTCTTGTCTGGTTACTCTTATAATCATGATTAAAGTCCTTTGACTCCAAACATCTCAATATAGGCTGCTCAAATTATGCAAATGCAAATAAAACTCCAGGAAAGTTATTCAAAAGCTGATAGCAAAGATGACCTGTGACTGTCACTAACCTGTCGTTACAGTTTTATCAATTTTTCTTTTCTAGACGATGCAGTGCATGTTTTTCCAACCCCAACTTGTGGCATAATGCTTATCATCGAACGGCTGGGCGAAAATAAATGCCTTTCGCGTTTGGTTTCCTCCACGTTTGAAAGTGCCGCTCACGCACGCAGCAGAGACAGGAAGTCCCTATGGCCACACTCGTGTAGGCTGTGATATCTCTTTTGAATCGCTCTGAGGTCCTGCTGTCTCCAGCATCGCACACGCTCAGACATCTGAGACATGTGGAGGCAGCACGGACATCCAGAAGCAGCTTCAGATGAGTGTTCCCACGCTGTGGAGGAGACCGAGACTCTGGCCCCCATCCACCATCCACAAATTACACAGCTCCATGTCCAGATATGAAGTCATCCCAGATCAAGTGTGCAGACGGGAAAGGCAGATTTTATTCATATGCTCAATGACAAAACTGGACTATATTTTTAGGAATCTGGCAGAGTGTCTTGGAGAAATAAAAAAAAAAAATTATAACTTCATAATATAACTGATTCACCAATAAGAATAGTAATAGTGATGATCAATAGTCTTAAATTCTGGATGGAAGATGTAGTGGCTATAAATTTAGTTCAACAACCGGTAAAGACTTTAATCTCGCATGTGCTCAGTTTATACATTTCTTATATTAGCAATCAGTTTTTTGCAATAGATAAGTCACTCTGCCCCTCACATAACGCTTAATTAGGTTTTTTAAAAACCATCCAATGAATTTCAAGCCTTTAAAACATGTATATATATATATATATATAAACTGACATTTTTTTGATATTTTTGTCTCAGCTGTCACTTTAAAGATTAATGACTGCAATTAAACACTGCATGAAGAAAAACGTTCTTGTCATTTAATGCTTTATACTGTATTTAAAGTATGCGAGTATATCTGTACTTGTTTTGATTTGTAATGTACTGTAATGCATTAATGTAATGCATTCAAGGTTATAGTTAACAAAATCCATATGTTTACGTATTTTTTAATTTAGTTTAACTTGGTGTGCTAAAATTGCACAAAAAAATAAATAAATAAAATATTAATTTTACTGAAATTAAAATAAAAGCAAATCCAAAACTAATTTAAATGAATAATTAGCACAGTTAGTTCTGAAATGATGGTGTTTTGAATGGGTTTCCCAAAATGTTTCTGCATTTTTTTTTTTATTCTTGCAAATTATAGTGACATCTTTTTCTTTCTTTCTTTCTTTCTTTCTTTTTATTCTGTGTTTTGTGTGTTTGCTTTTTCAGAGACAGCAGCACTTTGTCCAGACTCACCAGGCAAGCCTTCTTGCCAAGACAAGCATCCATTAGTGCAGAAACATGGGTCCAGGAGGCCTGACATTCAGCTGTTTGGTTTTGGCAACCCTGATGACTCTAAATCACGGCGGCCTGGTAAAGAAGCTGATCAGACACCGACGGGAAGCTCTGACCATTCCCGGCATACACAACGTGATCCTTCCAACCTCTTCCCAACCGGTCGTTTTTAACCACGTCTACAACATCAAAGTTCCCGGCAGCTCTTTATGCTCGGTGGATCTGGACTCTCCCGCCGGTTCAGATCTTGAACAGAAGGATGCTCCATCTGGCTCGGAAGTAACAGACCACACACTGGACAGCAGTAATCAGATCGTCTTCACCCACCGCATCAACATCCCCAAGCAGGCGTGTGGCTGTACAGAGGGACTGCCGGACCTGAAGGAGCTCCTGAACCGGCTGGAGATGTTGGAGGGCGAGCTGTCAACACTCCGAGAGCAATGCACCACAGAAACAACCTGCTGCAGCGCTCAGGCCACAGGTATGTGTTCGCTTTAAACACACTTCTTTTTGTGCATTATGATTGCAATAATCAGTAGCATACTTTTAAGAAGGGGCTGTGTTAGAGGTGGTGAAGTGTTAAGAAAAGCCTGTCAAATAAACCTGAAAAAAAAAGAAAAATTGTGCAGCACTTGGTACAGCAGGGAGGTCATGACCCTTTCCTTCGCAAATGATATTTGACTAGCTCGGTAATTGAGATGTTTCCATAATTGTAAATCCCACTTTCCAAGTAAATCGCATGTTTAGTTTCTTACATGTGTCTCCTGACTGTGTAGGTGCTATAGGAACGAAGCCCTACTGCAGCGGCCGAGGAAACTTCAGCTCGGACATTTGCGGCTGCATCTGTGAGCCTGGATGGAAGGGCCCCAACTGCACCATTCAGGACTGTCCCGGAGACTGCAGTGATCAGGGCCGCTGCGTTAACGGAAAGTGTGAGTGTTTCGACGGCTTCACAGGCGAGGACTGCAGCATTGAGAGCTGTCCGGTCGACTGCGGCGAAAATGGCCGTTGCCTTAACGGAGCGTGCGTTTGCAGCGAAGGCTTCTCCGGAGACGATTGCACAGAGACAGACTGCCTCAACAACTGTTTGGGACGCGGTCGCTGCGTTGATAGTGAGTGTGTCTGCGATGAACCCTGGACCGGATTCGATTGCTCGGAGCTCATCTGCCCAAATGACTGCTATGACCGTGGGCGATGCGACAATGGGACGTGTTATTGCGATAAAGGCTTCACTGGAGAGGACTGTGGAACGATTGCTTGTCCAAATGACTGCTCGGGACGAGGTTTTTGCATCGACGGCCGTTGCGTATGCACTGCTGGCTACTCCGGAGAGGATTGTTCCGACCTGACCTGTCCGAACAACTGCAACCAAAGAGGGCGCTGTTTCAACGGCGTGTGCATTTGTGAAACAGGTTATTTCGGAGAGGACTGCGGGAAGCTCTCCTGTCCAAATAATTGCAACGGTAGAGGGCGCTGCATCGATGGACGTTGCGAATGTGACATCGGTTTCCAGGGCCACGATTGCTCGGAGTTTAGCTGCCCTAATGAGTGCAATAACCGTGGGCAATGCGTTAACGGCCAGTGCGTTTGCGAAGAGGGATTCGGCGGAGAGGACTGCAGCATCAAAACATGTCCATCAAACTGCTATGGCCGGGGCCAGTGCTTGGACGGGAAGTGTGTTTGCTTTGCAGACTTCACCGGAGAGGACTGCAGTGAATTGAGCTGCCCAAGCAACTGCCTGAACCGTGGACGGTGCGTCGGGGGACAGTGTGTTTGCGATGAAGGCTTCATTGGAGAAGACTGCAGTCAGAGGAAGTGTCCCAACGACTGTCTCGGTCGCGGACGCTGCGTGGATGGACAGTGTGTTTGCCAGGAGGGTTTTGAGGGCCTGGATTGCTCCGTTCCTGCCTGTCCTGGAAACTGCAATAACCGAGGTCACTGCGTCAAGGGGAAATGTGTGTGTGATGAAGGATTCGTTGGAGATGCCTGTGGAGAAAGAAGCTGTCCGAATGACTGCAATGATGCAGGACAGTGTGTGGATGGCCGCTGCGTGTGCGATGAAGGCAACGTTGGCGAGGATTGCTCAGAAGGTAATTGGAAAGTTATTTATATACTATACTAAGTATAGTACAATTTATATAGCCTACTATATATTAATATTTTAAATTTTGTTTAAATTTTCATAATTTCCTTTTTTTTTTTTTTTTAAAGTTATAGTCATTCATTTTCTGGGTTTTTATAGTTAATTAAAACTAAAATTAAATATATAAGATATTTCATTTGATGTAGTAAAATAACTAAAACTCAAATATGAACAAAAACTAATGCAGTGCTAGTGATTAATCGCGATTATTTACATACAAAATAAAAGTTTTTGTTTACAGAATATATTTGTGTGGACTGCGCATGTTTATAATGTGTATATATAAATACACACACATGCATGTACATATTTAGAAAATATTTATATGTATAGGCATATCATTTACATTATAAAATGCTAAAAATGGCAAAAACACACAACAAAATTACTCTAAAATAACTCTAAAATTCAAATGAAAAATATGTATACACGCATTCAAAAAATGTTAAGTATCTCAGTGTTACTAAAATAACTCAAACATTAGGTGTAATGCATTACAAGTAACAAGTTACATAATCAGATTACAAGTAACCAGTAATGTAAAAAAATATTTTTAAATTACGACAAACTATCTGAGTTACTTTTTCAAAAAAGTAATGCAAATCACTTTGTTTTCCCACGTATTTGCTGATAGCTCCCCTGTCTTCAAAGTTGAGAGAAATTCCTTCAGCCTGAGGCTTATTTAATTCACTCTTCCACAAAATCATACACAATCAAGCCTAATCCAGATGACAAAAGTAACACAAAAGTAAGATAATGCATTACTTCCCATAAAAAGTCACTCAATTAGTTACTTTTTCATGGAGTGACATAAAATCGTATTGCATAGTAACTTTCCTCAACACTGGTTATTTTAGTACTTGAAGTATGAAATATATATATATATATAAATATACATACATATATATAATATTTTATTTAGTGTTAGCTAATGTTTATTTTATATAAAGTAACAGTATTTTTATTGTTTAAGCTAACAATGAAAATCCTGCAAAGGATACTTACTTAGTATTGGTGATGCAAACAATTTAGTTTTTTTTTTTTTTTTTCAAGTGTTAGCCAGATGATTGGCATTTCTTTACTTTTATGGTTTCAAATTAGAGGGATAGTTCATCCAGAAATAAACTTCTGTTGCCCTCATGTTATTCCAAACCATTCTTCCAACGAATTACTAAATGAAATGTTATGCAGAATGTTTATACACTTTCCCATACAACTCAGGGTTGTCAGGCATCAAAAGACTTCATAGCATCATAAACGCAGCCCACAAGACTCACAAATAACTTGCTGATGATATATAGTACACTGCAGAACCTGATTTTACAATATGCGACACGTTCATGGATCAACATGTGATTAACATCTGATTAACCAATCAGATCTGAAGGACCAGTTTATAGTTTTTGTGAAGTTTAAGCTTTCAATTATTGTTTGTTTCTTGTACATCGCTGTGAGTCATGTATCATTTCCTCTGATTTTAGTAATTACTCATAGGTAAGGTTAGGTGTAAATGTAGAGATATGGTCAAGACTACATTTTTGGATTAAAATGTTGTTCCTAGGAACAAATAAGCATATTAGAATGATTTCTGAAAAAAATCCTGTGACCCGAAGAGGAGTAAGGAGTAATGATGCTGAAAGTTCAGCTTTGCATCACAAGAATAAATTAAATTTTAAGTATATTCCCATAGAAAACGGTCATTTTAAATTGTAACTGTTTTCTCTGTATTTTAATTAAATAAATGTAGCCTCTGTGATTTACTAAAATCTACTACAGTACATGCACACTGTTTTATATCCATCGTATTGCACAGAGAAGTGCTGAACATGCAGAATTGTTGTTCTTTGACAGTAAATTCACATCATATGTGTGCCTGTGAAATCCATTAGCTTTATATAGAGGACCATTAGTGGTGAAGGTCAGCGCAGACAACAATTAAACTCATGTCAAAAGGTCCAAAAACTGCCATTAATAAGAAACCGAAGTTAATTTAGTCAGTGTAGCTTGATTCTAAGCTCTGAGCAGTGTGATGGGTTGTTTCCCAGCCACCGCAGCTGAGACACGGAACATTTTTCTACTACTTGGCACCAAAACTGTTCGTTCTCTCAACATCTGTGACGTAAATGACCCTTAATATCTTTCCCAGTCTCACCACCGGAAGACCTGACCGTCACGGATGTGAGCACGGAGAAGGTGAACCTCACGTGGAGGAACGAGATGCTGGTGACGGAGTATTTGGTGACGTATGTCCCGACGTCACCGGGCGGCCTGCAGCTGGATTTCCGCGTGCCTGGAGATCATACGTCTGCTACCGTCTCTGAGCTGGAGCCGGGAATAGAGTATCTCATCAATGTATATGCCATCCTCAACAACAAGAAGAGCGTTCCTGTCAGTGCCAGAGTGTCCACGTGTATGTTCACATGATCAGCCTCACACAATCACACACATGCAATCACTAGATAAAACAGGGTACCATCACCTACCCAATAATACTAATACCTGCATAGCAAAAATCATATTCTTAATGAGTTTTGTGAGTGAGTGAGTGAGTGAGTGAGTGAGTGAATGAATGAAAAATTGCAGACAAAAATCTGAAGAGAAAATGTGTCTCAGGTATTTTATTGTTTTAGAGTAAATCTTCTGAAATCTGTCAAGAAAAGGTGTAATTTTAAGAAATGATTGCATATGCATGCGCTATCTTACACATTACAGCAGCATTAGAAACTAGCTCACCAAGCCACTACACATTTGCACAGGTAACGCTCTCATATTCAGACACTAACTGTTGCTTATCAACTTTAGTGAATATCATGATACACTGTGCTCTTTCCCTGCAGATCTACCACAGCCTGAGGGCCTGAAGTTTAAATCCATCAGTGATACGTCTGTGGAGGTTTTGTGGGACCAGCTGAACTTCCCATTCCACGGCTGGGAACTCATCTTCCGTAACACGGTTAGTTTCACGGGAGATGATGTTGAAGGCTCTTATATAGGCACAAAATGAGAGAATTCAGATGCATCTGAAGATACTGCTGCTGCACATTTTCCATGACATTACGTAAACATAATGACACAAAGAAATATGATTTTAAATTCGGATCAGTCAGATTTTTTTCATGTTTTTCATTTCATTTCATGAATTTTGGGTTTTTTGTAGTTTTTATGTAAGGTTTATTATTATTATTATTATTATTATTATTATTGAATTAAAAAAATTATGTTTGCATATAGTAAAAAAAAAAACTATTTGGTTGGTTAATTTTTATTATTAATTTTATGGTGTGTTTTAATTTTATTACAGTTTTTTTCCTAACATTCATTTTGTTTCTTGTTAATTAATTGTTTATTTTAATAATTATGACCTAATCAGTATTGGAGGTCTATTTTAGTTATTTTGCTCGTCAGACTGCCGAAAGACTGCAAGCATTTGAGACAGAAAATACAGCAAAATATATTTTTGGTGCCTTACTAGGCGTTGGAATTTAGGTCAGTTTCATTAACTTCATAAAAGCCGTCATCCCAGGACGTGGAAGCAATTCAGAGCCGTTTCATGAAGTGCTATAAAGCAAAGTGCAAGAAAAGTGTTGAAATACCCAAGATGCTAAATACTTGAAACACTTTCATTGGTTTAATAACTGACAGTAAAACTAATAGTAAAAATGTATCTCCGTACCAGCTGGTCAACCTTTAGGTCGATAGATTTACTGCGGTAAGATGTTCACACGCCGGTTTATTCCTAAAGGCTATCCTAGGTGCCAGGGTTATACAGTGATGCAGCTTGTTTCAGAGCCTCTCTCTCATATTTAAAACAGAGTAATGGGTCATTTACTCACCGTTCATTATAATGATGTGAAGGGGCATTTTCTCCATTTGAGTCAGAGCTGCAGGCGGCCATGAGCTCATACACTCAGTTAAGGAGCCATTAAAAAAAACTATCCTTGAACCATAAAGTCTCTATTAAGATTCATTTAATGGTGCTCCAGAAATCCCAGATGTTTGAACTTATTGCTCACTTTCAGTGCTGTGCTGTTCAATGCCACCAGCATTTAGGAAACGAATAAAATTTAGATGCATGACACGTTTTCTTTGTCATATCATGACTTTCAGTAATGGAGGTATAAATTTAGACTGAAAAATGATTATTGGAGTTGCCTTTAAGCATATGTCTGTTAGCTTTGAGGTCATCTAGATCAGTAGCGCTCAATAAAATAGTTCCTTTATTTCTTCTAAATAAAATATTTTAGAAAAAATTAAATGTGTTTTCATTTTAAGATTTTTATTTATTTATTTTTTTCAATTAATTAAATTATTGATTTGCTTGTTTGTTTAACTTTTCAAATGATCATATTTTGGGTCAGAAATACACCAAATATTTATTTATTTTATTTAACAACTTCTAATTTAAAATCTATATTTAAATGTATATTTTTAGACTTTTAAAAAAAGCTTATAAACTTTTATAATGAGTATACATAATCAAACTGATATTTAATCATACACAAATAAATACAATAAAATATAATAAATATAATAGTAGAATTTTTAAATATCTTATGACGCCAATAAGAACTTCATCAGGCGTCATCAGGTGAAAACGCCTCAAACCGCATACAAACAGGGGGTTAACATCTGTCTCAGATGTTTCATAAGTAAGATATTTAAAAATTCTACTGTTATATTTATTATATTTTATTGTATTTATTTTTGTATGATTGAATATCTGTTTGATTATGTATACTCATTATAAAAGTTTATAAGCTTTTTTTAAAAGTCTAATATTCTACATTTTAAATTAGACTACCTCTTATTTTCAAGTTGTTAAGGGCGTTGAATAGGAAATGTCTAGATTTCAATATCTTTAGATATCTAAATATCAAGAAATATCTAGATTAATTGTTTTACCTAAACTTATAGTCTTATTTAAAATAATTTAAGTTTCCGGAAAGGTTTGCACAGCAATAGCAGCCTTTTTGGACAATGACATTTTTTCAATTGTTCTTTTTTATTATTATTATTATTACTATTATCATTCCTCTGGTTGCAAACTATTGAACTCTACATTTTCTCTTCATTTTCAGGTTTTGCAAAAAAAAATAAAAAAATTTAAAATCAATACTAAATGCATATCCTGTTTTGTTTTTATCTTCTCAATAACAGAAAGAAGAAAACGGGAAGATAGTAAACAATCTGACACCTTCCCAGACTGGCTTTGAGCAACAGGGCCTCGGGCCGGGACAGGAGTACGAAGTGACTTTGTCAGTCGTAAAGAACAACACCAGAGGACCCGAAACGAGCTCGACTGTAGTAACACGTAATGCACCTTCTCTAAAGCAAACCTTTCCTTTTGTTTATTATCTGTGTCATGATCTGGGTTAAACTGAAGGTGTTGCTTTTGATCCTGCTGGTAACTGACAGGAGCTTTTGGCTTAATCTACATCTGCTTAACATCTCCAAAGTGTCGGAGGTTGAAGGTGAAACTAGCTCAGCACTAAAGAATGTGAAGGCCTGCTGCTTGGAAAGGCCAAGAAGAATAGGGGCCATCATTTAACCTTATGAAACTGCCGGCGTGAGCCGGCCAACAGGCCTTTAACAACCCAATTCAGTGCATAAGCGGGAGAAATCCGGTCAATCCGTGTGCCTGGCTTGACATTTACAGCCTCTACACACATCAGATCCATGATAACAACCAATAAGACATTTTTCCTTTCTAAAGGCCCTTGATTTCTCACAGTAGTTAGTGTATTTTCCCATTTTACTGCCAGATTTCGGAGATCTCCATCACAAATTTGTGCTTCTCGGTGCGTTAAATCTTATTTACCGCATGAAAGAATATCCGTAGACATTGACTGACTTAAAAAGACCTAATCAAGTTTATAAGCGTTGTTTGCTAAGTCAAGCATCACTGTGTTTTCTGCTCAGGCTTAGAGTCATTCATTTGAATAAACCCTTCACACTAACTATCGACCTGCAGCATTTGCACATTCACAACACACAGGGCTTTCTTAATGTCGTTCTAGTGATTATGAATTTGGAATATTCTAAATGAAGGATGACCCTGAGGTCAGCAATTTGCATAAAACATGACCAAGCAATTCATATTATGTTTTTTTAAGGACCATTATTGGTGCTCCGTTATTACCAATGGTTCATGCTATTATCAATGATGAAAACACTTTGTTTGCAAAAACATGATGCATTTTTTTCAGGATGTTTTGCTGAATAGAAGATAGAGGAAACTGCATTTATTTGAAATAGAAATCTTTTACTACATTATAAATGTCTTTACTGTCACTTTTAATCAGCTTGAGCGAAAGTATGAATTATTATTTCCCAAACATTTGAATGGTTATGTGTGTAGAGTGTTTACAAAACTGCAAAAACCTTTTCAACATTGATAACACTACAATTACTCACTACTATTTTTTTCTGTCTTTCTTGGTTCAATTTGCTCTTTTTCTTCATTTTGCATTAGGTTCAACTATCTGATTTTAGTCCTAGAAGCTTTCACAGGCTGTAAATATATTAGAGTTGGCGTGTGTTAAGATGCAGTTTCAGTTTGCAGCTGAACTTGCTTTGCTTAAGGAGAAGAGAGTCGTTTTTGCTGTGTGGAAACTCATTTTTGCATCAGCTGGAGCTCTTGTTGTCTAATGACATTAACACAGATGGATGATTATTGATTCTGTACAGTTTTTTTTTTGCCATTGCTTTTGCACTCAGTTCTTTTGCACTAAAAAAATACTCAAAAAATGAATAAAAAAAACTGGTATAGAAAGCTTGTACAATAATAGCTTAACATTGACAAACTGATGAACATATTTGACTACAAAACAAGCTGTTTTGACCTTGCAGTCGCAGCACAATAATGTATGCATCCTCCTATGACCCAAAATAATACTGTGCCATGTATGCACTTTATTTTAAAGTGTCCTTGTTGCAGTGTAATTATGAATTTAAGTACTGAGTAATATTAGTTAAATACACAAATGTGTGGACACAGAACCATTATTTAAACTAAATATAATTTTGAGTATAACCATTCATCGCTCCTCTTTCTGCAGGAATTGATTCTCCAGGGCAGATTGATGTTGGCGATGTGACAGACCGGTCTGCAGTGATCTCCTGGTTCAGGCCTGTGGCTGAAGTGGACGGGTTCAGGGTATCGTACGGGCCGAGCACAGACCTGTTAGTCCATCGAGAAGTAGATCTCCCTGCCACAGACACACAGCACAACCTGGAAGACCTCAAACCAGACACTGAATACAGAGTGTCTCTCAGTTCAAAGAGGGCAGACGTGACCAGCGAGCCCATCTTTGAGAGTTTCACCACAGGTAGCTACTAAATATATAGTTTGCTGAGAGTTCCTCATAAAGATGAACTCAAACCAGTGTTTTAATGAGGCTGTGATGCTTTTCTGCGTGGCTCAGGTCTGGATGCCCCCACTGACCTCAAAGCTGTTGATCAGACTGACAGCAGCATCACACTGGAGTGGAAAAACAGCCGCTCGTCCATCGACGGATACCGTATCAAGTATGGCCCAATCGCAGGAGGAGCTCACAATGAAGGCATGTTCCCTAGAAAAGCTGGAGACGCCACATGGGCCACGATTACAGGTAAAACTACGCTGCTGTTATCGAGAAAAAATTTAACAATTGCACTTTATTTGATAACTGAAGTGCAAAAAATGACTTCTTCTTCAGTATAGATAGCATTATTAAATCAAGACACATTTATTTTTTAAGTAAAAATCTAAATATATATTAAAAGTTCATTTGCAAAAACAGATAACTCAATAACTCAACAGGAACACAAATTTGGATTTTTTTGATAGTTTCTAAAATATATTACAGCAATGATAATACAGATATGGATGGTAACTGGATGGAGAATAAGTGCAGAATAAATTATCTTATTATGGTTTTCTTTGCATACAAAAAGTAGTCTCATAGCTTTGTGAAACTACGGTTGAACCCCTGATGTCACTTGGACTATTTTACCGAAGCCCTTGCATTGATCATGGTAATATCGTTGCTGTCTATGGAGGGTCAGAGAGCTCTTAGATTTCATTAAAAATATCTAAATGTGTGTTCCAAAGATAAACGAAGGTCTTACGGGTTTGGAACAACACAAGGGTTAGTAATTAATGACAGAATTTTCATTATGGAATGAACTAACCTGTTGAGAAGGTGCACTTTGTTTGCTGATGTAACTCAACTACTTAAAAAATCTTCTGATTTAGATTATATTAAAAGAAACTGACATAAAAAGTAAAAATATTCACAAAGAGCTGTTATTATACAGAAATGTCCCCCTTGTCCCCTGCTTGAAAATGCATCAGTTTAGTGTTTCATCTGCTGGATTAACGGATTTTGTGTGCCGTAGGCCTAAAGCCTGGAACGGAGTACGGCATTGGAGTCACAGCTATTCAGAATGAAAGAGAGAGTGAGCCAGCGACCACCAACGCACTGACCGGTGAGATCAGCTACACACATGAACTGTGCCAGAGTTTGCGATCATTGTTCTTTTCTTGTTATTTTAAAGAAATTAACAATTGTATTCTGCAGGGATGCATTAAATTGTTCACCAAACAAAATTCAAATAAATGTTGTCCATTTGAACTTTCTGCACATACAATTATTTTCAGTATTGATGGTAAAGGAATATTATTATTCCAAATAATGAATATGAGTGGCTATCAGTAACTGTGTGGTTAACAGAATTCCTCAAAATAAGTGTTCAACAGAAGAAATAAACTCATACAGGGAACAATTTGATGACAGATTTTTCTTTTTTTGGTGAACTATCCCTTTAAGAGTTTTTTTTTTTAAGAGTACATGCAGTATTTTCTTAAGAAGAATAGAACTGTTTTTTGAAGAAGATAATTTCCCCAGATATGTCTTTCTAAACCAGTATGGGGGGAGGGAGCTTGACAACATCTTACTCACATTCATTATATGAAGCACCACAAAAATTCTCCTAAAACCTCACACAGGTTTGGAGCGACATGAGAGTGAATAGATGATGACAGACCAGTCTTTATCTCTTCAGTCTTTTTGATTTCATTCTCTTCCATCACAGTTTCCTGGCATGAATGTGTCTTTTGTGCTGTCATCCTCAACCTCCACCCACACAGATCTGGATCCGCCGCGAGACCTGGAAGTGCGAGACTCCACCGAAACCACCCTGGAACTGGTCTGGAAGAGGCCCAGGGCCAAGATCTCCACTTACAAGCTAGCATTCGTCTCTGCCGATGGCCGACAGGAGGAAGTGGAGCTGCCTGCTACCACAACCAGCTACACCCTGAGCGGCCTGAGCCCTGGCATGCGCTACACCGTCACCCTCGTGGCAGAACGCGGGCGGAGGAGAAGTGCTCCTGCCACCATCACCGCCTCCACAGGTGAGCGATTCGTAGTTTAAAGCTGATTTTCTTTTCTTTGTCCACAATGGTAATGTCAGTGTTGTGTTTTCAGATGTGGACAACAAAGATTGTGTTGTGAAATTGATCATAACTAACTTTTATATGCATTTTTCCTCAAATATCCATGTAAAATCATCAGTTTTAGCAATTCGTTCTGCACTGCAATGCATTCATGATCAATTGCATTCAATAGCACAATGCAAAAAAAAAAAATGTCCTCACCCTCAGGCCATCCAGGATGTGGATGAGTTTGTTTCTTCATCAGAACAGACTTGGAGTAGCATTACATCAGCAGTGAATAGGTGCAATCAGAATGAGTCCAAACAGTTGATAAACACATCTCAGTAATCCACACCACTCCAGTCCATCAATTAGATGTCTCGTGAAAGCTGTGAATTTGTAGAAAAAAGAGAGCCATCATTAATATGTTTTATCTTCAAATAATTGCTTCTGACTGAAATACAAAATTGTTTTGGATGGATTTTGATGTGAGAGGGGAAAAAAGGGAATTTCACTGGAGGAAGCATCATTATGGATTACAGACATTTAAGCCAGAGGTGAAGTTAAAAAGCCTCTATGATTGATTTTTTTTTTTCTTGCAAACAGCTTTTTGAATGATGGACTGCAGTGGTGTGGATTACTTGTGGGATTCTTGTGATGTTTTTATCAGCTGTTTGGACTCTCATTCTGACGGCACCCATTCACTGCAGAGCATCCGTTGGTGAACTCTTGTGTTGCACCTGGTAATGGAACAGTGTGAGGCCTTTTGCTGACAAACCAAGAAAACCATCTAGAGGATGATATTCAGTCATAACTGGTCTTGAATGAAGGGATTTGCGTGTGTTATCATGTCGTTTCCCAAGTGTCATGTGTTTTTGTCTTTTTCTTGTAGCATCTTTCACTTTTTATCTAGCGAACACATTTCCTGAGCTCGGTTCAGCCAAAGGCACCGATGACAATGTCATTAGCTTTGTGTCTCTCGACAACTCAGAGATGCCGTTCTCTGGGAGCGGATACGAGGATCCCACTGGCACCTTGACCGTGTCTAATGTCACATCCGAAGGATTTGATCTTGCGTGGGAGTCAAATAAACACATTGGCTATGATAGTTACACTGTAGAACTTAAAGATTTCTCAGGGAAATGGAAGGAGGAGGTTCATCTCCATGGGGAGGTGAGCGACACTCAAATCCGTGGCCTAAAGGCTTCTACGGAGTACCAAGTAAGGCTTTATGGAATATCCAATAACCAAAGATCTTCACTACTAGAAGCAGTAGCAGTTACAGGTATAAACTTTCTCCTGGATTTCACGTCATCTGTTTGGTTTAGCGCCATTGCAACTTTAAGAAATTTAAATGTTTTCTTGTGGAACTCATTTTTGAGAATGGAATGACACAAGTTTTGCATGAAATATAATATGCAGCTGCTCCCATTTGTCATATGGTAGAGCACAAAGACATGCATGATGATGCATGATGATCCATTAGGACATGGATGCATATTTGGGCTGGGTGATACAACTACAACAATTTATTTATTTTATACTTTTTACGGAGGTATACAGTACAGTACCTATTTGTTTTGTTTTGTTTTTCAATAACATTTCAACAGTTAATGTATCCAGTTCAATTTGTTTAATGCAAGACATATTGCTCATTTTTAATAAATGAATACAAGGAAGAATGGCATTTAACATTTCCAAATATACCAGTGCATAGAAGTAAACAGTGATATTTCATATTTATTTAAAATATGTTTTAATATTTTTTACATAAGTACCTGAGACAAATATTGACTGATTGACTGATTGAATTGATAAATATTATGTATTAAAATATTTCAATGAATCTTCAATTTGCCTAAAAATGAATCCATGATAGTCTACTGTATAAAAATGCCATGAAGAGGCGCTTTGACTTTCATAAGTCAAATTGTGGTTGAGACATTAAACTTCAATGCTGTTTGATGTTTTATATTTTTTGCTTTTTTTCTCCAGTATTGTTTTTTTTTTTTTCATATCACCCAGTCAAGTGCATATAGCTGCTCATTGGTCAGGAGAGCATATCCGCGATCCACAAGTTTTTGCGGTGGTTAAAATTATTAATCCTCTTAACAAACTAAACTGTGTGGTAAAAAATGCATGAGAGGCTGATGAGGTTAGAATGTTTGTGACTTCAAATCGACTTCATGCATGTCCTTTCCTCAAAACATCTAGAGGTCTGCATGGATTATCCATCAGCCTGAAGCATCCCATGTACTTCCACTCTAGTGGACTACTTGGAAACTTCAGCAATTAATGGCTCATAGTCATTAATGTCAGATGTTTTCAGATACATGTATGTAGAATGGAATAGGTGGTAACATTATTTGCATGTGAACTGAGTTATGTTGCATGTAGTGTAACTCAAACCTCGGTGTCCCTCATGGCACTACAGTTATAGACAGAAAATGATTAACCATCATAATATTTAAAAACACTTATAAAGTGTACTTTTGATATTCCAGAAGAAATGTATTTGCTGTTATTTATCATGCAAATCGGAAAACCACTTCCCAGGATAAACAGGAAATTGTAGATTCAAATGGACATAGTCCTATTTTAATTGTGCAGTTAGATAATGATTATTTAACCTCTTGTTTTTACAGGTAAATCTCTGCTCATTTTGTCTTGTCTTTAGTCTCTGACCTTAAACACAATGAATACTTTCCTCTATAGCACCAAAGTCTACCTCTCCTGATGTTGTTGCTTTGACCTTCAAAAGTGTTTCAACAACGCTACCAAGCCTCCATAAGGAGGTTCAGCCATCAGTGCCTACCTCCACTCTTTTAACAGAGGATTTTAAGGCTGAAGCCTCAGGTGATGAACTCGAGGGCCCGAATCAAGGGCCTCCGGGTGACCTAAACATCACTGACGTGAGCAGGAAAAGTTTGAGGCTGTCTTGGTCGGCTCCTGAAAGGGCCTTCGATAGCTTCATCGTTGAGTTGAACTCAACATCAAATAAGTCCAAAGACCATGTTATTGAAGTGTCTGGAGAAGCCAGGCAGGTCCATGTAGATGGGCTGAACCCTGACATGCTTTATGAGGTCACATTGTATGGGATGAAGGAGGGCGAGAAATCCCAACCAGTCAGTGTTCACATCAAGACAGGTACATGGACATGAGCTTCAGAAACCACAGTCATCTATCATCCACCATAACTCCAATATTCATAATTATACAGATGCCA
The DNA here is from genome assembly GCA_032361165.1 of Enteromius paludinosus. Taxonomy (NCBI): domain Eukaryota; kingdom Metazoa; phylum Chordata; class Actinopteri; order Cypriniformes; family Cyprinidae; genus Enteromius; species Enteromius paludinosus. Next base: position 26,107,206 of record JAUMHQ010000053.1, read on the forward strand.
TTCATATATTCGTTCATTCAAAGTCATTCTTACAAAGTAAAGTTATCCCATCATCTTGGGAGAAATTCTGCAGGCATAGTCACAGTTCAGTTTATTTAATTAGTTGAAATGATTTTTGGATCCACAGCAAGAAACCCCACCTAGTTTGCTTGAAAATAGACTTGCGTGACTATAATAAAAGCAATCCAGTAGAACTGAAACCTAGCTGGTCTCATGGCATAGACGTCAATTCAGTTCAATTCCGAACTGACACAATAAGTATTGAACCTGTGTTTTTAACGCCACTCAGTAGACATTTCTCTTTGAAAACGTGCATAGATAGATAGATAGATATTACCCGAGAAATGTTATCTCAGTACCTCTAGTGCCGCAAAACACTTGCAGAATTGTTTCTGAACTTTTCATGAGAAGCCTCTTCTTGGGATTATAGCATGAGACAATTAACATAATGTTTTATCTGATCATTCTGAATGATTATTTCTAAACATGACTGAACACCGTCTCTCTTTGCCTCATGTCTTCATTCATATCATTTCATTCCATGTATTAATGGTTTTATCTGTCATTACGTTAAGCCAGTGGCACTGGCAAGTTCAGCTCATTTCATTATGCAAATGTAATTAATTTCAGTGACAATAACTCATGTCTGATTTCTTTGTCTGTCAGAGGAGCAGAGGCCGCAGATTGGCAGTCTGAGTGTGTCTGATGTATCTTGGGATAGCTTCAATGTGTCCTGGACCATTGAGGATGGCTCTGCCTTTGACAGTTTTGTGATTGAAGTGGCAAATGCAGCAGGTCCAGAAAGACAGAAAGTTTCGGTTTCTGGTGATGCACATAGTTTATGGATGTCTGGGCTCAGTCCCGACACGTCCTATATAATTACATTATATGGAGTGCATCAGGGCTCGATCCTGGGATCGATCTACACTCAAGCAGCTACAGGTACCTGTGCTCACTTGGATATCCCGGCTGAAAAAGAGGTGCACTTTTAGAAGACTTTTAATACAGTACTTATTAAAATATACTTCAGGGCAAACTGAATGTAATGTTTTCATTTTTACATAATCACTATATTTAGAATTTAGAATCATAGTTTAAATGTATATTTATTTTATTTATTTAATATACTCTTAAAACTAAGATTTAAGCACTTAATTTTATTAATTAAACTATTAACTATAGGAATATGCTTTCATAATAAAAAGTTTTATTTATTTAATTAGTTTATGTATGTATGCTGTTAATTTGACACTAAGTAAAATAATTTATTATCCTAAATACATGAATATTTTATTAATATTATAGTATCCTCAAGTATGGTTTATTATTGTTATTATTATTTTAAAATATATAAGTGCACTTTTTTTTCGTAAGGGATGGGACATCTATTATACCCTTTTTCTCTCATCTTTTCTCTATTTCCCACTTTTTTTTTTTTTTTCTAGTTGGGAGCTGTGGTGTCAAGCAGGCGCTTCTGCGCTTTAACATTTCCTTTTAATTTTCGAATTAATCTTTTTTGCATGGGGCCGTTGAGAATGATGATCGAACACTTAATGGTGTCCATCATAATTTGTTGATTGTGAAATGACTTCTTTTAACAAAGCTAACTGATTGTCACCTCTACTGTTCCAGCCACTGTGTCGGTCTGTCCTCAAAGTTGACTGCGTTGGGGTACAGAATATGTTGTGTTTGCATTTATTTCCTTCCACTGAAATCAAAGCTTTGTGTTGAACAGAAATCACTGTCCACCATTATACTATCATCCATTTCATCCCGCTGCCCAAATGCATGGCACCAGTACCCATTTCACACATTTACCACGTTGTGGTGAGTTTTGATGAGCTGCAGTGATTGCAACATATTCCATCCTCTTACATGTAATTTCATTTACTTTGTGATCTCATCATCTACTTGCATCATTTCACACAACTTTTGATTTAATATACTTTAGAAACATAAGAAAAATAAGGTCCATTTTGATTTCTGTTGAGGACTTTGCATGTCAGGGCTTCCAAAACTTTTTTGTCAGTCAAATCTTTGACCTAAAATATTTTACGTAAGTATGTTTAATAACTTAATATTTCAATTATTTAGCAACATGTTTTCATGCCTACGGGTCTCTTATGCTGATTAAATTATATGCAGGTAAACTATTGAAAATAAATTCAATGATAACATTTCTTTTTAGATTTTTTTAATGTTTTAATTCTTTTTTTATTTTAATATTATTTCTTAAATCGTAAGTTCTTAATTAATAAAAAAAAGAACAATTTTCTTTTATGTAAAAACTTTTAAATTAAAATATATTTTGAAGTAAAAATCTAAGCTTTTTTTAAAACCAAGAATATTTTTTTGTTTAATTATCAATTCTTTAATGCACTGTAATAAAAGGAAAAATATGATTTAGCAAAAATTTAATTTCTTTTTATTAATTACAATCATATTTTGATCAAATATAATACTATGTGAAA
>JAUMHQ010000053.1:26112786-26127701 GCA_032361165.1 Enteromius paludinosus
GCTTGTGGGGCCTTTTCGGGTTGAGGATGGAGTCAAGCTCAACTCCCAGTCCTACTGCCAGTTTCTGGAAGACACCTCCTTCAAGCAGTGGTACAGGAAGAAGTCTGCATCTTGATTTTCATGCAGGACAATGTTCCATCACACGCGTCCAAGTACTCCACAGCGTGGCTGGCAAGAAAGGGTATGAAAGAAGAAAAACTAATGACATGGCCCCCTTGTTCACCTGATCCGAACCCCATTGAGAACCTGTGGTCCATCAACAAATGTGAGATTTAAAAGGAGGGAAAACAGTACACCTCTCTGAGCAGTGTCTGGGAGGCTGTGGACGCTGCTGCACGCAATGTTGATGGTGAACAGATCAAAACACTGACAGAATCCACGGATGGCAGGCTTTTGAGTGTCCTTGCAAAGAAAGGTGGCTATATTGGTCTCTGTTTTGTTTTTGTTTTGTTTTTGAAAGTCAGAAATGTATATTTGTGAATGTGGAGATGTTATATTGGTTTCACTGGGAAAAATAAATAATTGAAATGGGTATATATTTGTTTTTTTGTTAAGTTGCCTAATAATTATGCACCGTAATAGTCACCTGCACACACAGATATCCCCCTAAAATAGCTAAAACTAAAAACTACTTCCAAAAATATTCAGCTTGGATATTAATGAGTTTTTTGGGTTCATTGAGAACATGGTTGTTCAATAATAAAATTATTCCTCAAAAATACAACTTGCCTAATAATTCTGCACTCCCTGTACACATATAGTCCGGAGTTGAAATTGTTTGATGTGGCAATTGACTGGAAACCACAGAAGATTTTCGCAGAATCTAAGCCAGAATATTCCTAACTGTATTAAAAACTCCAGTTTCCGTTAAGTTTCGTAACAATACCCACTACTTTCTTTCATCCATCCAGAGCCGAAGCCTAAATTGAGCCCCGTTGTGGTGTCTGAAACACGGCCGAATAGCTTGACGCTGTCCTGGAGCACACTGTCAGGCCACTTCGATGGCTTTGCTGCTCGTGTCACTGACCGTGAGCAGCTGTATGATGTTGTAGAGCTCAGGCTGTCAGGCGCAGAGAGGAACGTTACTGTCACGGGTCTTATGGACTCTACGGTTTATGACATAGTGTTTTATGGTCTGTCTCGTGGCCGTCAAACTCCGGCAGTTTACTTCAATACCAGTACAGGTACTGTGCAAGTTTTTCATGCTTCTACCACAACAAACCAGAGCTTTCGACTGAACTAACAGTTTTTGCATCCGGTGACGTTATTTATTTATTTAGCATACTTGCATGCATGTAATCATTTTACGTTTCTTTAATAACTCCAAGGCCTTTTTACACCAAGAGAAAAAAATACATAAATATGTCAAGTTGGTGTAAATAGACCTCTCTTGTGATTTCCCAGTGACTTAAGATTTTAATTTCAGGCGCTTTCATAGACAAAGGATATATTGCAAACGGCTTGTTCAGATGCAGTTTCAGTTTCTTGCCCTGCTTCAGGAAGGGAAAGTAGTATTTGCAATATGGAAACTCATTTTTGCATCACTCTTAACTCGTGTTGTCTAATGACATTAACATTGCACCCTCTGTTATTTTACATGGAGAAACCAAGAACGGAATGCTCACACAATCATAGCGTAATACTGACAAACTGATGAGCAGCATTTGACAAGTAACAAGCTGTTTTGACCTTGCAATCACTGCAGAATCAGTTAAACATCCTCACCCTGTATTGTCCCCTCCTATAACACTGCAACCACGGAACCCAAACCAATGCTGTGCCACGTAATCCAGCGTCATTACCTAGAGTGGAAAAGCTTGCGGTTTCGGATATTACCCCGTACGGATTTCGGGTGTCCTGGGCAGCAGATTCCTCTGAGGGCTTCAGGGATTTTCAGGTAAAGGTGTCAGACTCTGGCCAGCTGCTGGAGCCGCAAGAGTTCGTTGTGCCGGGGAACCAGACTGTACTGGATGTTTTGGGCCTGATCACTGGCATTGGCTATGAGGTCAGTGTGACCGGGGTGTCAGGGAATGGGTTACAGTCTCGTCCAATCACCACAGTGGCTGTTACAGGTACCGCTCTCTGCTTTTTTTTTTTTTACTGCACGCCACTCTTTTACATTAAAGTTTCACTGCCCAAGCTTGATAGTTTTTACTTTTTGTAGAATAGCACAATGTTTTAATGTGTAACATGCTATACAGCTATTGCACTTTTTTCAGGGGTTGTACGCACAAGACATGTTCAAGAGTGTGATAGTTTCTCTCTGTTACTATGCCGTAGACACACACACAAGCAAACACTTTTATATACTTTTAAATGTTGCACTGATGGAAACAGCGACATGTTGTGGTCCGCTGTTGATTCCTTAGTAAGTTTATATTATATTTGGATGTAAATGTTGCAAAAGTAAAGCAAAATTGTCTAAGCCTTAATGCATTGTTGCTTCTCAACTCATGGACTACCTACCTATATACAGCTTTCAAACCACATGCAACCATGCATACACACACATACACTGTATATATTTCAAAGTGTGAGATTTTTTTTCCAAATTTGTATTGCAGTGTTTCTTCAGCTGCTGATTTCTTTGACATTTACAAACTGATCTAGAAAGGCACCAAACTAAGTACTAAACAGAAGTCATAGGACACATGCAGATAGCAATAAGAAGTGCAGAATTAGATGAACATGTCCTGTGTTTACGCATTCTTTTAGATGTTACAGTCTGCAGATATAAGCTTTGGTTGGGAAACTCCTACACAACTCAGCTACCTCCTCAACACTGTCCTTTGTTGCTTTGCCAGGTCTCCTTCATCAATAAAGCTTTTTGCTTAGTTTTTAGTGCTGCTTGTAAGAACAGTACATGCTTCAATGCGGTCTCATTGCCTCCAAAATATTTATTATTTGAACTGTGTTTTCTACTGTATGGCTGGCAAAACTGTTTATATAAAAAAAAATCTTATAAAAGTTATAAAAAGCTTATTTCTGAATGTTCTCAGAACATTCAAACTGTCCTGTTTTTATGATTTGTTATTATTTATTTATTTTCTTCCTTGATTATTTGTATGTTAGAGCAAACATTAAGGGAATGTTACATATTGTTACAAAATGTTACATTAGAATTTTTTTTTTTAACCATCTGAAACAAGTAGAAACAAGCAGTAACATTTTAAAAAAACATTCAACTAAATGTTTCAGATAATTTTAAATGAAGATAACATTGTAATAAGGTAAAATGTATTAATTTAAATTATATAAATATTAATTCATATAACAATAGTATTGTATAAATTGTTTATAAAAAGAACTAAATAATGTAAACTAACAGTTCATATTTTTTGCACACACACACACACATATGTATGTGTATATATATATATATATATATATATATATATATTAGTGCTGTGAAATGTAAACAAAACCTTATTTTTTTTTGGATTGTTTGACAGCACTAATATATAAATAATATAAACAAATATTATTTGAATATTACTGGAAGGACATTGCCAGAACGTTTTTCACCTGCAGCCCATATGGAAACACAGTCTTATATGACGCCATAAAATCCACAGTCTTGCATGAAATCATTGTGAAGTGGGAAAGACAGTCTTATGTAAGTGGCATGCATGATTTGCAATGCCATTTACAATTTTAACTGGCATCAAAAGTCATAAAGGGACACGTATACGTTGCTGCTATGTGTCCATGGTTTAACTAACACGGGTAGTTCTACTCATACTTGATGCATGTGGAATGCGTGGAGACTGGCAGCACACCCGAACCTGTTTCAAAGTCTTGTTAAAACAAGAAAAAAGACACATGTCCCTTGCTTGTCGATCAGAGGCAGAACCAGAGATCGAGCACCTTTTCGTGTCGGACGTCACCCCTGAGAGTTTCCGGCTGGCTTGGACGGCAGAAGACGACGTCTTTGATAGATTCGTGCTCAAAGTTAGAGACTCGAGAAAGCTGTCCCACCCTCGAGAGTTTGTTGTGCCGGGCGATGAAAGAACCAAAGTTTTAACTCAGCTTTTGGGGGGAACCGAGTATGAAATTGAGCTTTACGGTGTGACGCTGGAACATCGCTCCCAAGCCGTTACTGCTGTTGCCAGAACAGGTATTGCACTTGTCAGACTTGCTCCTTTCTGGACTCCAGGGGCTTTCTTGGCTGCTATGTGATGGAAGAAGTGCGATCTTTAACAACTAAGTAACACTCTACATCCTAAACAGGTCTGATCTGTGATGCACAGTGATTTGAAATGTATCTTTTGTGATATATTTCAATCCGGAGTTAAAGTCAACAGCAAATACTGTTTGCAAGTTATTATACTTCATGCATTTCAACAGGATAATCTGCTAATCTACATTCGTGTTGACTTTAACTTTGCATGCTCTCACGAAGGAACGTTGTGTCTGTTCGTGCATCCAGAGGAAAGTGTCCCAATGTTCATTTCACTACTAAACCATCAAGTCTCATCATAGTGGGGAAGCGTGATGTTCATTTGTCCGCATGCACTGAGAGAACTAATGACTGCGTGTCAGTTTGCGGTCAAAATAACATGCCTTCTTTTTGTCCTCGTCTCGCTCCAGGTTAAATCTGTGGAATGCAATTGAATGATTTTGGCATGATTGATCATGTTAAAAAATGGAAGCGTTTGTGGATGATTCTTGCACTATTGTGACTAATGAACCTCTCTTTTAGGCCTTTTTTCATTGCACCAGGAAAAGGCCCGCTTCTCCTGCAGTTCAGTGGTCCTTCTTTGTCCATTTACCAGTGGCTGTTTAAATTAACCTCATAACCTAATGGCCATAAGGACCCTGGGTGGATCATTTTCCCCAATTTTGTTAGATGATTTTTTTTTTGTTGCTAAACCTGTATTTGCATTGCTGTCTGGCAGGCCTTGGAGCTCTACGGGACCTTCGTTTCTCTGATATCATGGACACAACAGCTGTGGTCTCCTGGACTGTACCTCGATCCCAGCCGGACTCCTACAGAATCACTTACTTCCCAGTCCAAGGAGGCGAGTGCCAGTCCAATTAAACTAGTGCTAGGACAATACACGAATACTCTGCTCGTTTCCAAATCTTTACACACACTTGAACCTAAACTAATCATTCATAAAATTCGAGAAGATGCATTTTTTAAGGGTGTTCACAGCGGGCTATGTTTACATCAATCTCGTATCATAAAAGCATTCTGAGCTAAGCTGAAATTACACGACTCTGTCGCACTCACAAGCGCTCTTCTTCATGAGAGCACCATCTGCTGTTAAAATCTAACATCATGAATCGATTCCAGAAATAATTCAATGCATTATGAAAATATCATGTCTTGCTTCTCTTCTGTGTTTCAACAGGTACTCCCATGGTCCTGATGGTGGACGGGTCACAGTCTCAGGTGTCCCTGACTAACCTGATTCCTGGAGAGGGGTATCAGGTGTCGGTTATTGCAGTGAAAGGTCTGGAGGAGAGCGAACCAGTGTCCGACACTTTTACAACAGGTTTGTTTAGTAACTTAAGATAAGCATCACTTTAAGAATTGCTTAATTTAAAAAAAATGTTGTATCATATAGTGTATTTATATACATATACATAAAATAAAGTGTAGTTTATTCAAATAATACTGTAACAAAGTAACCTTTTTGTTTTGGAATGTATTCTTTTCAATCATTTACCTCCAGCCCTGGATACACCACGTAGCCTGACTGCTGTCAATGTCACTGACACAAAGGCGCTGTTGCTGTGGCAACCTGCCGTGGCGACCGTGGATGGATATGTGATCACATACAGTGCAGACACTGGTGAGGAAACTCCTCTGTTGCTCTATTTTGGGGGGTTTTATTCACGTTTGACTTGTCTACAATGTCTCTGCTGCTGCTCTCCCTGAGTAGAGCAGAAATAGTTTTAGATACGTCAGTATCGCGTGTGGACACTGCTGTCACTGCCTGACGTGTCAGCAATCCAAAATAAACACACTTCTGTTGTTCGGTTGTTATTTGTCGTCTCTTTTGGTTGTGTAGAATAATTTCTGATTCTTGTGTTTTTCTGCACAGTGCCGCCGATATCAGAGCAGGTTTCTGGAAACACGGTGGAGTTTGAGATGAGCTTACTGGCTCCAGCAACTCAATACACTGTGGATGTTTACGCCATCAGAAACAGAGAGAAAAGCGCTCCGGCGACCACAGACTTCACCACAGGTGAGAGGAGCTTCAGCCATTACTGCTGCTCCAGCGCCCCCCGCAGGCCGAGGCCAATACACCTGCACTGAACACTCATATACAGTACAGTAGGGGACAGAGAGCGTTTGTTTATGGGTCAAAGATGTTAAGAATTTATGAATTTACAAGTCATATTATGTCCATAGAAAGCACTTTAAGTGTAAGTAAAGTGTCTACTTTTAAGTTTTTGGAGAATTTTGTCTAAAGTCAACATTTGATTGATATAATATTACACTGTCATTCTGTGTAACACAATATTTATGTAAAAATTCAAACAACATGCTTATTCTGACTTGTACATACTAAAATATTTAAAAGAATTGGAGGGCAGATTACATTTTATTGTGTTTTAAATGAGCAAAATAAAGTTTTGCCTAAGCATCAAATAATCAATACAAAAAAGAATCTGTTCCACATATAAATACCTGGATAAAATCATTTATGCTGACCAACGCATTTTAGCACTTTTTTCTTAAATATTCAAAAATATTTTCTCTCATAATGCACTTTTTTTGCTTACTTTTATACTCATTTTTCCTCACCACAAACGCTGTCATTCCCCCGATGCTCAAAATAATGTAGTCTCATTCTGTCAACTAATGCTGAGCTTCCCAAACTGTAATGATCAATTCAGTTTTTATTTATTTCCTGCTCAGTCATAAGTCATCATCTGTGTGAATAACTGTGTCTGTGATCTGATGTAGATTTGGACGCTCCTCGTGATCTGGTTGTCAGTAATATTCAGACAGACAGCACGCTTCTCACCTGGACGCCGCCGCGGGCCGCCATCACTGGATATATCCTGACCTTTCAAGCGTCTGACGGCGATGTCAGGGTCAGACATTTTTCACATACTACTAACCCACTTCTGCTGCTGAGTGGTATAAGACTACAGGCCATATAAAAGTAATCGTTCAGACAAAAGTCAACTTTGTTTACAAACCTGTGTGACTTTTTATTTTACTATACTGCATACAGATTTCAGTTGTGCTAGATTTTGTCAATGACAAACATAGCCAATACACATTAGTCATTTATATGGCACCTGGAGAGTTTTTTAATTTGACAAATTCTAGAATTATATATATTTTTTATATGATTAGACAACAACAATCATCATAAGTCATAATAATAATTAAAATAATTATGTTTTATTTGTAATGCAGCTTATAGCTTACAATTAATGCTATCAAACAATTAATTGCAATTAATTGCATCCAACGTTTTTGTTTTGCACTGTGTAAAATTATCAAGTATATAAATACCCACACATACAGCATATATTTTGAAAATATTAGCATGCATATATTAATAGTCATATAAATTATACATTTATTTTATATAACACATGTAAATAAATACATGCATGTGTGTGTATTATTAATATATATATATACATACATATACATTATATAAAAACATTAAAATACATTTTATTTTGGTTCATTTTGCAATTAACCATTTGACAGCACTGCTTCTACATGATTAAAATAAGACATAAAATGTGTTGCACAACATTTATTCTAAACCTTTATTTAAAAAGTGAGTTAGTTTTACTGAAATTCAGGTCATAAGTGCTGTGTGTTGACACAGGAGCTGAATCTAGATGCGTCTGCGACCTCACACACTCTGTCTGAGCTGAGGAGCAGCACCGAACACACGGTCAGACTGCAGGCCGTCGCTGAGGATAAGAGGAGCACACAGATCAGCAGCGTCTTCACCACAGGTCACTACAGATCAACTGCTTCTGAGACAAACATCAGATCAAAACTGACCATTCTTACTGCCGTAATCTATTTCAGAATAATAATAACAGATTCCAAGGCAATGTTTCTCATTTTTGCTCAGTTTAAGTCATAGTATTAAAGTAACTAAAATAAATAAATATGATAAAAGTAAATAAATAGTGATCTATATCTGTTATCTGTGTCTGATTGTTTTCTTGCTCATACTGTGTGCAGCTGGTATGCGCTACAAGAACGCCAAGGACTGCTCAGAGGCTCTGCTGAACGGAGAGACGTCCTCCGGCCCGTACACCATCCACATCAGCGGAGACGAGAAGCAGCCGGTGCAGGTTTACTGTGACATGAGCACTGACGGCGGGGGCTGGATGGTGAGTCCAGATCAGCTGTTTACACCGACTTCTAACTTATTTATACTGTAAGGCTAAACTGAAACTGCAACTTCTGCTATGCTATTGAATGACTGCGGGTAAATGTCAAATAATGTGACTACGCGTTACCTCATGGATAGCTTACAACCTACTAGCTGCGTTTTACCTTAAGAACTTACAAACAACTGGTGCAACCCATACCTTGATCCTTAAAAACGGTTAATTCAAGATCTCAGCATGCAGAAAAAAGTTCTAAGTAGACTGAAAGTTAAAGTAAAGTCACACCTGTTACTGAAGCTCAGGGCTTCATGGGTTCAGTTTCCAGGAAATGCATGGACTAATGCTAACCACGGGGTGCAAAACTGACACACTTGACCTGTAAAGGATTGTGTCTGTGTCCACAGGTGTTCCTGCGGCGTCAGAGCGGCAAGCTGGATTTCTACAGGAACTGGAGAAACTACTCCGCAGGATTCGGTGATGTGAACGATGAGTTCTGGCTCGGTGAGACTCCACTTGAACACTAATATCTACTGGATCCATTTCTAAATCTGGGTTTACTGACAGAGATATCACGTCTTTGTCTTTCAGGCCTTTTAAATCTTCACAAAATCACCTCGGGCGCTCAGTACGAGTTGCGCGTGGACCTGCGTGACGGACAGGAGAGTGTGTTTGCCGCCTACGATAAATTTTACATCACAGATCCTCGTTCCCGATACAAGATCCAGATCGGCGCATACAGTGGTACCGCAGGTGAATTACAAATGAGGGCACATTATGCTTTTGGTATACACTTTCATCCATTGTCTTATCTACATATTACACTCTAAAAAATACAGGTTTTCACAGATTTTAACAATCAAAAGAACATTTTCCACTGTTTAAAAACAACGTATCAATGGTTAAATGCCAATAAAACTCACTTTATTTTTTAAAAAGGGACTCTCATGCAAATATGAAGGTCATAAGATCATTTCATTCTAGCATGATGCTGCATTCTTAAGTGATTTCTAATATTGCATGCACAACGATGGCAAAGGTTTTATAATATTTAGCTTGTAATATTGTCTCTTTTTAGGTGATTCCTTGTCATATCACCAGAACAGGCCCTTCTCCACCCATGACAATGACAATGACATTGCGGTCACTAACTGTGCCCTGTCCTACAAGGGAGCGTTCTGGTATAAAAACTGCCACCGAGTCAACCTGATGGGGAAATATGGAGACAGCAGTCACAGCAAAGTAAGTCATATACTCCATTTACACGTCATAGCTCAGCTCCATTCATTAATATGAACAGGTAGAACGTTTTACATTTTTTTAATTAAGATTTTTAAATAAACATTGACTAAGAAAAAAAAAAGTTAGTTAGTTCCATCTAACATAAAAAAAATCAACATCTAAATACTTGATTAAAAACCTATTTCAGTTTCTTATTTTCATTTAGCTTACGTTTTTTTAAAATAAATGCAAAGAAAATAAAAATAAAATTGAAATTGATTTGAATAATGTACTAGTTAATTTTGAAATGAACTAAGATTAACCAACACGGCAGAAACATTTATGCAAGTATGTGGTTTTTACGTTCAGTAATAATGTTTGAGTGCAGTAACGATACACATTTAAGGACTCCTTCATATACAACAGTGTAATGCTTTGCAACATGTTTAAATGAAATGAAACTATTTTGATTCACAGGGCATCAACTGGTTCCACTGGAAAGGCCACGAGCATTCGATTCCATTCGCGGAGATGAAGATCCGGCCACTCAATTTCAGAAACTTGGAAGGCAGACGGAAAAGATCATAGACTTTAAATGTACCTCTTTATCTTTTCTCCAAAATCCCACACATCTCTTTTCAACAGCCCATTAGATCTCCTGAGTGAAACATTTCTCTGCCTTCCATGTCAACGCCAACAAACTCTGTTTCTTTAAACCTTTGATATGTTATAAACGGCCGTGATTGGTGGAGGGTTTACATAAACTTGGTAAAAACAGGCAGTGTCTTCATTACCACGCTCAGGTCTGACACACAGTAGCCAGGATGGTGCAAAGAAGCGTGTGCATTATTGTCTAAAAATGAAAGAAGCAAAGTTCAATGTGATTGTTTTCGGAAAGGATTGTACGACAAGCCAGTTTGTTCACTGATGTATTATTGATCATTTGTTTTAAAATTTATTTTTATAATGTTCTCTTTTCCCCCATAGTGTCCTCCGTATCTATAATCCCTAAAAAAGTGTTGATTAAACTTTAGCTCTTCTCCTGGAATGTCTGAAATTGATCTTCAACGAAATAGGAAATAAAAATGTCATTTGTAATTTTTATGTCTTGTTAATTTCTCTTTACCTGTCCAGATAGATAGATAATGTTCAATTTAATTATGAGTAAAACTATAAAAATATAGTAATAATGTTCATTGTTAAAAAAACATATACTGTACATGTAATTGATCATACAAATATATAATTATTTAATTATTAGCTGTTAAATTGTCTTTAAGGATTAAGAATTTATTAAGAAACTCTGAGTTAATTCTCATTATATGTATATTTAAATTTTAGTCATTTGGCAGATGCTTTTTTTTATCACTCTGAAATGTGTTTCTAAAACAGCCAGCAATGTTAATTATGCAACCATGAGATTGTAAAATATCAACAGAAGCCAAAGGTTTGTGAAATGTATTTTTTTATGTTTTATGACCATTTTTGCATCTTACATAGAAACATACTTGGATAAAATAAAAATAAAATAAAAAGATAAAGGTACAGGAAAAACACCTTTCTAAGTAGTGGAAAAAAGCGAGCAGTCGAAATCAACTTGAAATGAATGTTTGGCATTGATTCTTATAGCTTACTTTTTGGTACATACAACATTGAGTAACGTCTGTTAGCCAGAATAATTGAATTGCTCATTTAAAAGTAATAAAATGCTTTGCATCAGCAGTCCCATAGTTATGAATTGGAAAAATCCTCTCACCTGGCACAAATCTCAATTTAAAGAGAAAAATAATAGAATGAAACTGAGTGTGTGTTTTTATGACATTGCACATGTTGAGTTTGACATACATTCAATCCGTTTTCATTGAAGGACAGATCATTATCTAATAACTCTAACAGCACTTCACTATGCATATTTGGCACAAATAATGTCACAGAAACACAGTATAACATATCTTTTTTTATTTTTTTTTTAAATGTCTGGTATCATTTATTTTGTCCCTTTTAATAAATGCCCTAAAGTGGAGCTTTATCAGTATTGCAGTTTTGAGATGAACTATTTCTCCTATCAAGTGATTTAGGTTATCGCAAGGCATCGCATGTACAAATTAATCTGTATTTCCGACAATTTACTAAGAAGTTAAAATTAGTTTTAAACCACCATGACTGCACATGTACAGCTATATAAATAATATGCATTAAATATAATAAAATAGATGTCAACTGTATATACATTTACTGTATAAAGATCCCTCATTTTGAGAGTTTATGGTTATATATAAAGATACATGTATCGATCGCTTCTATAGTATGACTATATCGATATCTGCTTTTATTTTTTAAGGATAGAACCAGTGTATCATATAAAATAATAATCGTTATGTTTCATATTTATTTTATCCATCTCTAAAGTATGTCAGCAGTGGTGTCGTCACTCACTGGATGAGTAAACTGTGTGCGATAATAAATATCATGTGCATTTGCAGATTGAGGCCTCCCATGCACAGAGAAGTTTCAATAGTTGTCATAACTGGTTTAAAATCGGTGGATTCTGGTTAGCTCGTTACACCCCCGATGCCAAATATAAAAGACAATTGTGTAGCAAAAGTTTTCAAATGCTTGGTCCTGTGTAAACATCTCAATTTAGCCTAGAAAATACGCAAACTGCCTCGTACGCTGCGCCGCTTGGCAGTGAGAAGAATCGAAAAAGGAATCAAATACAAACTCGCACTCCATATGAAGCCGGCAAGCACTACAAACTCAAGCTCCGATGTAGCACGTAAACTGTAGAAATACTCCTATTTACAAAAGCAATAACAAGACTTGTCGTCGGTTCTTATAAATATACAAAATGCAACGTAATAACTTGAATATTCGTGTGCACAGGACTCCCGCCTGGGACTGTTTATATTTCGCAGACACCTACCACCTTAAGCTTCAAACTATCTTCCACAGATGTATCCAAACACCGATTAAAGGAAATCCAGCATCATGACCCTCACTATACTTACTGTGTGACAATTAAAGCCCCCTTGACCCTCAAAAAAAAAAAAAAAAGTTTAGCACTACAGGAGCACAATTTATCCACTTAGCAATGACGTGTGCTGACTATATTTCGTGGTCGTTGACATGCAAATTGCAATTTTATAAAAATGCTAAGCGGCGTGTTTGTTTATTAAACTGTCTAATTAGAAGATGCATTCAGCTACTGATAATATTAGCACATTTTACCGTATTTAAATCCATTTTCCACCTACACTAATTAGTACAGTAAATGCAAAACAGCCTATGTTGTGCCGAAGAGCTTAAAGGAACAGTTGCTGAAGATCCACTCCCACCTCAGGCCATTCAATATGAAGATGAGTGTTTCTTCATTGCAACAGATTTTTAGATGTTTTGCATTACGTCGTTTTTTCAACAATGAATGCTCTGCAGTGAATGGGTGCCGTCAGAATGAGAGTCTAAACAGCTGGTAAAGACATCACACAAGTAATCCACGCCAGTCCAGTCCATCAGTTAATGTCTCATGAAGCCAAAAGCATCAAATCAAGACATGTCCTGTTACCAGTTCACATCCCAATCCACCCACATATTGGTTTAGGACTGTTTTGGCTTGTTAACAGTGTTCGATCTGTGCTCATTTCTCTACAGATTTGACTTTTTTACTGAAGAAAGCAATATTATGGATGGAGGCCCCATTTTAAGTTAAATGATACGATTTCTTTCAGACAAGCAGTTCTTTTCTTAACTGATGGACTGGAGCGGTGTGCATTATTGTGATGTTTGGACTCTCATTCTGACGGCACCCATTTACTGCAGAGCATCCATTGCTCAGCAAGTGATGAGATGCCGCATTTCTCTGCATCTGCTCTAATGAAGACACAACCTCATCTTGGATGGCCTGGGGGTGAGTCAGATTTCCAGCAAATATCAATTTCTGGCTGAACTATTCCTTTAAATTTTGCATTATAACGTACACCATGTAACTGGACCGGACTTCACGTTCAATTCCAGTGTTTCACGACCCTTTATTCCCCTATTATAGCGCTCTACCGACTCTTCCTGGAACTATGCATCAGTGCAACATTTGTGACAGCTTAGCACATGCAGGGAAGTGTGTCAAAACAGACGTCATGGAACAAATCTCCTGCTGTGGTGAAGCAGATCCTGCGTCAGAGGCAGCCTCTCACCATGTCGTACGAAAGTAGAAAACCTAAAGGCCAGTGAGGTCCACAATGGCTTTGATGAAGATGGTATCGTCACGTATGTATGAGTTCTTGCCCTCCAGCTTGGACAGCGGACAGAAGAGCGGGCAGCCGCTGGCGATGTTCATCTCGCTCACGGGCCTCTGGAATGAGGAGGAAGTGATGTCGGGACGGAATGCGTCGATGATGTGCTCTCTGTTACTCTGGTCCAGCAGCATCAGCGTCACCTAGAGAGAAGAAGAAGTGTAACTAACTGCTGCTCACAAACACATAACAATGCATGCACTTAATGCTAATTGGTTATTTCATTTCCCCCACCTGCACGGCATTAGTTACGCCACAGAATGTTAATACTATTCTTAATATTAAAAGAGATAATCGAATATATAATTTAATAACATAAAATAATAAGTATTTATTTTAATCGTACTTTTAATATACTGGTTTTATTTTGTGTTATTATTGCAAATAAAGTATCAAAGTATATTATAAAAATCGATTAATTTCTTTATCTATCTATTATGTATTCACAAAAAAAAAATTGTGTTCACTTAAATTTGCCACATATATATATATATATATATATATATATATATAAAAAAGTTATATTTTTTATTATTATTTTATGTATTCACTGTAAATAAAATGTGTATTATAATATATGTATTATCACTGTAAAAAAAAATCACCAATTTCAATTTTTTATATTCAGTTCAGTTGCTGCCTTACATTTTTAAGGATAATCAGCATGCAAATAATTTGTACAAATCATTAAATTGCACGAAACCGACTTATAAACATAAGGAAAAAATGCAGTATAAACATTTTAATCCTGAATTCATCAAATAAACATTTATTTGTCAGGAAATAGATGATCTAAAAATGCTTATTAATTCATATCCTTCGCTCTTTGGATAAATACTATGCAATATTAATATATTCCATCATAGTTCCTTTACATTTAAAAAGTTATAGAAATGTATAAAGTTTGACCTATTTGAATTTAAATGACCTTTCATGAAAAATAACAATTAGGGCCGATAAAAAAAAATCTAATTAATTAAGAGGCTTTGTAATTAATTAATCTAAATTAATCGCATTTTAATGGCATATAAATATTTGACCTGAGAACAGTGAGAAGTAAGTTTTTTCATATGGATTTTT
>JAUMHQ010000053.1:26175119-26190810 GCA_032361165.1 Enteromius paludinosus
CTATCTTAAGCCTTGTCTGTGAAACCAGGAGAATATCACATTCTCCTTCAATATTACTGCACATGGCTACATTTTAACCTGTTAAACTCAACGGACCTGCCCGCGGGTCCAAAGTTACATTCAAGTTGTGCCTTGAATTTTTAACCCTTTTCATGCGCCAATAACCCCATATGTGGTACCATTTGAAAGCTTAGAATCTCTATTTTATGTAGATATTAATCACTTTGTATATTTATTTTACTGTAACAAAGTTATTTACAGGTAAATTACACTACGACTTCAGACTAATGCACAGATCTCTTTTGATATATCAGATGTTTTGATCTATATACAATTCCAGGTAATAATGTTGTAAATAACATACAGTGTCTTGCACAGACCAGTCGTTTCATTTCATATGACCTCAATATAACATTAGAAGCCACAGGTATTAATTTTGTGTTGCCTGATATGCTTTTTTTGACTCTCAAAGTGTTGTTAGCCACTTACCTGCATATTATAAATGATCAAGAACCGAGCTTTCAGCTAAAAAATCTTCTGTACTGTTCTTCTATAGAAAAAAAGTCCCTTACGTTGTGAATGGCATGATGATGAATAAATTCAAATTGAATTTTAATTTTCATTGCTTTAATATATAATTGTGCTTCTATGCTGAGTAAGATACTGTATTGCTTGAAGTTTATTACAGTTTTAGTATATTAATATTCTTATATTATACTGAATAAGTAATTGAAACAAAACTGCATGAAATTTTAAATTAGCCAGTTCCATGAATAATAAATGAATTCATTCTTTCTTTAAAAAAAAACAGAACATTTTTGATTCATCATTGTGTTGTGTGATTTAATTTGACATTACCTATTTCTGAGTGTCATGACTTAATGGCTTTCCTTTATAAATCGAATTTAAAAGAATAAATAATGTACACTAAGCTTTATTTAAAAACCAGTACATGACTTGCATTTGCCAAAGAGGAAATTCTGCTGTACAGAGCTGCATTCAGCTGTGACTCCTCGTGTAACTGTGTGAAATGTGTGAAGCTTTATAGAGCTAACAGCTCTGTTAAGGGATTGAGGTCATCATCACTGATAATAATGACAGCTTTTATGCTCTGCAAACAGTTTGTCTTTGCTTTTCGTTATTTTTGGGTCAATGCATTTTTCCTCAGAATTATTAAATTATTAAAAATATATATTTCTGACTTTATTTTTTTAATAACGGTAATGATGTGTGCACTAGTTTGTATTGAGGGTGTGAGGGTTTTTTGTTTTCCTTTTTGTCCGTTTGTTTGTTTTTTGGACATACAAAACCAACATTAATACTAATATCACATTTTATTGCATTTTATTTTTAATTGGATTTTCAAAAGCACTTTTCTTACCATCATCTCTGACAATCTTATGCCATTGTTCCTGGAGTTGTACCTGTCCTGGACTTGAAATTATTGTACTAATGATGCATTTCCAAATAAGTGAGGGAGAAGAAAATATCTTGCATTGCTCAAGTCTGGTGACTGTGAATGTTGGTAGACGGTCGGTGTTCCATACGCACACAGTTACTCGATTGTGTGAGGCAATGTGAAAAGCTGCCAGACTAATGCACTGTGAGTAAACAGCGTCTGGAGATAGTAATGTTTGTAGAAGTGTCAATTCCTTCTTTACATAATGTCTGTCGTAGAAACAAGATGTGATTTCCTCAGTCTCATAAACTTAGCTTTAGGGAATGTGTAGGAGGTCTTGAAAACCATTTAATCTCCTTTTTAGAAGAAAAAACGTTCATGAGCTGGAACTAAATGTGAATTCAAAAAAGTGCATGAATTCCATCGCAAGCATTGCTTTGATTATATCTTTAATGACTTCATGTATTGTTTCAGTTGTGTTCTCTTTGTACAACACAGTTGTCATGACAAATGATTGCACCTGTTTTGCATAAAGTTTATGAGAATGACAAAATGTCGAAAAACCTTCAAAGAGCCCAATTTAGTCTCAAGACACTATTTCTGTCCTGCCTTCAACCTGCAGATTTGAACTGATGAAAGTTTAATTTGAAGCCAAGCATAAGAAATAAAAATGTTTAGAATTACGCAAGCATTCTTAAGCGATTTACCATTCCAAGGTGATTTTGTATTAGGTTTATTTTGTATTGTATTACAAAGATTTTTGTATTAGGGATTCAGTGTGATTCTGTTGAGCCCTCACACTCTATGTACTATGATGGTTATGAGATGATGTTGTTGCCAGGGGAAACATCATCCTCTGGCAGCCACATCCAAATTACTTGCATACATCCTGCCAACATATTTTGCTGAACAACACAATGCAGCTGAAGCATCACAGAAACAGAATTGGGCTTATTTGCTACAAACATTTGCACCGAATCTTGGCTTGATGAGTTACCTTTCCAAGGTAACCTTATACATGCAATGCTTATCAAATAATGATAAACAACGTGGGGCTGTAGCATACTGAACATTGTACAGTTATTGATTAAAATATTAAATTCAGGCTATTTCCAAGTAGTGTTTGTTTTATGATTAATTGACCAGTTCCCAAAAACACTGCTGAGCTTGAACACTTAGTATTAGACCCTATACTTAAGTTGTTTTAAATGCAACTTGTACAATGCAGTACTAATCTTGGGTTGTTTTCTTCTTCTCTTGCAGGGAACCTTAACCTAAACGAATTTAATGGGGAAAATTAGAAGAGTCTCATTAAGATGACACGCACACATCCACCTGATATACTAGTATCAACAGTGTATCAAGATGTTCAAGTGAATTCCCTCTCGAACCACTCCAAAGCCTGTCATCCCTCAAAACAATGTGATTCCCCATCCATCAGCAAACTGGAGAACACTCGAAAAAGCAAAAGCAAAAAGAGGCACTGCCGTAGCTTTGACACTGAGTCTATGGACAAACCCCGATATCATACAATAGCAATGGAGTACCCATACCGAAGGGCTGAAAGGTATGCGGCCAATCCAGAGGTTGCCTGGAACGCCTTAGGTCGCCAACAAGGGCATGGACTCCACCGCTTTTCTTCCCCAGACATATTTAGCTACCGTCTCACCTCCCAGCCAATGACTGCTGAGATGCCTGGTGAAATTGCTGTGACAGAACAAAAGAGGAGGACTAGATCTAGAAGTGCCTCACGGGTTCAGACCAGCCTAACTCCTGTGTCTTTTGATGCTTCCCCTCCAGTGGCAAGGAGGGGCCGGGAAGCTCAAAGGGCGCATCGAAACACTCAGCCAAAGCCAGAAGTTTCCCCAAGAAGAGAGTCTTCCTACTCCGCCACGCGGGCACACGTGAACGAAGTACATCCCATCAAACTGCAGCCGCAGAGAAGCGACACAAGCAGGTATTCCCCAGTATATGTGCCTGAAGGCTTTGATGAAGGAAGGCCAGAGAAACCTGCCACTAGTCCTCATGTCCGATGTCGGGTGGACATAAAACCAGACGAGTCGGCCGTGCAGCAAGGAGGCCGAAAGGCAGCTACACCCCATGTGGACATACCTTGGCAGAAGTATCCCAGCAGTGGCAGTCGGAGTCTGACAGTGCCTCGCCATTTCTCCGCCTCGAGGACACCAACTCCCACTGAATCTTTTACTGGGGAGTACAGGCAGGCATACCAGTATTCCCAAAGTATGCCAAATAGCTACATGCAGCCTATGGAGATCCCTTTGCAAAAGGTGGTCTCACCACGGGAGCCAAGGGAACACTATGGACGGGAACGAAGGGCTCATTCAAGCCCCAACGTGCCAACTAAATTCTTCTATGCAGAGGATTTGGGGAAGTATGGCTCTTCAGCTCCATCAAGGACTTATTATCAAGATGACCGATACAGCATTCCTAGCCAACCCTACTCACCTAAAGTACAATATGTGCAAGATCCAAGGACTCACATTGTTCATACTGTACCTTCCCGGCAATATTTCACAGAAATCGACCCCTACCATTATCCTGGACAGTCTGTGTACCCTAAACCCTATGCTTCAAGTGAGCCAGGGGCATATATAATTCAGACACCTCCAGCGAGGACTTTCTATGGCGATGACCCAAGGACATATCAGATTCAAACAGCCCCCCCTCGTATCTTCTACATGGCTGACCCCTACACGCCACCAATGGAGCATCATATTCCTGCAAGGGCATATTATACAGAGGGAAAACGACATGCCCGTGTGGTGCAGCCACAATCGGAAGACTGGTATGGCTCTGAAGTCTCTGGCTACTCTAGCCATTACCCTTCCTCGTATGTCTCACAGGTTACTCCAACGAGAGTCAAACAAGAGCCAAAGCTCACAACTTGGTATGCCAACCCATGCATGGAGCCAGCAAGAACTGTAACAGACCCAAGACCGTACTCAAGATCTTGGGATAATATCCTTGATACCCACGTAGAGCGGGAACAGCCCGTACCTCGAGGGAAAAGCGATGAGAATCTTCTTTGTCAGGGGATACAAACTTCAAGTGAACGACCAAAACCCGTGGTTGTCAACCTTTCCAGCTCACCAAGGCGTTATGCTGCACTGTCCTTATCCGAAAACTCTTTGATTGACAAAAGTCCAACGGAGGCCAGGAGCTCTTCGAGTAAACTCTGGTTTGTCACACCTGAGATTACCATCACAGACAACGATATGAGACCAAGCAATCTTAGTAAATCAGAAGTGCGCTCTGCAAGTTGGGATGTGCTGGATTCAAAAAGTGCCCCAAATCAAGAAGCCCCTCAACGTGAAGCGAAATCCCGCTCTGGAGAATCTACTAAAGAGAAAGCGCACTGCAGCACATCTCTACAGCAAAGTTTAGAGCAACTTGATGAGCTTCTAGCAGACCTTGTTATAGATTACAAACCTCCAGCCAGGAGGACAAGTGAAGACTTGCTCGATCAACTCAAAAAGCTCATTGACGAAGAAGAAGCAGTATCTTCAGCAAGAAAGGATTCGATGGCAGGATCTGAAAGTGGCATTCCCCTTGACAAACAGCCCACTTCAATAAAAATAGATCCTGACACGCTAAGAGACACTGACGGGAGTTGTGACGGCCTGAGAAGTACAGAAGAGTGCTCCCCTGACCAGAGTCCAGATGAGGACGACACTATGATGTGTTCAAACAATAAATGCCGTCGGACTGAGACCTTGTTTAACGCCTGCCTCTACTTTAAGTCCTGCCACAGCTGCTATACCTACTACTGCTCTCGCAACTGTCGCCGCGAAGACTGGGACATCCACAAGGAGAGCTGCCTCTATGGGCGAATCGGTAGTGTGTGTCGCCACGTTATTAAGCATTGTCGAGAAACCGCAGAGGTCCATAAAGCGTTTTCCCGTATAGCCAAAGTGGGATACCTGTCTCGGGGCAGGGGAGTCTTGTTTTTGGGCTTTCCAAATCCAGGTTCGTCCACAAATTTCCTTCAGTTTGGACTAGAAAGTCTACTCATGTCACCAACATACTTATCTCTCCGTGAGCTGGAGAGTTTCAAGGATAACCTTGGGGAATATTGCAAGGAGCTCCAAGAGGCGGGAAAGGAATACGACCCTAATGAATGTTTTCTCTTGAATGTATCCATTGCTGTTGGTGATCAAGTGCCTGACGGACCGTCGCCAAGGGTCCAAGCCCCAACCGTCAGGAAATTTGCCAAGATTGCTCTTGCCTCCTACAGCCCGGAAAAGAAGGTCCATCGGAAGGAAAGCGACATGGAGACGTTGATCCTTACCCCACCACCAGGTATGGCTGACATTGACAAGGAAGGCGAGGAGGGAAGGAAAGCCCGGGAGATCTGCTTCATCAACATTCAGCGGGAGTTGAGGATACGTGGGGTGTTTCTACGCCACGAATATCCCAATGTCTACCAAAAGCTCTGTGAGTTTGTTGAGAGCAACAGGAGGTTCACGCCCACTACTATTTATCCAATTGATAAAAGGACCGGCAAGCAGTTCATGTGCATGATAATGGCAGCCTCCGAGCCACGAACTTTGGACTGGGTAGCCAACCCACATCTCCTAGATGACATTATATAAACAAGTGCACCTTTTATATATTAAAGTATAGAACTCACTATAGTACATATCTAAATATACCAAGCTTATTTGTTATACATGTTTGTAGATATGTATTTTGTTATTGGGGAAAAAAAATTTACTCATGTCTGCAAGGTCAGTATTATTCAATGTTGAAATATTGTCCATCAGATGTTGAATATGAGTAATTCACACAATTTATCCATCGACTTGATATCTAGTCCTAGGATTTGTTCATTTATGCTTAACTGGCAATTACTGCCGTTGTTTTCTTTGTAGCAATTATCTTTTGATATTCTTTTTTTGATTATGAAAAGAAAGAGAGAGAGAAAAAAAAAACAATCTTGATTTATTTTGGCAAACTACAGAATTATGTACTTATTTACGTCAGAGCTGAATATTTTTTCCTATGCAAAAAAAAAAAATTAAAAAAGACCAACATTGTCCTGCAAAAATGTTGAAAAAATTTTGGCTAAAGAAATATAATAGTATATTTCTTTTTATCACTAAAAAAATTATCTGTATTTTTATTGGTATGTTAATACAGGCATTATATTATATTATAGTATATTATAATATATTATATTATAAGCATAGTTTAAAAAAAAGAACTTAATGCAGAGTAGAAACACAGTACATATAAGGGGCTGTGGATTAACCACGGTCTATTAAATGTACTTTTGAGGAACGGCTTTAATTAAAAAAGAGAGCTGCTTAGAATTAAGCAACACCTAGAATTCTGTGCTCCAACCTGGTAAACTCATTTTCCTAAATGGTTTACATAATTTAGGTTTTCGATTTAATGAAGTAATTGGTGCTTTCATGTTTAGTAGAATTACTTGAGCAATAATGAACTTGAAGACAAAATCTGGAAAATATTGGTATCAGTGATTCGCTGCACATTAGGTGTTGGCCAGTACTGTTCCATCAGAAACACTGTGAACTGAGATATCTCTTATGTGCTTGTCATTGATAGAGTTTCCTTGTGATCACCTAGTAGACTTGGAAATATTTTAGTAGTTGTTAAGGTTATGAGGGTTATGATATCAGATGCGGCTGTAGTTTCGTCTCTAGGAAAATGGAATCAGAATTGCTGTTGGCTATATTGGTTACTAAGCTTGGAAAATGTGTGTGTGTATGGTTTTGTTTTATTTAAATTTCAGACGTTCAACAATTTGACAGATTATACAATACTGAACATTTATTGGCAAAACACAGCACTGGTTCTCGAGTTACTGCACAAAATTATCCACAATTAGATCTGCCGTTAGTATAAGTAAGCCTGTTAATAGCAATGGACATCAGAAAAACTATTAATTCATAAATGCAAAAACAAAATGGTTATGTCAACACTCAGATGTCTAATTTCTGTTAACAGATGCACCGGCAATCTGTTTAAAACCGTCCTGTATTATCAATTCAATCTTAAAGTGTAATGCTGGATTTGTTATTCAGAAGTATTTGACCCAACAGTACATGTTTTTATCTGTCAGTGTTGACATGAAGAAAAATGCATTGTTACAGTGGAGGAAAAAAGAAGTTGTGACCTGTTTTGTCCCAGTACTCAAGAATCAGTGAGCTAACACTTGTATACTTTTGTCATGTACTTGCAGTTTGCTCCTATTTCATGTCCAAAGCGGGTTTTTCCTTAAATGTCCCAGACAATTATACTTTGCTCTACAAATCTGTTCACTGCTTTACTTGACGAGTTCATGTCACAGCACAACCCGGCACATCCTTCTGTCTGAACTCACATGAGCATATATAGCACACGTTCAGGTGTTTTTGCCCAGCAGAGTGTACATATACAGTGGTAAACAGAAAGAAATGATTGCATGTGATTCTATTTTTTCTATCTCATTACATTAATACAATTACCCTGCCTGAATATTTGAATATCTGATATTTGAAAATATGCTGTATATGAGGGATAAAGTATATAGTAATATATGAAAATACATATAGTAGGAGTGATATTTTTCAAGAT
The DNA here is from genome assembly GCA_032361165.1 of Enteromius paludinosus. Lineage (NCBI taxonomy): Eukaryota > Metazoa > Chordata > Actinopteri > Cypriniformes > Cyprinidae > Enteromius > Enteromius paludinosus. The sequence goes on from JAUMHQ010000053.1 coordinate 26,183,119, forward strand.
CAATGTGTCGACCATTGCTGTTATGCTGAAAACAAATGAGACAAAGACACGGTCTCAAAAAAGAAAAGAAGTAAAAGCTAAAGCTTAAATAAAAAAGGTGTCTTTGAAAGATTGATTCTGTTGTCATAATTACTACGATAAAACTAAGTTGTAATGTTGCCATGTTCTTCTAATGTTGTGGCTCCACCACGTGGTGTGCTAGAAGAGTTTACCTTTTCTGTTCTTCTCACCACGTGACACCAGGAATGATGCTGTGAGGCTGTGAGGGACTGAAGTATTGCTGTTTAACGACATATTGATTGCTAAAAATTAACATTTGACAAAATCTCCATAAAATTGCTTTGAAAGTTGCGGGTTTTACATAATTGTACAAAATTACACGATCAGGGACCTGTAATGCAGCGCGTGCCAATCCAACAACCTAGCCCTACACTAAAATGTAAATGTGAGCTGTTTCAGTTGAAAGAAACATTCAGTGACTGGTGTTAAAAAATTTCGGTGCCAGTAATGTTTTAATGAAGGCATGTTTATAAAAATTATTTAAATGTCCTAATAATTGAAAGATAAGTTGTCTCACAGCCTCGTTTTCATCCGCGTTAAATTCAATATGGCGTCTAACCCCACGCGGCAGATTACATCTTGCTATCAGTATTTTTATGTTATCTTTTCGTCTTTACAAAAGTACTTTTTTCCCCTTTTGTTTTAAGAAACACTGTCAACAATCATAACGATGACGTCACGTGTTACTGCCTTTATCCTCCAGGGGGCAGCAGAGCGCAAGTTAAATCCATATTAGTTTACAGCCAGAGCTTGCTCGGATTACCAAATAATGACCATGTTTGGAATACCATACAAATTTTAATACTGCTGCAGCATGTATTCATCTTATGCAGGCAATACCCAAATCACTTGACTTTGCATTACACAATAGAATATCTTACTGTATATTGCTCTCTCTTTTAGATCTCACTGTTCGATTGACATTTCAGCAGAAAGTAGACCGGCATACTGTTGAACAAAGAATATCTGAGATGGTTTAAGACATTATATTCATGCAAAATTTTAACATTCTGGATTTCGGCAGTTGATTCACTTTAAAGGAATAATGCACGACACCTATTAGATATCAGAGCGTTCGTGTGTGTGTGTGTGTGTGTGTGTGTGTGTGTGTTTGTGTGTCTGTGTTTTCCCATCTATCGCCTCTAGACGGCAGTCAGCTTCCGTCTGAAGATCTGCTGCTGCTGGAAAACACAGACGGAGGATATCCATGAAGAAAAATGAATACGAGAAATGCATTTTGCTGCTCCAGGCAGCTTGATATAAATCAAACATACACGCGGCGTTATGAATGTGGCTCTTGGTCTTTATTGCTTCATGTTTTGCTGAATGGGCCTGGTGCTTTATTAAAATATTCAAAAAACTTCTGAAATCTAAAATCACTGAAAATAAAATCAGCTTGTTTTACATAATGGACCAACAAACCTAGTTGGGATTTATACATCAAAAAGCTGAATCTTTCCATTGATGTAAGCTATTGTTAGTATAGGACAATATTTGGCTGAGATGCAACTATTTGGAAATTTAGAATCTGAGGGTGCAAACACATCAAAATATCGCATCACCACCTCGGCTGTGCATTATTTTTCTAATAATTCAACGGCTCGTCGTCAATTATTCCTTACATATACAGTGTGTACACACACATGCACATACACACATAAATGACTTGAAAGTTTGACAGCCCTTACACACACTTACATATACCTTTCTTCCCAAACGTCTGTATAAATGATTTATTTATGTATATATGTGTGTGTGTGTGTGTGTGTGTGTGTGGTAAAATCTTCTGTAACCAATGCCTGTATATCTTGGAAAACAAAACCCCATTTCAGCTTTTAAAAAATGCCCATGCATCTCTGACTACAACGAAACGAACACGGAGTGCATTAACATTCAAAGCTAGTGGATTGAAAGGCAGACTATCATCAAAACAATTGCACTCGGCAGAAAACAAAATGTACTGTGTAGGAAAGCCAAACTGACACCGTCTGGAAAGAGTCCAGTGAGGATGCAGAGAGACACTGCGGTGCTGCAGAGCCAAAACAAGCATCGTGACAGAGCCCAGCAAAAACAAGCCTCTTTCTCCTGCAACAAGAACTGAGAAAATCCATCTCGGGCTCCATGACTGTCACTCTGAATTAACTTTATTGTCTTGGTTGTGGCGAGGTCTCAGGATATTTTTAACCAGTGTCTATCTCCGGTTCTCGTGGAGGGCAGAAAAAGATCTCTCAGGGGCCACAGCTGCAGAAGAACCTGAAGACAGAGGCGTCTGTAAGGATGTGTCCTCTGCCAGCTGGGCTCTTGATTCCCAGCGTTTAACCCCACAGGCCAGACGTTACCTGTTGTTTGCTGCTGCTTGCATCCTCTTTAAATCAAGTCCATTGGTTGTTGGTCTTTTTGGCTACAATGCAAAGTGAAATACACTCAGTGATTTCCTAAACAGCATTCAAAACGTTCTGAGCAGATATTAGAAATTCAGTCAAGAAATCCAGACAAAAAGCAAAAATGAAAATGTTGATTCTACTACAAACTAACAGTTGCAAAACAAAACACACAAGAGCCACATAGATAATAAATCAGCTAGAATTTTGTCTTATTATAATATTAACATGAACATCAACACTTGGGCTAAAATGTAAAGCGCAAAGGTCATCAAAAAACTCTTCCTTTGACATTTAAAGAAATGTTATAATTCTAAAAAACAGCCCAGTTTTAACCTATTAATATGTAATATGTAATTTACATAATTATAATTTATAAATAAATCAATATACAAAAATAGTTTCAATTACTACAAAAAGTTTACATTTTCATATTAAAATGTGTAAAAAAGAAAACTGCAAAAATATATAATTTTGTAGTAATTTCTGTTAATTCAAGTATGTTTTACAAAAAATACTATTAAAGCACTCATATATACACACACACACACACACACACATATATATATATATATATATATATACACACAGACTTATAAGCACACAAGATTACTGTTTTTTCTCCTCCTGTATATTTGAGACGAAGCAGTGAGTGCTGATGACTCCTCGTTCAGTTGGGTGTCTGTCTCTCTCGAGGCTTGTAGGGTTGGTCGAGCAAAGCAAACAAAATGTGACAGAGGAGAAACCCGCACTAGCTGGAGGCTAATAAACATTCTTAGCTTTGTATTAATGTTGCAACAAAGAGATTTCTCTACATTATACAGAGACCAAACTCAGTGGCTGTGAGAAGGAAGTGCATTTGACAACGCATTATTTTTCATGTAGAGATCCGAATTAAAACCTGCTGTTAAAGTCAGCATGAAATAAACAGATCATTTCTACTTTATGAATACAGTTTGGTGATCTTAACATCAGCACCATCCTCTGCCATTCATGAGAGAACTGTGGCACATGTGTGGTGTTTCTGATGTAGAACATGCACATGCGGTGTCTTACGAGTAGAATGCAGACGCATGCGTTGTGTCACACAAGGATAATGGCATAGGACGGCGACACAGAAATCGTTATTATGGTTTTCCTTGCACACAAAATGTGTTCTCATTAATATTATGGTTAAACCACTGATGTCACACAGACTATTTTAACAATGTCCTTACTACCTTTTTGGGCCTTGAACATGTCTGTCTATGGAGGGTCAGAAAGCTGTCAGATTTCAAGAAAGGTCTTTGAAAATCACAGGACGGTATTAATGACAACCTTTTCATTTTTGAGTGAACTATCACTTTACATTATTTCAATTTTCAGCTATATTATTGTCCATTTCAGAATGTTTTAGTAATTGTATATGCTTGTCATTTTTATAATTTATATATATATATATATATATGTGTGTTTTTATATTTATTTTTCAGTTGAGATATAAATCGCAGTTTGAACACCAACCATATGTGCTAGTTCTAGTTCTAACAGTACAGGGACCTGTCTTGCTGTGATATAAACATATACTGCACATGAGTGCTCTCCATAGCCACTCAAAAGTGCTACAAGTAAAAATCTAATTGTAAATTCTAAATGAAACAAAGTTTCAGATACTCATCTGCCAGCTTGAATGAACTTAATGTCACAATGCATTCTGGGATTGCCTTATCTGTGAAAGATGCATGCAATGCTGCATTAGAATTTGTCCAAAAGAAGTCATTCTAACAATTATATGCTGCCTACCTTATATAACAGCGTAAGCACAGAAGGCTAACTGATAAAAACCCAACAAAACGACACCAGGACAAAACATATTGTAGTTCAGTCTTTAATTAGAAAATCTACTTATATACAGTATACATGTACTGTAGCAAATATTGATTCCATAGGCCGCATGATAACCCCCCCAGGTCATCGGAATATTATAAATAAAGTTTTTATTTGAAATGTCTATTCAGCCGTTATCCCTGTCACGGGAAAATACACGCTCTCTTTGTCCATCCGTCAGCGCTGAGTATCAATCATCTCTCTCCGGCTTTGACAGACGAAAAAAAAACGAAGCGAAACAAGATCAGTCAAGACAACATGGCAGTCGGAAACCTGAGTCAGAACAGTTTTGGATAGAACAAACACCCTGAATCCAGTTTAACAACAGCAGCGTTTGAAGTGGAGTTATAGAGCGAGAGTTTCAGCTTGAGGACACGGAGGAAATGAACCTAGCATAATAATGTTATCTTTAACATCTAGAAAGAAATGTGGCAAAGATGGTCATACATTCCCATTGCAGCCCGAGAGGACAGTCAGAATAAACCTAAACATCCGTACAGACAGCGATTGGTTCGTTTTATATATATATATATATATATATATATATATATATATATATGCAATCCAAAGTTACAATGCAGAGGGGAAAAACACATCACAGTAAAAAGTAGTTATTAATTTCATATTTGATCATTAAAAATCTGTCATTCCTTAACCTATTAACTTCCTCTGGTGGTAAAAACAGTTTCACGACTTATCCAGCGGACGCTTAAAATCTCAAAGAACGCATTCGTCCTATTGATCTGTAGCAGGCACTGAAGTACTATGGCCAAAGAGGGTTTGTCATCAGACCCTTAATGCGTTTGCTATGTACATTTTCATTTAATAATAATAATAATAAAAAAAAAAACGCGATCCCTTTACATGTCAGTGTCCGATGCGGTTTGACTTTACGTCTTTGATACATACGGGAACAGCTAATACGGTTCGCTTGCTCTTTCTGGCTTGTAAGGTTCCGTCTGCGTTCGTTTGGTGCGCGTTTATGTACAGTTGGTTTGTAGGCAGTGGAAATAAGTCTTTGACGCAAACAGCAGCAAGTTCTCGGTCCTTGGCATTCAGAGTCCAGCCGATGGTTTTGTCTGGTCTGGGCGATGGCTGTGGCTTCAAACGTTAATATAATTGTTCAATTAGATTGTTGGTTGGTTTTGCTAGTACATTCGAGTGACAGCAGAGAGCATTAGTGCTCTGATATGATTAAGGACCGTCAGTCCAGGAAAGGCCGACCTTGAGAGGCTGATTTCTCCGTCCGCATGAGAGGTCTAAACTTCTCACCATCCTTCGATTCTTTATGTTTCCCGTCTATCTCTCTGCCTCTGCTAACACAGGCCGTTCGGGTTCAGAGTCTGCCGATCTGATTGGCCGCCAGCTCTACTGGCCTGATTTTTTGTCCTTCTGGACAAAACTGAAGCTCGTGCGACGGTTCAGTTTGCGTTGTTTCTGGGCGAAGTAATCCGCCCTCGATGTGCTGGCACGGGACTCCAGGATGTAGTTCACCTGGAAGAAGAAGAGGAAACGACACACTTCCTGTGAATGCCATCAAATTTACACACACCAAAAAGAAAAGCAGTATAAAATGATAAATCCTACCTTGAGCACGATCTCATTGACAGTAGCAGCATCACACTCGAAGTACAGGGCTTTGTAATCATGGTTGCTTAGATATGTGAGCTTAAATATTGCATGACCTACGAAGAAACCATAAAAATCTTTTTACATTCAGCAAAAAGAATAACCACCATGGTTCAACATATATGTGCATGTGAGCTAGTACCGTGCGTTACATTAAAAATACTATTATTATTAACAAAAAACCTTATGCTACAGTTATATTTGGTTTTGAAACGTGCCATTATTTTGGTTTAGTTTTCAATCAATCAGCCCAACAAGAAAAATACAGTCTAATCAAAAGCTTGCAGATTTAAACTGAATAGCAGGAGCCAAAGAAATTTGAAAATGCAATTACAATAAAGTTTTTTTTTATCTTGATAATGAAGTTAAATGATTTAGCTAATAATAAACTAATTCATGCATAAATAAATGAATGAATACATAAAGAAAGAGATATCTTGTGTTTGAACCAAGAAAACACCCCAGGGCTATCAAACAAATCATAAAATGACTCATTCTTCTCATATTTAAGAAAATATATACACTGTTCAAAGGTTTGTAAAATTAAATGTATTCCTGTGTTCAACGCTGAATTTTCAGCATCATTACCCCTGTCACATGATCCTTCAGAAATCATTCTGATATTTTCTGCTCAAGAAACATTTCTGATTACTATCAGTGTTGAAAACAGTTGTGCTGCTTCACGCTTCAACAGTGATATTTTTTGTCAGGATTCTTTGATAATAATAACTAAGCTCAGATATGAACTCTGGCATCTTTGAAATCCGAACATACAGGACACACCGAAATATATGGCCCTGCTCCAGAAACAAGCGCTCCGTGAACGGCATATCCCGACTGTGAGACTGGAGCATTTCCAGGCGTAGTCGGAGCATCGGTGTGCGCCTGTGAGCAGACTTCAGCAATCTGTCTGCACTTCATCAATCACCGTTAGCAGCACGCGTCTGGAGAGCTGCGCTCGTGTCCCTGTCATATCCGCTAAGAAGAGATGTCTGCATCACTTACCAATGCAAACCTTACGGAAAGGCTGCGTAAATAGATTTAATGTTTGGTAACGGGGTTCCCTGTAAGTGTAATGCAATAGAAATCCCTTGGTGAGTTTGCAGCGCTACACTTTATCTGTCAGTCGCCAGTGATGTGGGACTTCAAAAGATGTCTTAGGAGGAGGCGAGAGAGGCAGAGCCTATTACTTTAATGCAAGTGTACAATAAGTAGAAAAATAGTTGTTAATTCCATTTTTAATAATTAAAAGCATGTAAACTACTGGTCAAAAAAAATATTTTTAAAGGATGCATTAAATAGTTTAAAAGAGTCATATTTAGTAACACTTTAGAATGGGGAAGACTTAATTACTATTAACTACAATTTTTCCCTCAAATCCCTAATTTGATGCTTATTAATAGTTATAGACGTGGTTTATGTACTGGGAATGATAAGGGATGTAGAATAAGGCATTATTATGTGCTTAATTACAACTAATAAATGGCTTCTATTTTATTAAAATGCATGCTGATTAGCAACTAGTTAAGAGACCCTAAAATAAACCATTTTAAATAAACGTAGTTTATGAAGCAGCACAACCGTTTTAAGCAGCAAATCAGCATTTCTAAAGGAGCATTTGACACTAAAGCAGGGTTATTATAGTCATTAAAGGGATAGTTCACCCAAAAATGAAAATCGGATGTTTATTTGCTTACCCCCAGGGCATCCAAGATGTAGGTGACTTTGTTTCCTCAGCAGAACACAAACGAAGATT
>JAUMHQ010000053.1:26190910-26203139 GCA_032361165.1 Enteromius paludinosus
CAATGTATTGTCACGAGCCGCGGGGTGTAATCTGGATTTGTCTGTGAATGTTTTTTTTACTTTGAAAGGTTTGGTGCAAGGTCTGGTGCCCATCCACTTCCATTGAATGACTACCAGACTGCCACGGCTACAGTTAAATATCTTCGTTTGTGTTCTGCTGAGGAAACAAAGTCACCTACATCTTGGATGCCCTGTGGGTAAGCAGATAAACATCTAATTTTCATTTTTGGGTGAACTATCCCTTTAATACGCAAACTGGAATAAAATCAAAAACAAACCTAAATTTCTAAATGAACTTGGTTTGACTAAAATAAACCACAACAGAAAAAAAAAGTTTAATGTTGAAAACTAATTCAAAATATAGACACAATCTTTAATATTGCTGCGACTGAAAACTGGCTTAATAGCTAAAGGAAATGCAGTTTTGCACCCACAGGAATGGATTGCATTTTAAGATATGTTTTAAAAGAAAACCTGAAATAATATTTCACAACATTAGCGTTTTTACTGTATTTCTGATCAAATAAGCCTCGATGAACAAAACAGGAAAATATATATTGATCTCAAAACTTTGGTAGTGTATATAAATAAATAAAGATTTCATGCATATTTGACCAAAGTATACGAGCAGAACTGACTTGGACTCTTCTCCTCCACTAGGTCACAGGCACACAGCAGATCCGAGTCGATGGAGATTGGCTTCTGTCGGATCCAGAACTTTGTGCTTGTCTTCTGATTTGTGACAGGGTCGATCTCCACCTTTTCACCAGAAATTCCTGTAAAAGCGAGACGGTTTTATCTTAAAAGTCACTAATAGATAAATCTCAACTGTCAATTTTTATCAAAAGACTTCACATAAATAGGACATCCAGGTTTTAGAGAGGAACAGGCGTGTTGGTTTATTTTGCCTGTTATTTAAATATGAAAGGAGAAGGGACCCAGACTGACACCGACTCTGTAGCAAACGCTGTGAGAGAGAGGGGTCTGGAATATTATTACAGGTCTATCTCAGAAGCACACACACAGTCTTATCCATAATGGATGTGACAGCTGTCAATCATTCACATTACTTTAAAAAAAATAGCATGCAAACATCAGTGTGCCAGAAAAAAAAACTGCAGCCTGTCAATCAGAGTGAAATTCCTAAAGAGATTCCCGGCTCACACAGGCTTCCTGCGCCCGGAGCGCTGCTGTAATTGGGATGGAGCTGTGACTGGAGCAACTGTCAAGTGTGCTGGAATATTTTTTGTGTGCTTTCACAAAACAGTACAGCGTTTGATCCGAAGACCATCTGCCAAACTTTTCTTCAAGAGTTGAATCATGTGCTTCGAGAGGTGGAGAAACCGAGAAGTCAGGAGAAGTAAACGAGATCTGGAGACTTTCTCAAGAAATGTTTCATTTTTAGACTTCCTTATAGTATTTTGTGGCAAAACAAAATTGTACCATATAATACAACAATATATTACTGTAATACTATTATTAAATTATCTTATATGTATGTAACTGTTCATAAAATAAAAAGTTTTTGTTCGCATAAAATGCCTGTGTAATGTATATTTATTATGTCTATATAAATACACACATACAATACATGTATATATTTAAATATTTATTTATTTATATATATTTATTTTCAAAATACTGTATGCTTTGTGTGTTCTTACGAAATACATATAAAATATGATTTTCTGTACTGTAATATAATATAAATTATTACTACAGCTGTATAAAACGCTTTCACATTAAATATAAAAACTATTTAAAATTATGAAACTGACGTAAATACACAGTAGTTATTTATATATTATACCAGAAATATAGAAATGTGTTAATGCTATTTTATATTAATATCGCACTACATGTATGCATGATTAAAACAACATTTTAGCATCCAGTGTTATTTTGTTTATTAGATTTTTTACAATTAGTAAATGCATATTTATATAATATAGAATTTATTTAACTACTGTAATGTAACACTTAATACTAGCTAATACTATACAATAATAATAATAATATTTACTATGCATTAATGTGTCTGAAAGTTTAAATAGCATGTTAAAAGGTTTTTAATTTGCATTTTTATTTCATTATTATACAACAGTGGCATACTTTCCTAAACCATACTTTTACAAATAATATTAATAATAATACACAAGCACATACTGTTATTATATGCTTCTGCACTATATCAATCCATTATCAAGCATTAAAGTACTCTATTTTGTCCCGAATGTAAAACACAGGGATCTGGAAACACTACCTAGCTGCACGTCTGTGGTGAAGCGGAGCTTGTGGATCATGCTGATCTTGAAGGACTTGTAGTGGTGGCTGCTCAACATGTCCTGTACCGTAGTGATGTCTATAGGCGGGTCCTCCTCCGAGCTCTCCTCGCCTCGAGAGCCTGCAGATCAAGACGGGACGGGATGGACAACAAGATGCGTGTGTGTTAGATATGCATTTTAATGTCGCTGCTGTTTTGCAACAATAAACTCTTCCTGTAACGTTCTCAAACACGTTTATGAATATGAAATATTTGTGTTGCGATGGCAGGAGCATCAGAAATTTCATCAAAACTCACTGTTTTCTCGGACCAAGCAGAACTCCATGGTTCCCTGGCTCTCCAGCGTACTGTCCAAATCCACTGCCACATTTGGTTCGGTCTGCTTCTCCAGACGATACATGGGGCCTGAAATGAATCACAAAAGCATCTGAGCTGTTAAGAGTCTGGTATATTTGGTCTCACATGATCTACAAAATGCATTTCACTGCAATGGTCAGGCTCAAAGAGCATTAAAAGCAAAATAATATTCAAAGATCAAATGTGCATGCCATTAAGCCTTAGCATTGTGTAAACCACCAACAACTTTATTATCTTTATTCATTTTATCAATCATGCAAAATTATGCAAATTCTCTAAAGAAGACCCCCAATGCTGCGTTCACACCGGACGCGAATTGCACAAATAAATCACTTTAACATTTTGAGTTTACTCGCTTCATTCGCTCGTGGAATTTCGCGTCATGGGAGGGGCTTCTGCCAGGCGCTCCCCGTCTCTGTGGTGGTTAGACATGAGGTAAAATTAGTTTTGTGTATATCCAAAAGGCAAACTTTGGTTTATTGAATCCAGTATTTATTTCCTTTTCTTTCCTGTTTCTATTAAATTACGAAGATGTGTTGTACAGCTCCTCCCCATACAGCCACAATGATTTTGTCCTCCATAGTATGGAATTCTGCCTCTGCTTGATTGTATTCACGTCACTACTAGAGCAAGGTCTTGATTGGTTAACACGGCGCAAATTTTCGCCAAAGTTCAGATTTCTCAACTTCATTCATTCGTCAAACGCGCCACAGGATGTCTAATCGCGTCTTTGAATTGACTTGGCATGTAAATCACTCGCGCTTGGTGTGAACGCAGCATAAGACTTAGACATTCTAATGAGACATGCTTAAAAGATTTATTCATTTGATTCTAAAAACATTCTTCATTTCCAAATATCCTAAATTATGAATAATGCCGATAAAATTACAATAAATAGGCAACATATCTTTCCATTGAACTGTATTTGCTGCAAACGTTCTAGACTGAACGACAAACAAATGCATCTTGTGAACCGGTTCTTTTATTGATTTTACAGAAACAAACAAACTCATAGTTATGTGCCTGAATAAAAACGATTCACATTTACATTTATTTATTCATTTATTTCTGAAGGATCATGCAACACTGAAGACTGTAGTAATGGTGCTGGTTTTCGCATCACGGAAATACATTAAATTTGAGAGTTCAGATGGAAAAGTGCCGTCTAAAAGGTTCATCTAAAAACGAATATATTCAGTTATTGCCATTAAAATGAACTTTCTGAACCTACACACAGGAGCCTAAAAAACGTCTTTTGCACCTGAACTAGGGTTGGGTCGATAGACGATGCCATCACGATGCTGAGCCGGCATCACTATCCTCCGCCCCGCCGCAGCAGCAGGAACCAGCTCGCGAAAAACACAATTAATTTAAGGCGGCAAATCCATGGCATTAATAAGCGAGCGCACAACTGATGCTGGCGAGCATGGTAAATCATTTCCGTCAACCGCGCGCAACTCAAGCACTCGCGCAAACACTGTTGTTTTTGTCAGTCGTGGGGCGGGGCTTGGTGTTTTAGCTACAACTAACCAACCGGCGATGCCATCGTCAATCGTGATGTTTCACATTAGACATCGTTCGATGACAAATTGGTCGACATCGCCCAACCCTAACCTGAACTCTTTATTTCACATTATTACAGTTTTCATTTACTAGATTTTTTATCAAATAAATGCAGCTATGGTAAACAAAAGACACTGCTGCTGCAAAAAAAACAAAACAGATTTTCAACAGTAGTATTGTTTTTCATCATCTCTACTATACTGCCCTCATATGTACCTTGAACCTCTGAACAGTTTAATACTGTCATATAGAGCCCTTGAGAAAACAGAGCCATCATAAATGACTTCAGGATGACCAGAGCCGTTCAAAAACAATCTGTTAAAGATAATGTGCTGGGATTTACAGCTCTGGGCCTCTCTTTATCACGGCGCTTGATTAATATTGCTCAGTGCAAACAATCAAATTTGACTTTTTATTGTCCAATCAGATGTTATCAACTCATCTAAGACCTAAAGACCGATCTTCACAGCAGACCTTTCTCTCTCATTTGCAGAGGTTTGTAAAGATAAGTCAATAACTATTGCCTTGCAGGAACAATTGATGGCTATAAAACCAAAAGAATGGCTGTTTATTTTGTGTCAGAAGCAGGGATAAATGCCCAGAGGCAGGATCAAGTCTTTCCCTCGTTTTTTTGCCAGAAAACCCCCCCCAAAAACAATAGAGAGAAGCTGCCAATCTAAATAGGGCAAACACTCAGGGCAATATTTACCCTTTTGCAAATACCGTGGTTTTCCAAAATGTCACCAGAGCCTCTGAAAGCTTCCGACCTCTATGGAGAAAGAAATATGTTCACGACAGCCTCCAGCGGCACAACGCTAGAGCCATCAGAACACAAACCAAGCCAACAAGTGAATCAATTCTATACAACACCTCAGTTCTGAGCCTGATGAGCAGGAATCAGACCAGTTGAGTGTGAGGAGAGAGCACCTCTCTGTTTCTACAGGAGAAAATGTGAATTGCTGTGACACTGAAGAGCAGGAGACTGTGACTAATTCAGAAACACACCATCTGACCTTTTACAAGCTCTGCTGCAACCCTGTGCTGATCTCAGTGAGCTGAGACGTTATTCTTCATCCGTCAGGCAGAAACTGTAAGTCTGATCATTTAGTAAAGCAACAGCACACCTCTCACAGACAAGACACATGCTATCAAATGACATTTAGTAATTAAATGATATTTAATATTGATTGATTAATATTTAGAGTTTATAAAACCCTTGTAACAAGTGTGAAGGATATTCAAAACAAAGCAATCCCTGAAAAATTTAATAATAGTCAATAGTCAATTATTTATAACATTATTTATTAATTGTATTATACTTATATATAGATATAGATATACACACACAGTTTTTTCTACCTTAATGTTTACTTTAAATATTTACTTTAATATTTAAATATTTAATTTATTTATATTTCTAATTTATAAATAAGGGAAAAGGGTTCATTAGCAGTATTTATTTGATTAAAAAAATACTGTAAAAACAATGATATTGTGAAATATTACAAACTATAACCAGGGTTCCTATACATAACGTAATGTCTTTAGCTTTACTGAATTAAAGAACTAATTTCTTCAAAACAAACAAAAATGTTCCTAAGCCAATTTTTTACAATAATTAATTTTTTTTTTGTAGTGTATATGGCTATAATCATCATATAGAACAAATGCATTTTTTGAGAACTAAACTGATCATGTGTGTGTGTGTGTGTGTGTGTATGAAAGACTTCAGCGATCAGATTTCAGATTTCTGTTTTATGATGAATCTTTAATAACCGGAGGCCAGACGTTGCATTTGGAGCTACAAATCCAATCATTTTGTGTACATGTGTGTCATTAAAATATCGAGCCAAGTACTAAATAAAACAGCTGATACTAAATTCCCACAAATCCACACGAATACAGCAACTGCTGAAAATGTTCATCTTTGTATAATGTCTCAATGCATTCGCCCTAAGCACATAAAGCATAACAGTCACGGTCTGAGCTCATCTGTAGTTCACACACAGGCACACCGACCCCAAACCGCAGCCATCGCCGCCTCCCAAATGTCACCAACATTTACCCTGATAAGACCCACAGGAGGCATTCAATCGCGCTTATCTCCCCCAACAGACCCACCGAGCTTTACAAACCCTGAGCCGCTCATAAAACATCATATTTTACAGTGCGCACGCTTTCTAGTGTCCACATGTCCTACCGCTATATATTTGCTAAGTTTAACTAAAAACCTAAGAAATACCTTTTTTTTTTTTTTTTAATCGACTAATTTCTTAATATCAGTACATGGATTTAAAAAAAACTAAAAGAATAAACATTAAATAAACAGAATTCAATAAAAAAATAAATAAACAGGCAGTTTTTTATTTAAAATTTAATCTGTTAATAATTCATTATGTTTTAATATTAAAACATAATAATATAAAAAATATTATTAATATTATTACTTTCAATTTACATTCTGAATTAATTTTACTTTTACACACACACAAATTTATGACTAATAAGTTCAATTCTTTTAAAATAAAAATAAATAGCCATTTTCTATTTAACATTTAGTCTTTGTTAATATTTCATTATATTTTAATATTAATTATACTTTTAATTTTTATTCTTAATTAATATTTAACTATATATGTCTAATATGTTTAATTAGACGTTTCATTTTTTAAAAATAAATATACATAATTTACATACATGTGTACATAAAGGTTATAAAGGTTAATTAGATTTTAATTTATATATAGATATATAAAATCTTTCTTATACACTAATCTTTTATCATTTTAATCATACTTTATGAATTATATTTTATTTACTTTTTTCCAACTATTAGTGTTGTATTTAAAAACGGTCTAAATTTTTAATTTAGAATGCAATACAACACGCAAGTATGAAATATATACATCAAATATTTAATTTAACACAGCATAAAAAAAAGGTTTATGTTAGTTTCTTGTTCAGACCAGAAAGGATTAAACTAATAAAGGAAAAATAATTGGTTAAAAAAAAAAAAAGAGAAAGACAAGGGGCAAACGTGCAGAAGACAGTGGACAGAAGATTGGATTGGTCTCTTGTCTCCGGCGGGTAAATAAACAATCAATACTCATCTAAATGCAGATGAGAGCACGGCCCACTCCGTCTAACGCTTCTCTTCTGGACCAACTACCCCATCACATCCACTCAAGATGTCTTCTAAAACACCATCTCAGACTACAAGAGAAACAATCACCTGCAAGATGGGATGCTGAACCAGGACGGGGCACTGGCTCACTTCCCGCGGGGCAATTCTGTAGGTTTATTTCCAATTAAATTCCCTCTGAGGGCTCTCTTGGGCAGCTGTCAAATCAATCCGTCTCTGATGAGGCTGTGCATCAAACACAAGTACTCTCAAACCACTGGAACTAAAGATGCTATTATAACGCAGTGTGCTCGTACTTTTAAGAGCTAGCAGATTTCTCTCTTGTTTCGAGGCATGTCTAAGATGTCACAAATCCAAAAAGAGAAACACTGGGTTTGTTTGTTTATTTGCCCCAGAGACTGAGCCGCACGAGAGGACTGAGCTGGCTATTCCTCTGATACCTTTAAAAAAGACAGAGTCAGAGCGTTTATTTTTCTCTTATACTCACCATCTTTGTTGTTTCTGGAAAAGCTGTCAAAAACTCACATGGCTTTTGCAGAAAGGAGATACCAATAAGATTGCGTTTTACAACCCAAAATAGCTTCCGAAACAAGACTATTTGTGAATTTCAAAGTGCTAAATGCTTTGAAGTGAAAGCCAATGTCACTGTGATGGATTATCTTTAAAATGACTACAGACAGTTCAGTTGTACTAAAATAGCACATGTTGTTGACATGTGTGAGGAAAGTAACTGAAATATTGAGACTCGGCGAGTCTTGTATTAGCTTTACAAGACTGCTTAAAAATATCTGTTAAATATATCAAAATGGTTTAAAGTATGATAAAACCTACTTAAAAGAGGGAATTTTAGAAGTATGATTTCTACACATATAAATTATAATAATATAATATAATGAATTAATTTGACATTAAATAATTTTTTAATATCTAATTTAATAATTATACTTATTTTAATCAAATTTAAATAAACAATTTAAATAATATACATTAAAAGCTTTATTTACTACAAATAAAAAAACATTCTGGAAAACTATTAATTAAATAATTTTAAAATAATTAATATAATAAAAAAATAAACATTAACAATTATAATAATTTAAAAACAAATAATATATATAGATAGAGAGAGAGAAAATTATAAAAAATTACAAATATTTATTAAACTATAATTTAAATATAATTACAATTTATGTAATATAAAGAAAATTAATAAAAAAATATATTAATATACATGTACATATCTTTATATTTATTTATCTATTTAAAATCTCTGAAAACTGAGACCCTTCTGTCTTGGTTTCACAAAGGCTGAGAATCGCTGTTATAGACAGTCAGTTTGGTGTTGATGAAGGAGTATGTGATCCATACTGATGAGGTTGTGTGGATACACATAAGACAAAAGCCAAGACCACAGCTTCTTTAAACTGACAGCGCTAGCCTCCAGCGCCTTACTGAAGTGAACTTCTCTGGCTGCATGGCTCTGACCTCAGTGTGTGGTAAATTCAGGAGAGATGAGGCTCCAGTGGCTCTCCACGCGCCATCATTTTCACTGCATTTCATCCATTTCCTCTCTAATATACTTTTGTTCCCGCACCATTGCTTTCCATTCTTTATGTGCACTTCTCCGTCTCCGAGTCAGTCTGCGGCTCAATCTCCTCTCCTCACCCCTCTTATCTCGCGCTGCCCCGGCTCATCATGGCCGTCAAAGGGGCGATCCGTTACCTGTGACTTTTGTATTAAAGTCTCTGGCCTTATCAGATTCCGCCCCATTCGGCGATGACAAATTAGGACGGCACATTGCTGCGGTTATCGGGCCAAATCGCAGCAGACGGCTTCACTTACTTTCTAAGATGAAAACTGCACACACCAGTTCGACCGGCAATTCAAAGGCACCATTTGCTACACTTCTTCCAGCATTTATTTTTTCCCCAGTAAGGGCACTTATAATATTCTTCAAAGTGTCTTGCACCAAAACCAGTCCGGATTATGTTTGTTTTATGCCAATATGTACGCAAAAGCATCAGAGGTGTTACTGTTAACTAAAACTCTTGATAGATATAACTTACATAATATAAAAATAGAATAACATTATAAATTATATAGACATAATCATATACTAAATACATATAATTGTATATAATTAATATATAAATATAACTAAGAATAAAATATAAAATGAAATTAATGTTGCTTACTAATTGAAATAATAATAACTTGAAGTAAAAAAAAACTGAATTAAAGCTTATCAGAAATGTTTTAAATGGATAAAAATGACAAACATACAGAAGCTTGAATATAAAACACATCCTCTTTTTGACATTAAGTGAGACGTGAATCTTTGAGATGTCTCACCTGATCCTTTCTGAGAGCCCTTCCTCTTTTTGAGGGCCTTCTGCAGAATATCCTTCATGGTCACTTTCAGGCTGTCCACTGGGATCAGGGAGAAACCATGAGCGGCGTTTCTGTGGGTGAGGAAGGGAAATCATCAGATAAACCTGAGAAAACTAAACCAGTAAAATTGTGAAATATCATAACAATTTAAAACAACTGTTTCCTATTTAAAAATATTTTAAAATATAATTTATTCCCTGTGATGCAAGCTTGAATTTTCAGCATTACTCCAGTTTCAATAACACACAATCCTTCAGAAATCATTCTAATATTTACTGTTCTATAAGAGCGGTAACCTGGGGTCCAGTAAGCGAATGAGTCATCTGCATGATCCAGACCAACGGCAGATTCACGACTCTTGTGATTGCTTCAGACCGATTCAGTTAATTCACTAATCAAACGTCCACCACTAAAGTATCCAAATGAAACCAATCTTCTCATTTAGTTTGAGATTCAAGAGAAAGACTCTTGGGCAGCAGTACCAGCGCAAGCAGTAAGTGGATACAACTATGTCGGAAGAAAAGCTTAGTACTCAGAACTTGGTGGCTTGCTTTAACAGAGCGCATCCTAAACACAACAGGGCCGAGGGCCAGTCCACGAGTCAAACTTTGAGCACATGGACGCATCATTGCGATAGACTTTATCAACAGAACAACAACCCGAGGCCAGAGAGCGCACACTTTCTGGACAGAGGACTCGCTTGTCCACTTCCATTTAGCAGTCCTGACCCATCTGCCTCGGGCCAGGGCTTCTGACAGGCTTCACGTCAGGCCGGGGATCCGGCAGAAGAGGTCGCCGGCCCCGATGGCCCACTGAGGGCCGAGCGCTGGCTCAGTTCTCGCCCAAGGTCCTGCAGTGCCACATCAGTGGTCCTCTCATGAAGGGAGCATGCAGCTGACCCAGAGAGCTCTGAAAAGCGGCCCACGGCTGAGAGCTGATGAATAAAGAACAAATAACTACAGACAAAGACACGGGAAATGCAATGAAAAGTGCAAAGCAGCTGGGCCACAAATGCAACTTTTCAAAAAAAAAAAAAAAAAACTCAATTGATTTATGCCATGGGCGAATGGCTGCTTATGATGAAGTTTCGTTCAAAAGTTTGCAGTCTGTAAGATTTGTTTTTGTCTCTTCTGCTCAATAAACCTGAAATGATATGCTCAAATAAAATCTATATTTATATACTACAGTGTTGTTCACTAAAATATTGAGGGAAATGCAAGTTAACAAACAAAATATATGACAGCTGAAAATAAGTAGTACTGTTAAATCAAGGCTGAAGCACTAAAATTACTAATACAAAAAGTCAAATAAAAGAGGAAAAATAATCATTAAACTATTACTAAATCTAGTTATTGAAATACAAAAAAAACAAAAAACTATTTTGTAATATAAATAACATGATATGAATTATACTATAACAACACTGCTTCTTATGCTCCATTAATACACAGATTAAAGTACAGTAAAAATTTTAAATATCTTTACAATTGAAAATGGTTTTTCAAAATCATATTTAAAAACGTATTCAAATATAATTTATTTCTGTGATGCAAAGCTGAATTTTCAGCATGTTTATTCTAGTCCTTAGAGTCACATGATCCTTCAGAAATCATTCTAATTTACTGATTTGATGCTTAAGAATCACTATTAATATTACGGTCTCATTTTGTGGAATATGTTTTCTGAATATAATGTTCAATTCAGTATTACAGCCCAAACTAAGGTTCCCTATCAAAGGCAGAAGTTTGGCAGGGTGCCACTCAAATACAATTAATAGAGGTCTTCTAATGCTTTGTCAACCACATTAACCAAAAAGCTGATTAGACATCGGCCCAAATGCACAGAAGACCAACAATCGAATCGAGAGCTCACAAAACAAAGATAAGTGCTCAATGAAGAGGCCTGTGGGGGAAAAAAACTCCCAACAAACTTAAGGACTGAGTGCTTAAGACTTATGTGAATTGCCAGGCATTTAAACCTCATTCGTTTAAGGCTTAGTTTAATTTAATTCTCATAAGAACCTTAGAGGCTTGCACTAACTAGGCAGACTTCTAGACACGGGTAAAGAATAAAATAAGTTCATTATTTGACATGGTTTGTTTTATTCTTCTAAAGTTAGGGGTCAGTAAGATTTCTTTTCGTGTTTCTGAAAGAAGTGTCTTCAGCTAACCAAAGCTGCAAAATATAGTCGCATTTGATGAATAGAACATAAAAAATAAAAAGCGCATTTATTTTGAAACTGAAATCTTTTGTAACAATTAGGGCCGGGACTCGATAAAAAAATGTATCTAATTAATTAGAGGCTTTGAAATTCATTAATCAAAATTAATCGCATTTTAATGGCATATAAATATTTGACCTGAGAACAGTGAAGGGCTGTAAAGATACACTTATATGAAACCGAAATCGCAACATTCAGATCCACGATCCTGTGTCGCGGTGTGATAAGGGAGCATCGCGACACACCCCGTGACTACCTTGAATTGCGTGCA
>JAUMHQ010000053.1:26251065-26268906 GCA_032361165.1 Enteromius paludinosus
AAAGATGAATGCAGCCAAGTACAGGGATATCCTGGACCAAAACCTTCTCCAGAGTGCTCAGGACCTCAGACTGGGCCAAAGGTTTATGTTACAACAAGACAATGACCCTAAGCACAAGGAGTGGCTTCACAACAACTCTGTGACTGTTCTTGAACGGCCCAGCCAGAGCTCTGACTTAAACCCAATTGAGCGTCTTTGGAGAGACCTAAAAATGTCTGTCCACCAACGTTTAGCATCCAACCTGACAGAAGTGGAGAGGATCTGCAAGCAGGAATGGCAGAGGATCCCCAAATACAGTTGTGAAAAACTTATTGCATCTTTCCCAAAAAGACTCGTTTAGAAGAATGCTTCTACTAAATACTTAGCAAAGGGTCTGAATACTTACGACCATGTGTTATTTCAGTCTTTCTTTTTTAATAAATCTGCAAAAATCTCAACCGTTCTGTTTTTCTGTCAATATGGGGTGCTGTGTGTATACTAATGCGGAAAAAAAAGGAACTTAAATGATTTAGAAAATGGCTGCAATATAACGTAGAGCAGGGGTGCTCAACCCTGTTCCTGGCGATCGACTGTCCTGCAAAGTTTAGCGCCAACTCTAATCAAACACATATGCCTTTAATTTTCAAGCGATCTTAAAACACGTAATTATTTGCTTCAGGTGTGTTTGATTAGAGTTGGCGCTAAACTTTGCAGGACAGTCGATCGCCAGGAACAGGGTTGAGCACCCCTGACGTAGAGTGAAAAATTTAAGGGGGTCTGAATACTTTCCGCACCCACTGTATATGTGTGTGTATTCACCACAAGTAATCACATCCAAAATAAATATTCAAACACGCATATTACCAATTATTATTTGGCCGCTGCCAGCTCCAGCGAGATTATTGCTTCTCCAGAGAGTGGACGACATGACAAACCTTTACTGTCATTCACAAAAAGAAGCCAAATCAGAGTTCAGCCGACATTGGCAATGGGCTGCAATGACCTCTGACCTCTCTGAGCCAGACACTGGAGGTGTGATTGATAACCCCATTACAGACTGAGAGAAACCTCTCACACAAAGTGTGCTTCACCATGATGTATGCAAGCAGATACAGCAGCATCGAACTAGCTACCTGGCATTTAGTAAAAGGACAAAACAACGTTCATGTTCACATGGTCACTGCATGTGACTAATTCAACCTTCATTCTAGATTAAAATGCACTCACCCATTACATGTTGTTCCAAATTCTTTCCCACATCTGTCAAGACCAAAAAAAAAGACAAAAGAAGCATTAAAATGACTTGAATGCTTAATGCTTTCATGTAAGTCTTCTACAATTGTACCATAAATCATGGTCAAGTTGTGATTCACAGAAAACATTGCTGTACGCCAATATCACTCAAAATCATCACGTTTGATTAGAAACAATAACCAATGGCTTATATGAAGGTGAGTGAATAATTCATTTTGGGGTGAATTACCCCTATGGAAGGCTGTCAACTTGCAAAGGAAATGTTTAAACACAACTGTTCTCACAGAAAAAGGCACAAAAACTATACCTTTATTTCTCATTTACCTCTGAAAGATGCTAGCACCTTAAAGTACTTACCTATATTAAAGTATATATTAGTACCCTTTAAAATGGTACCACCTCTGTAAAAGATTTTGTACTTTTTGTAATAAAAGTAATAAGGTCATTGATTTATCCAGTGTAATAATATATAGTTTATATTCATAATTTGGTAATATGTATGTGTCTTGAAAATAGTTTAGTTACTTACTTTTCCAAAAATATATTTTTAAAATACATAGGCCTATATAAAACTCCAAAGAAGTTTCTATATGTGTGTGTATATGTATGTAAAGAGATAGAAATAAAATAGAAAAAGTGAAAAGGAAGAAGCTTTTAAACAAGCCTAAATAAAAAGAGGCTGCTGGAAGCCCTATCAGTCGTGCATGTGTCAGATAAACAAATAAGAAAACAACAAGTGCACCTACACAACCTACACACCAACTGGACAGTGAAAACACTATATATACACACCACAGCCTCTGCCAATCCCATATGACTCGGCTTTCAATAATCAGCTAGACTGAGGAAAACCATTATAAGGCAGGAGATAAACTCTGCGGCTCAAAGTTTGGAGTCTGTGCGATACGCTTTGAGGAATTTTATACTTTTATTCAGCAAGGATGCATTAAATTGATCAAAAGTGACAGTATTTACATCGCAGAAAATTTCTAATTCAAATCAAAACTTTGTTTTCATCAAAGAATAAGAAGAAATGCATATGTATCTCAGATTTCAAAATACTAACCTGTTTTCAACATTGATAAGAATCAGAAATGTTTCTTGAGAAGCAAATCAGCATATTAAAGTGATTTCTGAAGGATCATGTGACTGAAGATTGGAGTAATGATGCTGAAAATACAGCTTCGATCACAGGAATAAATTATATTTTAAATTTTATTACAATAGATAGCAGTTCTTTCAAATTGTAAAAATATCTCACAATTTTGGTGAAGAGAAAAGTCTTTTTTAAAAACATTTAAAAATGCAAGAATCACATTACTACTTAATGATTTGATGATAATGACCAACATCACAAAAGGGCAATTAGTAAATAAGAAGGGAATTGATAAAATATAGATAAAATGTGTTCACCTCATATAAATCTACATTTTCTACACTATTCTTCTCTATACATTCTTCTCTATACAGCCCAATGCCATATATATATATTTTTTATTATTAATTTTTCATATGCTTATTTTAGTCCTACCTTATTCTTATTGAATTGAATTATTGAATACTCAAGATTTAATCTAACCTGGACTGTTTTGCATTAGTAATAGTATTGGGCTTTTGTTCAGAATAAAACAGATCTTGAATGGCAATAAACTACATCAGCAAGAAAACTACAGACCACACAGAGAGTTTATGAGGTGCACAAATTATATCCATTCTCTTTTTATTTACTAATTGTTGGATGTTGGATATACTATGAATAGCGTCTAGATGTCATTATTTTGGATGATGAATTGCTTCAGCTGTTTAATAAGAAAGACATGAGCTAACAGGAAGAGACAGAGTGCAGCACCTCACACAGCTGGACCGATGCCACCCTCCTGTGGTCAAACTGCACAATAACAAGAGTCAAAGATCTGAGCACGCTTTCAGAGGGTTTTTTGAAAGACTGTTTTAACCAAAGAATGAGATTTAAGGTCAGTTTTAGTTTAAACCATCTTTACTTATGTCTCTTCATATCTTTATAAGTAATGAAGAATTTAGACTGAAAACTAGAAATGATGTGCAAAGCACTGTATGTAAAGCAGAGGCTAAATATTTACGGTATTTACTCACCTTTATGTTCTTTAAAACTCATATGCAATTATATTTTTCTGTGCAACACGAAAAAGACTTAGCATCTTCTTTTTTATGTATGAGAGTTCAACAGCATTCATTACTCAAATAACAACCATTGCAGTGTTGCTCTTAAAGTAAAACTTTAAAACATGCTTGAAAACTGAAATAAAACTGAAATAAAACTGAAATAAAAGAAAATATTAACATTAGATAAAAAAATTTTAATCTACAAAATAAAAATATAAATATAGGTTTAAATGACTAAAACTAAACGAAACTAAAATAAATAAATCAAAATAAAAAAGCTAAGTAGAAATAATTAAAAAATTAAAAAATTAAAAAAGTACAAAATGGCTGCATTTTAAACTTAAATATATTATAAATGACATTTAAATTATAAGATAAATCTCATAAAAGCTAAACTGGAATGACAAGTGTAGCAAAATGACTAACATAACTAAAATAAAATGAAAATGAAAACGGAAAATGTCAAAAACAAAATTATAACAATGTTAAGTGAAAATGGAAAATATAAAAATAAAAATTATAATAAAAATTATTAAATAAAACAATTTTATTAATAATACTGAAATACCACTGGACGATTAAACAAACTTTGTAATTTATCAAACTTATGAAATTATTAAAATTAAAAGTAAAATAAAAAAGCCAAAAGGAGAAATGACAAAAAAATTACTAAAATGTAAACTAGGCTAAAATAAAATATGATATAAATTTTTTTAATAAAATGAAAACTGAAAATAAAGAAATATATTATTATTATTAGAACTAAGCTAATTCAAATTAATGAAACAATACTAAAAATACCAGAAATCTTCGCTCTCTACCAAAGTTCTGAAAACTCATTTGCAATTTAATTTGCAAATAAATAAATATAAATTCATAAAATAATAATAATAATAATACAAAAATACATATATATATATATATATATATATAAACATACAGGTTTAATACCATAGATGTCCAGCAGGCCTAATGTACAGAAACTCTGTTGGTCATCTGAATATATAGCTTTGATTTCTTGCTTTATCCAACACCACCCATCAGCGCACACATCTGCTATGTGACTTAATGATTTATAATTTGGGGGAGTCCTCCACTCTCTCACTATTTGATGGCACTGCTAATGTAATTAAAGTGAGATTATCATGTCTGCATGGCACTCCAGATGGCATCGTTCACAAGGCTCGTAGATCAGTGGCCAGTGCTGACAAGGCATTTCTGTATTCAGTTAACAAATATCCAACATGGGCTTATGTGTTTTTCAACTTTCACATTAAATTTAAGATGACAAATTAGGCCGTGCATGCAAATTACACAACTTCTCAAATACTAATATTGATTAAACTCCAGTACGCGAAAGATATGTGCAGATATTCACAATCTACATATACTGCTTGTAAAGCTTTGGGATCTGTTTACCTGGTAATCCTTCTTAAGAATGAACTGTGGGCTCCACTACACCAATCTCATTAGTTCTCTATGAGATCTGGGGCATCAGGAGCTTTCACTGTTTGTCCTCTTCGGGAAAAAAACACTCTCTGTCAATGAGATTTTATCTGAGACCCACAATCACAATCCCTCTTTTTGGCACTCAAACATACCTGTGGGTTTTACCCTGTGTAATCAGGTTGTGCTTATCGTTACCTGAAAGCTTAAATACTCAAGATCTGATATGATTTTTTTTTTTTTATATAAAATTATTCACAGTAATAGTATTATTCAGAATGTGTAACTTTTGGGCTTTTGTTCAAATTTAAAAAACAGCATACATTCAGTGTCACAATTAAATCTTATTGGTAAAATATTAGATGCATTATTTGTTTATGCACATTTTACGTATTTATGAAAATGCATTTATTTATTGTTGTCACTTGTCTTTTATTATTTATTTATTTTAGTATTAAATTAAATTATTGTAAAATTATTTTTTTATTTATCACATGCTTAGCTTAGGCCTACCTTCTAAATTTTTAATACTCAATCTAACCTGGACTGTTTTGCATTACAGCAATAGTCTTATTCCGAATATAAAACAGATAGTAAATGGCAGTCAACTACATCAGCAAGAAAACCACAGAATACACACACACAGACAGAGAGAGAGAGAGAGAGAGAGAGAGAGAAAGAGAGAGAGAGAGAGAGCTGCCCCTACCACCTCCTTCTTCAGTTTCAGTGACTGGTTAGTAATGGCAGCTACTGAGGACCCCTAAACCACTCTGGCAAATAAAGGAGAAATGCGTCGTTTAAAATGGATTAAGTCATTAACGGGAATGTCAACAGTCCAGTCGTGAGCTCTAACAACAGCCAGAAGAGGAGAAGAGTGGCGTATATCTTTTCAAACCGCAGCGTCTGTCAGTGTATCTGTGCGAAGTGTATTTGTTGGGGTAAGAGACGTCGATTAGCATTAGCGCTGTTAGCTTCGCTGCCGCTTTCGCCTGCCGCTGCTCCTCTCGCAGCCGAGCTTTCGCGCTCTTCCCGCCGCATTCCCTCCCGCTCCGCCCGCTCTGCTCTGACGCGCTGCCGAGGCTTCTGCGGCCTGCTGCTACCGCTGTGTGCCGCGGGTCATGAAAAGCTGCTTTTGTCCGAAAAGGAAGGACGCTGTGCATTTTACAGTTAAGTCAACATGGCGTTTAATGGTTGAAATGCTTTCTGCACAGATTCCGAGAAGAATAAGGAATACAGAGGAAACTTGGGTTAGCTTGTTTGCTCGGCTAAGTATAGAATCGCTATGGAGTCTCCTAGCAACCTGCCGGATAATGCTAATGGCTAAAATTGGGATTCAGCCAAATTATAAAACGTTATTAATATCATGGACTCAAGATATTAAAACAACGTCAAGAGAAATGTTTAAAGTGTTGAATTGTTCAGCAGGGTAATTAATATCGTGTAGAGTTCATGTGATTGTAAAGAATTGCATTATGAAATATTACTTGTTTGCTTTGTATCTCGCCTAATTTGAACAAAACATTGTGAGAGTATGGAGTATAAGAGTACTATTACTGTGGTGAGTATTTATTTAATACAGAGAGTATTGCGTTATCTAATCTGTATGGCAATTAAATGAATGACATGTATTATCAGATTTCAGTATGCATCATTCAGATGTTTAATATACCTGTTATTCAAATCACCAAAAGCAAGTGAGTGTGTAAACAGAGGTAATTCCATAAGAAAAAATTGCTGTCTTATGATTTTGCTCTTTGAAAATGTTGAAATTGGATTTTCGGATCAGATGAACACTAACGTGCCTAATGAATTCGATAAGGCAAGAGCTGAAACCGTGTCATTGTTTCATCAAATACTTCAGCATTAGTTAGAATAAATGGCACATTATATCGGCCAGAGAGAGACTGAATGCTGCTGCTGCTGTTTGTGAGATAATTGAAACCACGGTGGGGCCAAGAGCTTCTTCGTATTTGTATCACAATTAAAGATGTACATATTAATTTCTATTCTATGTATATTATATGTATTTAGTTTTTTTATGGCTTGGTTTATTCCAGATTTGTGTCACTGTTGTTGACACCTGAATTGTTTTGATTTAGTCTCAGAAATTCAAATATCCTATAGTTGTTGTCGTAGTGTTAAAACCAGTGTTTATGCATTTGATGAGTTTCCCATGCCGGTGTTTGCTTCAGCCACCTGTGCTAACAAACATGTTTTCTTAGAGAGGTGGAGTAAACTTGAACAAGCAATGAAACTAACACCTGCAGGGCATGTTTTCTTTCTGGTACAGTTGGGACAGTTGATCAGATTTACTTGCCCCGGTAAATATTTTCACTGGCTCGGAAGCAAACGTCTTTGTCAACATATTTTTTACATTTACGTTTAGCAGCTGATTTTATCCAAAGTCACATACCAAAGGGTAGCAAAAAAAAGTTTGTCAAAGATCCAAAAATATTTGTAACATAGACTGCCGGGTTTATTAGACAACTAAATTTTAAAGATCAAAAAAGGATTGAATTCCCAAAACTATAACAACTTAATGTTTGTCTACTGCAACAATAGGGCTTCTATTGTTCAAAATGTTCTATATTTTCAGAAATATTATAATAATATAAATAGAATTGTGATAGTCAAATTATCCAAGCACAAAGTGCTACACAACAGGGACCAGTGATTATGCCATTCATTCGCACAGAGGCATGCAGATTTCAAATCTAAATAGAGTTTTTACAGATCAATATTCACAGGTGCTAGTCTATATAGCTTTGATTTTTGTACATCACGTATTCACCAAAGATTCCATGGCTTTCCACGTTATGGAGTTAGTTACAATATTTTGTGACTGGATTCGATTTCATACATGTCTTCCGCATTGTGTAAATCAAAGTGCCTTAAATGTGCACATCTGCAAACCGAATCGGCAGGGCTCTGATTGGCGCTTGAGTGAAGCTTATGTAAACTGGCCCAAACTTCTCTCACGCTGGCTCTGAGCCATCCTTATTGTTGAGCCCTGAAATATCTTCCAGACAGTGTGTTGACAGTGCCAGCATCTGTGCCATCTGAGGCTGCTCTGTCCTCCTGGCAGATGAGTGATATGAAAGCAGATCTGCCCCTAATGTCTGAAGCCAGTCCTGCTCATGTTCCCAGAAGGTTGCATTTGTTCTTTATGGTAATTGCTTTGCTGTGCATTCGGTTATAAAGATTCATCATGTTTGTATCTGGTTGAAATACCAGTTTACACCTGCATACATTATGTTTTAGATTTTTGTTGGTGGGGATAGGAAAAGGTTTATTGCCAATCTTCCAGAATCTTGATTGTTTAATAGGACTATGTTGATTCAAGAATATGCCTTGGATGCATGCATCACATATGTTACATCTGTCTGAACAATCTGACCGCAGATTCCAAATATACTATATACTCTAACCTCCAGTTCAATTAAGTATGATTACTTGCACTAGTTGTCATCAACTGAAATTAATCCAACTTGGTTTCAGATTCTGAAAGTGCTGTTTGAGCCCTAAATATTGCAGTGTGGTTCACATGCTCATTTAGATGTGCATTGCACGAATTCCAAACAAACTGCATGCTTGCATAGTGTGGGAATAATTGTCAGACTTGCCTTGGTTGCACATCTATAAACTGGCTTTTACGTGAAAGGAGCTAACTGAGAATACAGTCGCACTCGAGCATTTGCATGCTTAATCCTTTCCAGTTGATGGATTATTTGAGGTGTACACCATTCCGTTCAATCCAATCGAAATTTAATGTGGATCGAGCACAATTGGATCAGTTAAGGTGTTTGAATTAAGGCTTGGTTCAATCAGATTGAATTATCAAACAGATTATTTTGGTGCATGTCAACATTGCGTGTACATCACAGATAGCTGAGTTGTTTACACATTGGCTTTTTGATCCAAGTCAATGCAATTCTAAATTGATTATGTGTGTGCATGTAAACACCGATATTTACAAGTGCATTGCAGGCGTTTACATTATTAGGTAAATGCAAACACTTCAGCCTGGTTTCATCTAGTTGGTAGTTAGTGCTGGTGGGTCAGTAAAATCAGCACCCTGGTTCTGCTGATTCTGGGACACCTTGCTGATTAAGTTTGGAGGCCTGATGTGCGCACCGCTAGACCCAGCAGAGCTTTCAAACACTGTTCTGCTGACCAGCAATGCTGGCTATATAAATCATATGCATCATAAAGAGAGGCTCCATATATCAGAATATCAGTGAGTTATGAATGAATGACTGGCTCAATAATAATAAATGGATGCTGGAAGCTTTCCACCTTTTACCTCTCTCCGTGGCTGATGGATTCTGCAAAGCTCTTTCAGATCCAAACCACATTTCTGCTAACTTAAGTTTGAAATGATGTGGCTTGTTTGAAAAATACTACCGTTTTAATTTGGTTTTGCATAGGTAGCAGGCCTCCATGATTGCGGTTGCCAGATTTCAAGTGTTAAAAAGCCTTTTATTATCATGCAGCCCTACATCATACAACTCATCTCCCTTGTCCCAGTTTTTTTTGGCTCAGAACAGCCTTTTTTGGGGTGAAAGCAGATCCGATTGGACACATTGTACATCGAAAAGGGGTCTATGAAATCTCTGTCCTCTGTCATTTAGGATGTTTTGCAGCCTTGAATTCTACAATTTCCTTCTCTGTAAGAACTGCATTCCTTCCCTGTTCACAAATGCAGTCTATTCCTGTTTGGTTTTCTCACTGTGGACTCCAGGGATCATCATGTCACACCTCCTCTCTTGGCTCCGGCAGAGTTCTCACATGCTCTCAGTTTGATCTCGCCACTGTCTGCTGTTTGCCCTGCTTCAAGCTGCTTCCATGCGCACCAGCGATTTGACACAGCTTCTTTGTGGCTTGTTTGGGAGATCGCGGAGGGCAGGCCCGGTTGCCAAGGTGCTTCCAAAGCGCTTAGCTCCATCCAAAGGCTGCGTTTCATTTGTATTCAACTACACAGCTCCTCAGATGCTCAAACAAACCCTGACTCCAAATCGGGTGATTTGTGAAGTGTCTCCTGGTGAAAACAAACGCAGCGTGATTTGGAGACGTTACCAGAACGCCTCCAGAATGTGTCTCTTGTGTTGATCACACACACAGTTTCTCCTCAGCTCTAGTTTAATCTGTTGATCTGCGGTAGACACTCAAAGTTTACATTTTAGAGGAACGTGCAAGTTCTTGTTCATTATGTGCTTTCAGACAATCAGGAAGTGTGTTTTGACCGACTTCGTTATCAGAATCTAGCTAATTGTAATGGTCTTGAATTAGGATTTTATTGTGTTAGATTAGAGACGTAGTTGATAAAGAATTGCTATATGTGTTGCTCGACTGGCTCAGTGTTACATCCCCACCCTCTTGTGCTTTTCCCACTAGACTAGACTCTTTTTTTTTTTTTTATATTATCCAAAACATTGTTCTCTGTTCAAACATGTCTTGTACACAGTGGCTTGGTTTCACTTGTCAGTTTGTCTTGGTGTTTTGGCGGTGCGGTCATGTTTTATTCTGCTCTGTGTTGTCGCACTGAGATGAGTTTGGGTATCGGGTTGTGTAAATGTGAATATTACAGTAAGTGCATTCTCAAGAAAAAGGAACAAAAGCTGTCACTTGGGTAGTATTTTTTTAAGAAGTAACTCACATTACCTGTAAAAGATATTGCTACATATTAGCACTACGTATTGCATTTTGATGATCTGGGTGTTTTTATTAACAGTTTTATGGAAAAATGTGGTAATATGTTGTTGCTTATGATTCAAATAACCAATAAAAATGGGACTTTGATGCATTTTACCTGAGAAATGGAAATCCCCAGTTCATTCCTACGGGATTTTCTTAGTTGTCGATGGTAACCAAGGCGGAGACTAACAAAGGATAAATTCATCTGCTTTTGTAGACAAAACAAACACGGATCCGACATGTTCTGTCAAGTGGTTTGTTGTTTAGCATGTAAATGTTTTAACAATCCTGTCTCCTCAGAATTCCTCCATGATGCCTGAGGTGAGGGACCTTTCAGACGCACTGCCGGAGATGCCCATGGACCCGATCACTGGCGTAGGGGTTGTGGCCTCGAGAAACAGAGCTCCCACTGGCTATGATGTGGTGAGTGTCCGATACAGTACACTAATACAGATAAGAAAGTAGAAAATGCTTTAGAAAGTAAATTCATTGTTCCTCCAAAGGGTTTGTCAAGAAATGACATCTGTTAAGGAAGTTCTTCTAGTTCCTTTGTGGTTTGGGGTAGTCCCTAATATGCTGTTTTTACAGCGTTTAAAAACCCAGTGAGCTGCCCACCTAGAAGGCATAGATAAACATGGGTTTTTCAGGGAAATTATGATGCAAACGTTAATATTTTACATTAGCAGATGCTTTTATCCAAATGAGGAAAAGTTTGGGATCAGTAAGATGTATTCTTTTGTAAGAAATGTAGACTGAAAGGAATACTCACTATTCCCATATTTTCATTGAACCGTCTTTAAATAGGGGAAATGTGGAATTGTTTGGTGGCTTCTAAAACCATCTCTGTTTGGATCCTAAGGAATGAATGAAGCTAAGCTAAATGCTAAAATAGTGGCGCCACGCTAGAGCGATAAAGTGCACGCACTGAGACGGGACAGATATGTATCAACTCGTCTAAGTTGAGGGAAGAACATAGTGGAATCGGGAGAAACGGTGGCGTTTTCCTTAAAGATGCACTGTATTTTTCAAAAATCACAGTAATGTTACACACGTTTGAAGAAATACCGTTCTTTTAAACTTTTTATTAATATTTAAATAACCCTGAAAGAAATATAGCATGGTTTCCTGTTTTCAAACAGACTGCCACTAGATCACTGACAAGTCGTGTTCAGTTTTGTGGGTGATTCATTGGTGTAGCTTGTCAGTGATCTACGGCTCTGTGGACGTACTGGCGTTCCGTTTAAAAACAGCCGATGGAGATTAACGCTAATCAAAGAACCGGCTTTACTGAGGAGATGTGCAAATATATTGTTATATATATCGCGCAGCCATTGTACAAAAGATTTCGTTCATCTGTCATATTTCAGTCTTATGAGGCACTTGGTCTGCTCTGATGGCTAAAACAGACTTATTTGAGTGCTGTGACATGGCAGTTGTTGATATGTAATACAAGAACGATGTTGGATGTGTTCCACTGGTGTTTTAGAGTTGGTATCAACAAAGAGGCCTGTAGATCTGCTCACAAACCATGTTGAAAACCCCTGATCACGGTGGCCTCAGTTCAAAGGCGTTCACCGGAGAAACTCGATCTGTGTGTGGGGCGCTTGTTTTCCCAGCACCTGACTTTTAAATGCACGCAGCTTTGCAGGCGAGATCGGTGTAATCATACCACCAGAAATGTCTTTAAGAAAGTGCACAGTATCAGTGTAGTGCTGTATTGTAACATCTGTTTTATTTAGTAAGATCTCCCCCGAGAAACCTTTTGGCAAAAAGGCATAGCTTCGTGATTAATGATGCACCTCATTAATAGCCCGCCTCGAACGTCACTTCACACCCTAGAAAGTACACTTCTGATCACAGGCCCAGCTGCTGACGTTTTGTGCCATTAAAACATTTTTGCACCATTGCATTTGCATGTTTTTTGGTAGGAACGCACACATGATCTGGATGTACTTTGGCAGCACTAGAGGCAGCGGGGTTGTGTTTCCTTTGGCCGTACCAGTCATTGTCGTCACTCCAGCAGAGAGCTTAACAATGCTTCCTGTGTGGATTGTGAGAGTGTGTGAAAGCGGGGTCTGTTGATAGCACCCATTCCACCCCCAAATGTCTTCTCAGATCACAGAAACGCTAGTCTACATGCAAAGCTTCAGAGAGAGAGTAATCTGTTGTTCCCAGCATTAACAGTGAGCTGCTTTTTTATCTGTTCAGAATCAAACTACAGAAGTCTGAGGTTTGACCCTTGGACAACCTCTAAAGTCTGAGCTCTTCGCTGACTTCAAATATACTTCCAAGTAGGGTTGGGTCGATAGACGATGTCATCGTCCATCGCCGATGGCCGATAGACATCACGATGCTGAGCTGGCATCGCAATCCTCCGCCCCGCAACAGCAACCAGCTCGCGAAAAACACACTTAATCTATGGCGGGATTGGCGGCAAATCTATGCCATTAATAAGCGAGCGCACCACTGATGCTGACGAGCGCGGTAAATGATTCCCGCGAGAGGAAAACAGATGTACATGCGAAGAAACGGGGCAGCGAGCTCATTTCAAACTTGATGTGTCATCCGCGCGCAATTCAAGCACTCACACGCGATCATCCCTGCGCTCAATCCTCTCTCACCTGCTCGCGCGGACACTGTTTTTGTCATTTTTGTCAGTCATGGGGCGGGGCTTGGTGTTTTAGTTACAACTAAACAACCTCCCAACAACCGCCGCCTACGACGACGATGCCATCGTCCATCGCGATGCTTCACATTAGACATCGTACGATGCCAAATTGGTGGACATCGCCCAACCCTACTTCCAAGTTGACTTTTAATTTATTAAAGTGAATGCAGCTTTGTCTGTTTACAGTGAATTGCCTAAAATGTAGTTTCAGTAAAGCAGTTAAACAGTTTTACCGTTTTCGAATGCATTCAGACCTGATCTCCGGGTCTGGTGCTAGCACTTTTATCTGTTGCATAGATCATTGAATCTGATGAGACTGATGAGAAAAAATTACCAAAGAGTTTCGATCTTTTTCCTATTTAAACTTGACTCTTCTACACCGTGTACTAAAACCGATGTGGGTAGGAACTATACTCTCATCCCGGCTAAATCAGGCCGTTTTACCAATTCTTGACTGTACCTTTAATCCAGCTCTCTTACCCTCGCATTTATGTTTCCTCCTTTTTTTTTTTTTTACTACTTTTGCATGATGTTGTGTGCTATGACCTGGAAAAAACAAGGACAGTATCAACTTGTATCACTTATTGGGTAATGGGCAGAGAGTCTGAAGACAAACTTTTTTTCCGCATCTATCGGGTCTATACAATGTATAATTGTTTTTGAATTTATATTCTTTTGTCATTTTCATTTGTGATTAATTAATAATTGCATTATAATGTGAGTGAGAGGTTTCATGGAAAAATGACATGTATTTGAGAAGGCCTCCGTGTTTGGATTGTGTCTCTTTTGCTTTAATGACATGAACAAAACCTGAGGTGTTTCAAAGAGCTGTTTTAGCTTCAGAGAAACCGGAACACATGAATGACTGCACATCGTCAAGGTTATACGTTTCAGTCACTTAGAAATAGTGCTAAAATGAAATACTGCTTATTAATTTCTTCAACTTGCAGATTTCTCTTATTGTATTGTATCAAATACTATACTCTTACTCTCATGTTGTTTAGTCTGGCCAGAGGAAAACTGCCCCCCCGACTGAGTATTTTTTTTTTTTTTTTTTTCTCCATTTCTGTCACTAATGGAGTTGGGTTTCTTGCCACCGTCACCTTTCAGCTTGCTGCTTAGTTGGGTACCTTTCACAGTCAGAGAACAGAACTGAGCTGAACTGACCACAGCGTCGTAGATCAGTGACAAGCTACAAGAACTGGCTTTACTGACGAGATGCACAGCCCTAGTAAATATTTGACACAATCCAATGAAAAATATATTTGATGTATAAATGATTGCATTTTCATGTCCAGTCCTAAGACTTAATGCTGTGTAATTTCAGATGCAATATTTCCATATTCCTGGTGTCAAATCAGGCAGCTCAGTGTTTGTCGAGTGGCTCGTGGGAAGCCACTGATTGTGTGGGCGGCTCAAGCTGTTAATTGAGCAATCAATCATGTTGACTGCTGTCGAGATAGACATCAGACTCAGAACTGCACTTAACAGCCAGCGCTAACCAGCTTTTTACCAGACATAACTTCTCAAAAAAGGTTTTAATAGCCATTCTGAGAGGTTGATCTGTTCAAACCCTTATTAAAGTCCTGTGAGATATATATATATATATATATATATTATATTTTTGTCTTTTAAGAAGATCTTTACTCGCTAAAACCAAAAAGATCAAACAAGTGACCTTCAGAAAATGGGAGAAAAAATAATACTTAAATCAAATCAAATCTTTTCATTCATTTTAGGTTGCACAAACCACAGATGGGATTGATGCAGACTTGTGGAAAGATGGCTTGTTCAAATCCAAGGTGACCCGCTATCTGTGCTTCACCAGGGCTTTCTCCAAAGAGAACGTGAGTAATTTTTTCAGCTCTTTATCAGATAATTGAGGAGGTTTCTTTGAAGTATGGTTACGTTTTTCAAACAGATATTTCTAGTCCGAGATGCTGATTCATTAATGCAGCGTTCCTGTGATGTTTGCAGACAGATGCTTAGTAATTTCCTTAATATAAAAACATTCTAATCAAAATGTCCTTTTAATGTTTGCTAAATTTTATTTTTATAGAAGTGTCTTACTTCTCGGTAAGACACTTGAGAGCTAACAACACCCTGGGGTACTAAGCTACTTCAGTTTAAAGTCCAAAAAAAAGGAAGGATGTTTAAAAGATCAAGAACAAGTTCATGCTGGAGTGTTTATATAATGAAATCTGTTTCTGGAGTCGAGAAGCTCTCTGTAATGTGTCACAGTATCTTGTCTATTTGTTTTTTTATATACAATTACTTTTTGTTCATGAAAACAAAGCTGTTTTCGCTTGTGCTGTCCCTGTGGTGTTTAGTCTCATTCTTCTTTCTAGGACAAACCTCAAGCGGAAAGAACTTTGAAACAATGTTTACAGTGTTATTTCTTTCTCGCTTACATGTTTAGTGGTTCAATAGCCGTTGTTTATTGTAAAGCTTAGATTCAATGAAGTCATACAGCAGGAAAAAAAAGTGTGTGTATATATATGTACATATACATATATCTTTTAGGGGAAAAACAGGACATCATGTACTGAATTATGTTACAAGCCATGTAACACAATTTACTCAAATGAAATAAGAAATGATGAAAGTATACTTTGCATTAAAATACAAGTGAAATCCATGCATCCATAATGAACAAGTGTTTACACATCAACACACATAGTGCATTGAACTATAATATATGGCAGTCTAGTCACATTCATATGATAAAACGTCCAGTGCGAAACATGAAAAGTTTATGCAGTTCTTCCTTAATGTCAACTATGCTGTTTTGAAAGCCTGTTTTATTGTAAGAGCTGGTCAGAGAGTGGAAATTGGTTGTGTAAAATCGAAAGTTTTTATTAATATGCTTTGAATTCCTAAAGCATGTAAACTAGTCACCAGAAGAGATGTGCTTCCTGTTTCTCTCCACAGAGTCATTTAGGAAACGTCCTTGTAGACATGAAGCTCATCGACATCAAGGACACACTGCCTGTGGGATTCATTCCCATTCAGGAAACTGTGGACACACGTAAGCTCCGCTCGTATCTCCTCTCGATCTTTTACAGATGCATTCTCCAGCTTAAGTTTTAAGTTAAAAGGAGCTTGATGCATTTTCTTTTACTGATGCAGCCTGATATGTGGCGTTTAAAAGCTTGTGGATTCAGTTTCTATTTCCTGTTAAATAATTAATCAGCTGTGTGAAATGATCCTCTTTTAATTCCAGCACTGACCTCGTTCTGTCTCTTTTGTCTTTCTGTTGTAAACTCCATCCCCCTTTCACTTTCTTCAATATGCCCTGTCCCTCTCTTTCTTTCTCCAGAGGAGCCGGCGTTCAGGAAGAGGAGGTTATGTATTAAGTTCATCCCGAGAGACTCCACTGAAGCTGCCATCTGTGATATCCGTATCTTAGGACGCTCTAAACAGGCTCCGCCACAGTATACATTTATAGGGTCAGTCACATCACAAACTCTTTACACGCAAGACTGGCCTACCAATATTTACAAACATTTTCAGTGAGAAAATTAATTGTATTGTGGTGGGCACGGACATAGGCAATTTATCATGTATTAGTGGTATTTGGGATGATTTTTATTGACAGTATAAAAGTGAACATAATTAGGAACATGAGTGTTTTACCTAACAGCTTTATATCTAGTAAGAAGTAGTCTCCAAATTTGGCATGAATTTAAAGCTTTTAAATTGTGTGTAGACAAAAATTGCAGGTATATTATTATTATTATTATTATTATTATTATTATTTTATTTTTAATTTTTTTTTTCATTTATTTTTTTTTCCTACCACACAAACATTTATAATGTGATTTCTAATTTAAATTATACTTTATATATGTATATATATATATATATATATATATATACATGTGTTAGGGGTGGCACGGTTCACAAAACTCACGGTTCGGTTTGTATCACGTTTTTTGGTTCGGTACGGTTCTTGTTATTTTTTCTTTTAATCTTTAACACTCCAGAAATGTACTTCAGCATATAATATATAGCTTAATTATCCACAACTAAGGATACAGTATTTAAAAAGTTATATCATGTAATGAATTTGACTTGACTTAAAGCACATTATTGGGAACATCTCTGAGGAAAGCTAGGTGAGATTTTGATGCAAGAGGAAAGAGGAAAGACATGATGATTTCAACATGCTGTTCATTTATTTGGCAAAAAAGGAGAACGTGTATTGCCTTCTACATGAATGTATGTGCCTTTTTAGCACACAAAGCCCGCCCGCGCAGAAATGATTGCGTGCGTTTGCTTGAATTGTGCGCAGATGACATACCAAGCGCGTGCGAGGGTTTGATATGAGCTCGCAGACCCGTTTCTTCGCATGTACATCTGTTTTCCTTTCGCGGAAGTCATTTACCGCGATCGCCAGCATCAGTGGTGCGCTCGCTTATTAATGGCATAGATTTGCCGCCATAGATTAAGTGTTTTTTCTCGCGAGCTGGTTGCTGCTGCAGCGGCGGGGCACAGGGTCGCGATGCCGGCTCAGCGTAGTGATGTCTATCGCCCATCGACCATGGACGATGGCATCGTCTATCGACCCAACCCTAGTTCCGGTTAGCGTGATTTCACCAAGTACAATGTGATCCTGGATCAACATCCTTGTTGATCCTGGAACAACATTCTAATCA
>JAUMHQ010000053.1:26269006-26282800 GCA_032361165.1 Enteromius paludinosus
GGATTGGGATAAGTTTATATTTTTGGAAAGTAATGTTGATCCAGGATCACATTCTACTTGGTGAAATCACGGTGACCCCCTAGTTCCCACACACTAGATTTATACGACGCTGCCGCATCCTCCGACTCCGGGTAGCCTTCCTTTTCTATCCCACTTGCCATTTCTACAAGTACAATATTGTGACCTGCAGCACTCACTCCACACCGTAGACACCTCGATTCGGTTGCGTGAAAGGGAAACACACTGATGTCACATACGGGGCACAAGGCTACATTGCGCATGTCATGAACCGTCAAACCGTGCGATGCATGCATGCACCGAACCGAGACAAGCGAACCGAACGGTTCGTTTTTTTTTTCATGAACCGTGCCATCCCTAATATGTGTGTGTGTATGTGTATATATATATATATTAGTATTAGTATTGATTAATTTGTTAAATATATATTTTTTACAATATATTTTATGTAGTTCCATTAATATTTTTTCCCATCATGAATAATCTCAAACTATTTATATATTTTAATAATAATAAGGATATAATAATAATAAATGCTTAATAGAAATTCATAGAAATATTATTTAGAATATTCATATCATATTTATTATATTAATATCTATATGTTAATATTGTTATATAATATTTATATGTTAATAATAGCTTAACTGTTTTTTTCATTAAGCGTTTCTAATTTAGAAAAAAAATTATATCATGGTTCCTCTAAGGGAGTAATAACTAAAATCCCAAT
This sequence comes from Enteromius paludinosus, assembly GCA_032361165.1. NCBI lineage: Eukaryota > Metazoa > Chordata > Actinopteri > Cypriniformes > Cyprinidae > Enteromius > Enteromius paludinosus. The sequence continues at coordinate 26,269,755 of JAUMHQ010000053.1, forward strand.
GTTTCCCAAAAATTACATTTGCTTACTCTTTTTAACAGCTTTAAAAGATTTCTGAGCAATATTCAGCATCTTTACTATATTGTCATGAGGCCTAATGTATTAGGACACCATTGTTTCTCAGCCTGCTGTGTCTGTGGATCTGTGGCTGATTTTATTGATTGTGTCTGTGTTTTGTGGTTCTGGGTGTTGGTGTGGTTCAAGTTTTGTGGAATGATTTTAATTCTGTATTTCCTCACAGAGAACTGAACAATATGGGGATCTGGTACCGTATGGGAAAGGTGCCACGGGCCCAGGACTCTTCCCCTGTACAGAACAACTCCACCACCAACAACACCAATAACATCCAGACCGTCACCAACAACTCCACTCCGGCGCCTGTCTTGCCCAAGTACGTGTTTGTGATGTCTGAGGAAGTGTGAACTGCATTTGTTGCAACAGCTGCAGAATAGAAAGAGCAAGTGAGACAAACTGAGAGAAGGAAGAGGAATACTGAAGGGTAAAACACTTTGTTAAAGTTTAGTTCAACTAAAAATTAAAATGAGCCTAGGTTTTACTCACCCTCAAGGCATCCTAGGTGTGTATTCAGACAAATCCAATTTAATTTATTTTACAAAATGATCCTTGTTCTCCCAAGTTTCATAATGGCACAGGTGGGTGTTTTTGTCCAAAAGTAGTCAAAGTTTTAAACGTTGGTATAAAAAAAGACATTTTTTTAAACAAATTTTAATCTATATTTTTTGTTTCATCTGAAAGAAGGAATTCATATACATCAATGCCTTTAGGGTTAGGCTAATTTTAATTTTTGGTTGAACTAACCCTTTAACTGGCAGGTCCAGCACAGTATTCCATATATTCGGCAATAAATGAGCTGTGGTCTGTTAGGAACTCCCATAAAGTTCACAGCAGCACTCACACTTGCAGGCAAAATATTCAATTCACAAGCTGAATCATAAGTCAACATGACATTTCAATTTGCTCTTCTCACACAGTCAGTACCTAATGTATGAAACTGAATACCTGCAGGTAGTGTTATAATAAGCTCATGGTTGTGCTGTCATAATGATAATTCAAAAGTTCAGGGTTATTTTGATGTCTCTTGTTCTCCAAGGCTACATTTTTTATTTTTGTTAAAGAAAAATATAAATATAAAATATTATTACAACTCAAAATAACTGTTTCTACTTGAATATATTTTCAAGTGTAATTTATTATTGAGATTCAAAGCTGAATTTTCAGCAGCTTCAGTGTCACATGAAATCATCCTAATGTCCTAAAGTTTTAATGATCTAATATTATACATCTTATTTATGTTTTTGCTGCTAAATATTTTAGTGGAAACTGACACATTTTATTTTAGGATTCTTCGATGAATAGAATGTTCAGCATTTATTTGAATCTTTTATAACATTAAAGATGTCTTTTAATGTCACTTTTGATTAATTTAATGCATCCCTACTAAATAAGCATGTTAAAACAACCAAATAATCACACAACATCCTGTTTTCCATGATATAACTGGACTAATGAAACTATTTAGAGTGTTTTCACTTGTGTAAAATATGTACGTTTTCTCCCATGCTTGATGTTTATGGGCTTGTTTGTGTCTCAGGGTTTTGTACACCCCAGGCGTTTCTCAGACACAAATGGGAAGTGTCTGTTCCAGCTGTTTCCCTCTCATGGTTTCCTCTCTGTCTGTCTGCTCTCTTGATACTGTCCGTTTGTGATCTTATTATATACATTCATAACAGGATACAGCTTCAGTGAAGTCACATAAGCAGAAATGCATCTCAGTGAGGGAGTGGCCGTCTCATCTGTGGCCCTGAAACACATGTCTGGACTCTTCTCACAGCATTGCACAAGAATTCAAGGGAGTGGGGGGCATACAAAATGTAGAAAACGATAGATTAATCACTATTTGACAAATGACACCAGTCTGTGGATGTTAGCCAGTCATAACAGCTGTTATTTACATATCGAAATCTAAAACTGGAATTGATTTTGTTCCTGTAATGGACACTGTAAAATTTGAAGTCTGTGAGATATGCAGTATGGTGTGTGTGTGTATTCATCAAGTATGTGTTACATTTTTAAAAAATGACAGTAAATAACTTTTCATTTTTCAAATAATTAAATCAAATAATCCTGGAGAAATGCAGAAATTGATGGTTTCCACAAACATATGCAATTCCACAACATTGCTAATAATCAGAAATGTGTCTTGAGCAGCAAATCAGCATATTAGAATGATTTCTGAAAAAAAAAAAAAAGTGTATATATATATATATTTGATCGTATAAATAAAACAGAAGAGACCTCTTTCAACAACATTAAACATCTTATCGAACCACAACCTTTTGAACAGGAAACATTTAATACTATGTTTACAACCGCTTTCCCAGGCAGCTATCTTTTCCAAATCATAAAGAGTAGAATATCAGCAGTCCAGCACGACCAAATTCTATACCGTTGTTTTGTTCCTCATGATGTGTGGAGTTTCCCTTGCAGCTGCCAGCAGAACACATACAGTACATTCTGAAAACATCAACTGGGCAGAGCGTGTGTCATGTGTGCGGAGACTTAGTCATGTTATGAGTGTGTTTAATGGTGGGTGTTTCCCATAAAGCCCACAGCGTTCTCCTGTTAATGTGTGGATCTGTGCTGGCCGCAGTTGCTTAATCACAAAAAATGAGTTTATGAAGCACAATGTTTGTGAGGATATGCAGAACTACTTTACCATACCAAGTAGTTAGTTCAGATTAGTTCCCTGAACTCTATAGTTGTGCATTGAAGCTCTGTGTTATTGATCGGTTTCAGGTTAACCAACCCCGATCGGACATGTTTCTTTAGGGGAATTTACATACAATATGTTCTGGACGTTGTTGTCATTATCTAAACCTAGTAAAAATAAATGTTCTATTTCTGTATAATCGATCTATTAAATTTTTTTTTTATCATTCATTCAAATCATTAATTGAACTAATTAATGAATTAAAAAAGGATGTATTGAACTAGAAGTATAAGATGAAAACTAATCCGAAAAAGAGAGAATTTCCATCGTTTTAATTTTAATATAATTTATATTTGTAAAATTGCAAACTAAAATATTATAAAAAAAAAAACATTTAAGTGCTTAAAATTAAAGCTAATGTACAATATTAATGAAACAATATATAAATAATACTTAAAAACACTGGTTCTTGTGTTAAAAATATCTATATGGAATGGAACTCCTTTTAAATCAGTTTGTATTTTTAACTTGTGATGTAGGCTTTGCGCACTGACAAAAGACAACGGTTCTCTGAGCGGTTTGTACTTTGCAAGCCATCTAACAGCTAAAGCAAAGCGCATTGTTTGGTGTGCTGTTAAAAGAACCACTACTGAAAATATCAAAATATTTTTGACTTTCTTTAAAGCCCAACTGCTAAAAACAAAGCTATGATTATTCTATATTTAACTGAGCATCTTCATGTTGTTTTATTAGGATGTAGATCTCACCCTGTGAGCCTGAAATATCACAATTTGCATGCCTGTGTTACAGAAACATCCTCCGGTCTTCATTTAGGTTCTCAGTCAGATGACCGATTGGTGATGACATTTGGTCTGAAAGCGTCTGTAATGACACGCAGATCGCTGTGATGATAGTGAGATCTGAGAAGGAAGAGATGTTGAGTATTTATTTGATTAAGTGATCATTGCTTTCCTTTTGTGTTTCTTTGCAGGCACATATCCATGACCCTGCCGGCATGTTTCAGAAAAAGCACAACCAGACCAGACTTTGAACACCAGAACTCCAACCTCTATGCCATCTCTGGTACCAAAACCACCTGACCTGAACTGAACACCTTCAATATCAGCATTTACGTAGAGAGAACTGTGGCATAAAATCACCAATGAGTGTCAGAATAATCGTAGAGGCACTGACATGTTTTAAGATCGGTCAGTGCAAGTTTCTTTCAGTAGAAACAGATCAGATTTACAGTTAGTCTAAGACTAGGCTTAAGCCTCATCTGTAAGACCAAGTGTCAAATATTCACCAACCCCAAGGCATGTGTTATATATCCGATCTCCTATGCAACGGTTGAGATGGAGGTCAGTGCATGTAGTAATGCTGTCTGAAATCCCATCAGCGCTCCAGTGACGTGTGGATTCATGACTGCTGTCGTTAGGGATGTAATAACGAACCCTTCTGGAGGTGGAATCTGTTTAACTCTTCCAGATGGTGTTCAGTGATGACTCACAATCTCTCTCCTCCTGTTCGGAGCTCTCCTTTCTTACCGCACGCTTCTCGTTTGTCACACATTTGCAGGAAAAAAATGTCTTGGTTTAGTTTTATTTACATTTATTGATTTAGCAGACACTTTAATCCAGGGCCACTTACGAATAAGGCGGTCATTTGTGGCCATTTTATTTTGTAGATGTCATCGGCCAATGATATGTTAACATTCTGTGTCTTGTTGTGAAAGGCAAAATACACGACATCTGGTGAACTCTTACTTTTTGACTTTTTCAGCTATGGATGGAGTGCCTTTCATGATTTCGGAGAAGTTTGCATGTGCCTCCAGTGATGTGAGTCTGTTTCCAACCAATCGTGTGCTTCATAAGAACTCTTAAACGCTCTGTAGGCCTCAGAGAGTTAACCATATGTTGTAGATTTTAAAAGAGTAATGCATTACTTACTTAGGTACTTAAAACTAGCGTTAGACCTGATGTGGCCCCTGAGGAGGAGTTAGTCTGATCGTGTCTCTCTGTGTTACAGCTGCAGCAGGTGGATCTAATGGGCATCAGAATCAAATCACTCGCAGAGATTGAGAAGGAGGTGAGGATCTGTTGAGTTTCAGCCGTGACGAGCGCTAGTTTGTTGCTTTTGTTTCCAAGCTGTTATTTTTGACCCATGTAAATGCAAAAAAAACAACATTATTTGAACTTATATATAACTTTATATAAAGTATTACTCTAAATCTGACTAAAATGAAGTCATCTGAAATATCTCTTATATGCACATCAGTTAAAATATCAGTATTGATTTTCCTATCCTATCTTATCCACAGTCAGTTATACTTATATTAAGGATAAAAGCCTGTTCACACAAGAACCATAACAATAATGTAACTACAAACACGAGGTTTTTAAATATAGATAGCATTATAGTTTGCGGTTTTGGTGTGAACGGGAACGCCTTAATGCATTATATTTTTGCTGAATGAATTTATATAGTGTTTGTTATCAATACTATGTTTAATTAGTTATTGAAATTGATGTTTTAACCTTTAAATGAGCAAAAAGGCTGGGTTTTGCAATCAATAATGGTTATTGATTACAAAGGCTATTTAAAGGAGTTTTAGGATGTAGTAAATGTTTTTTTGTAAATACAGAGGTATTCATATAAACCCAATTGAATTTCACATCAAATCTGCCCAATATTTTTATGTGTTTTTGTGTGTTTATTATTCTCATGATGCTCTGTAAAACATCAGGGTTATTGTAGTTAACTAAAACCTAAAAAACAAAACCGTGTAATTATATGAATGTTTACTAAAATAAAATACAAAAATCTTAATTTTATTGTAAGCTAGTTGCCAATGCAGTGTTTATACTGTGTTTATACATTTATGTTTTAGTACTCAAATATTTAAAATAAAAACTATACACATATTAAACTATATACACAATAAAATAACAAAAACAATATTAGAGAAAATGCAATATTTGATCTAATGTTACTTTAGTGTGACTGATACAAAATCCTTACACTATTATTGTTTTTTATTCAATTAAATCAATTTTGTTTTCACTTTAATGTATCATTTTTGTCATTTGGACATGTTGACAAACAAGGAAAACAAAATTTATTAAAAGAAATAGCATTTTGTTTTATATAGTGTTATATTGGCAAATGTTTATTTAGTGTAATTAGTTTCAAATACTATGAGTTGAGCTGTTTCTGAATGATCCACTAGAGGTCAGTGTGTGCTCTTTCAGATGGTGTTTGACTCTTTCTGTCTCTGTCTGTGTCAGTATGAATATAGTTTCCGGACGGAGCACAGCGCCGCTGCCCGTCTGCCGCCCAGTCCCACCAGAACATCTCTGGGCTCCGAGGCCTAACGCTCACGTTCTTCTGGCTTCTGAAGACCTGATCTGAGAAGAGACTCTGTGAAAGTACAACAGAACCCTGCTAGTTTGACAGAGGGGATGAATACGGATATTGTTTGCTTTTTTTTTTTTTTTTTTGCATAACAATAATAAAAAATTTAATGCGGTCAATTTGAGTGTCTATTAAGTTGATGCTGCTTTTTCCTAAAGAGCTTTGGACGTGAGCGAATCTCCATCGCTACAGTGATCAAATCAAAACCACTACCTTGTTTCTTTTATTATGCGACAAGTATTGCGTTCTGACTTCTTCTGGCTGCTGGACTGAGAAGCTGTTACCGCGATGACTTTATGAAGGCTCACACTTGGACAAACCCTTTGAGCCCCATGTGTCTTGCATAGAGTTGGAAGAGGTGTTTTTTTTTCCTCATTCGCTTGTACGGTTTTATTTAGATGGCAGTGACCGCATGCCTTCTGTTTTGTTTGGAAATGGAGCCAGTTCACTGCACTGTTACAGGACTTCTGAAACCTTTCAATATTTTTGTGTTTGTCTGGAAAAAGAGATTAGAACAAAAACACTCCGACTCTGAACAAACCCTTGTACATAGACAAGCGATGATTCAGGAATGCGTTGTTTTAGTATTGTGTTTTTCCCTTTCTGTCTTCCTGTTCCTCCTGGACTGATCTGTCTCTCCAGTAAGCCCTGCTTATGTTTTACTGAGGTTTTACTCTCTTTCAGTCTCATGTTATGATGTTCAGTGGTGCTCGAACACTTGGATGTTGTTCCTGCCAGTCCAGTTGTGGCTTCTGACATTTATGGTGGTATTTTGAGGCTTTTTTTTTTTTTTTTATTGAGTTAATATTTCCACAGTTGTATTTCATCCCAAGATTTGAAGAAATAAGTAAGAAATAAAAATTTTGCATAAAGAAGACAAGCTATTTTTAAAATCCATAGAGATTAAAAAATTTCACAAGATTTAAACTTATTTTATACAAATCGGTCGATGATTATCGATGCATCCCTACCTTTATTTTATTTTTTTATAATAATGTGCATTTTTTCCTAATCACATTAATTCAATGTTTGGTAACACTTAAAGCCTTTATGCACAATGCATTATATAGGAATTCGCAATATATGTTATAATGCATTATCTTTTCGTAAATAATTCAACCAAAGTTAAAATGCATTACAGTATTTGAAGGTTTGTTTGATTTACAATTGTTGTAATCATACAAATGCATTACAAGACATAATTAATGCATTGCAGCTACCTTAACAATGCATTTTATATAAAGGCTTTAAAATTTAGCAGACGTGTTTTTTTTATAATGTAATGGCAATATGGGGAAAATGTCAATGCAAAAGAAACAAAAAGTGCAACCCTTTTGCTTTTTTATGCAAAATATTTCTCATTTCTTTCTTTTGAATTTGGGGATGAGCTATATGTTTCTTGACAGTTTTCGTGAGACTAAATATCCAGAACAAACATTATCATGAGCCGTTCAGTTTTAGTAAACCACGCAGTCCAGAAGCAGTTGAGACAGTCACGTGATTTGCTCCGTGAGCCACTGTAGTGGTGATCATTGGTGAAAGTACAGTGTTATTATTTGGGGGTGTTTCTCGGGTGAAAGTGTTCAGCTTGAAAACATTGAGTGTCTGGGTGATTAGTGACCGTTCATTCAGATGCTTTAACACCTTCACTGTGAGACTTTAAGCAAACACTCAGATGTATTTTTTTTGTTTTTTACAGCGTGGATTATAATGTTCAAGCAGCTATATTATTGTTACATGTTCTAACCACTATTTTGACTTTTATTATGTTGGATTTTTATTTAAATTCTGTTTTAATCCTGATATTAACCACAAATCTCATGTCTGTGGCAGTCAGTAGACTTTCAAACCAAATTTCTCCGGCATCGGTCCAGCCTGTTTTTGGCTCATTAGCAAGCTGTTTTTTATTTCTATTGAATTTCCAAGAATTTGCCTAACCTGTCTGGAAAACCAGTCCCAGGTTTATACATCTACAGAAGGAACCAAAATTATACTTTAACATAATATCTGAAAATTACACACTGATGATGTCCATTTTTCGTTGTATTCATTTATTTAACTACAAGTCCCATAGGAATGCATGCAGAGTTATTTTTATTTTTTATTTTTCAAAATTAAAATGAGGATTTCATTGTACTCTTTCATCTAATTATTTAATGATTTTATATGAAGACTAATTTAAATGTTTAGGAATGTAGCTTGTATGTTCCCACAATATTTTTTTTTATGTTATGTTGGGAATAGTTGAGTGTTTGGTCACACGAACAAATCCAATAAAACATGTTTAGTTACTGCACTGCGTAAATAAATAAACTCCTGTTCACAATTTTATAAACCGTTTAGTGTTTATCATCCAGTTCTAGTCATTGTCTTGCCTCTAGATGGACCCGCTGTGTGTTTGTCATTTGCATTGTCAGCTGATTTGAATTTTCTTTCTTGTATAAATGTGATTACCATTGTTGAATGCTGGCTGAATTGTGTGTTTTTAGTATCCCCCCCCCCCCCTTAACTATAAGTAACTTTGTAACTACATTTCAACAAATTCTCATTAATTCTCAGCTACATGTCTACTAACTCTCAGAGTAGACTGTTAAAGTATGGTTAAGGGTAAGTAGAAAAAGTTGACGCATACTTGCAAAGTTTCTGATGGTCGGTATGTAGTATGTTGTGGGCCCTTCAAAATAAAGTGTTGGAAGATATTAAGCAGAGAGTCTACTAATACTCTAATGACTGCTGGTGACATGTAGCTGCAAGGTAACTTAACTGCTAGTAGATTTTTTAAAGTGGACCATCGAAATAAAGCGTTACCCAATCTCTTTGTATCATGAACGTATCATGTCATCCAAGATTTAGGCTAGTTTGTTTCTTAATCAGTGCGAATTTGGAGAAATTTATTGTTGCACAGTACTCGGCAACTAATGCTCTGCAGTGAATGGGTGCCGCCAGCACAGAGTCCAAACAGAGTCCATCGGATAACAGCTTGTGAAGAGAAAAGCTGCGTGTTTGTAAGAAACAAATCCATCATGAAGACATTTTAACTGGTGCTTCCAGCTAAAATGCAAGTCCTATACAACTTTATCTGTAATATTTTTCATAACTTTGTGCAGTTCAAAAATAATTTGGTCTGAATCCAAAGCACTGAAAGAATTTTGATGTTAGAGGATGTCACTAGACGAAGCAGCTTTATGATTTTGGCCAGGAGGGACAGGTTTAATGTTAAAGTGCCATTATGTTGCATTTGTTTCTTTTTAGACACACAGCTTTTGGCTTCTCTGATGGCCTGGAGTGCTGTGGATTATTGTGATGTTTTTATCAGCATGTTGGACTCTCACTCTGACGGCACCCATTCACTGCAGAGCATTCATTGGTGAGCAAGTGATGGACGTTTCTTTGAACCATAAACAGTCATATTTATTGCATCGTAGCTCAGCGTTTCTTCCTGGCACATCTTACCCCCATTCGAATCGTAAATGCAAACGGGATAGTTCAGCCAACAGAGTAATTTATGTTTACTGGAAATCTGCCTCTGTTTTGGCTTCGGAAACGCTCTGAGCTTCCTGTGGCCGTTTGACAAGTCACTTTATTTAGATCCAACATGCGTACCAAACCACAGGGAAACCTTTAAGATTTCAAGCATAAAATCCCCTCAAATACTGCAGACGGTTTTGCGCAATGTGTTACTGTTTGTGTGGCTTTTAATGACTTCTTTGGAGAATGAGAAGTTCAACAAGAAGCATGTTTATAGACAATGAGTGTGCATTTAAGAAACCGCACGAAGGTCTCTTTTAATCGAGGCATCTTGCTTCTGGTTTATACTTTACTTTTAGTAGCAAAATGTTAAGTGTGCAAGCATCTCTTTTACGTAATTTACCGAAAAGTTCCTTGCATAATGTACTTTTTTGGGGGTTTTTCAGGTTTAATGAGGCTTTTTGAGGTTTCCTATTTGTTTGTTTTTGAATTCCTGCTTCTTGAAAAAGATGTAATATGTTCTGCAAACATCTTTAACTCTAGTGCACGTTACAAACCAAGCTTTTTTTAATCAACATAGCATTTCAAGTGGCCGTCGCTGTAAGTATTCCTATTGTCGTAGTCGTTGTTCTGTTTACCAGTGTGCCTTTAGCATCCCGGAGCACTTCTGATGTCTAGTTCTGCCGTCATGGAAAGAAAGTTTACAGCACAGCCTGAAGACCTCCCAGTCTAAACAGCCTCTGAAGCCCGTGTCATTTCAGCTTTGATAGAGTCTTTTGAAGGTTGTTTTTCCAATAGCTTCAGAGGAACCTTTGCCACAGGACAATGAAACAAGTAAGGCTCTAAATAATGAAGCAATGAACCCTGACAATGAATAAATAACTCGAAACCTCTCATTGCATCAAATGTGAGACTTGTCTCATCTGATATATATAACCTTTAGAACTCTGTTTCTATACACTGAACTGAAAGATAAATGCAGTCGTCTTATAATTCAAGTATGCCCCAAGAACTACTATAGCTGTGTCAGTTTTAGAATGTGATTGATGATATTTAACTTTAATTTGATGGTAAAGAAATGTAAAGTAATAATTCACCCAAAAATGAACACAAGCTAGAAGTATACTCACTCTCAGACCATCCAAGACGAGGCTGGAGAAGATTTGGAGAAATGTAGCGTTCCATCACTTGCTCACCAATTGATTCTCTGCAGTGAATGGGTGCCGTTAGAATAAGAGTCCAAAGAGCTGATAAAAGACAAGAAATCCACAGCACTCAATTAACATCTTGTGAAGGGAAAACTGTGTGTTTGTAAGAAACAAATCCATTGTTAAGACATGAGCCCAAATATTGCTTTCTATAGTGAAAAAGTTGCCCCGATCTGAATCAGGAGAGACACATCTCATTCTGATGGCACCCATTCAATGCAGAGGATCCATTTGTTTCCAGTAAAGAACAAACTCTACTACATCTGGGACGACATGAGGATGAATTCATTTTTTGGTGAACTATTCCTTTAAAACAATGCATTTTTATTACTTTCTTTCTTTTTCATATATGCATGCATTTGTTTGTGTGCTTGCTTAGCAAAGCCAGGGTCATGGGTTTGATTTCTAGATGTAGAAACATAAAAATACAAAATAATTTTATTTCCAAGCTGAAAACTTGCAACATGCAGCAGCTAGTCAGATATGTTTGTAATCATATTGTTGTTGTTTTTTTTTTGGCTAAATGATTCAGTTTTGCATCATATGCCCTGCACAAATTAGTTGTCGCTGAAGCAGGTTTCATCTGAATTAGCTGCAGATCCTGCTGCCGAACGGAACCGATTAAACCTGACCACAATAAACGGTTTAAGAGCTCGGTTTGTTTTCCCCCGCTTGTTAAATGTATTTACATGCAATATTTTCCATTTGGAAGAAAACGTGTCACATAAATGGAGATTGCATGAATTAGCTTTAATATCGTAAAAGTCATTTGATCAGGGCTTTGATGAGATGTGCTTCTCTTTCAGGAGGGTTTTTAATGAAGCTCATTGGGAGGTTTTCCTGAATTAACATTCATACCAAACATCCTCAACTTAATATTCAGAGTCCACCGGTTTCCTCTCATAACATGTCGACAGATGAGATGGAAGTATTGAAGTCACCAAAAATGTGTGACATAAAACTGATAATGGCTTCAAGAAGCGCTCGCACATGTGCTTTGGGACAAATCCTTGACTTTTGTTTGATTTTATGAACTTTTTTTTTTTTGCGTCATTTCCTGAGACGAGCCGCACTAACAATGAGACCAGACTGTACTTTCTGGTGAACTCTTCTGACCGACACCATTGTGCAGGTGTGTATAGACATGTCTCACTGATAAATGGTGCCACCATTAAAGCCACCTGAGTTTAATAAAGCGCTGTTATGAAGAGGATTTGCTCATAATTACCAGCTTCATTCTTATCAGTCTCACAGATATCAAATGACAGTGCTTTATGGCACTTTTTTGGTCTTCCCTGGAGTGGTTCAAGTGACTTAAAACAGAAAAATACATCCCAAGTGTTTTTGTATTTCTTTTAAACTATATGAAATTAAAATTTAGATTTCAGTGATTTATTTTTTTTATTTTTTTTTTGCTGTTTAACCAAAAATAAGTACAGATTTCGGCCTACAGTAAAGTCCAATGTGTATTTATTTTCTACAAACGTGTATATTTAGTGTCGGAAAATATATTTCGGCAACACTTTAATTCACGGTTTCACCTATTAGTTTATTAGCATATCACTAGAATATTAGTCATTTATTAGTGCTAATTAAGCACATATTAATTATTCTACATGACCTTATTCTACGTCCTAATCCAAACCTAATCCAAAATTATTCAACCTTAGCTGGCATTTATAAATTAAGAATAAAATAATTATTTCTATTTATATATTTTTTTGCTGTGACACCTAATTTAGCAATGTTTTTTTTTCCCTTTAATAACATATTGACTGATGCATCATCATCCTGCACATGCAAAACTTTTGTCTAAATATGTTACAAATTTAAAAGTAAATGCACAATCATCTTAAGATGGAGCATTTCCCACCATTAAAGGTTAATATTTACAGTTTTTTGAAGTATTTTATTACAGTCAGAGCTGGATGTGGAACACTGCCCGTAATGTTACAGTACGTTGCAAAGCAAATAGCTATTAATCACACAACACTGGCTGTATGTTATAGTGAAGACATACAGGCTGACGCTAGAGGGCGCAAGAACACAACAGTCACAAGCGGTAGTACTGATAATGCATTGACAAGACTGTGTCTCGTGTTCATTTATTTTATTATTATATTATGTATACTTGCCGTTTAATGTTAACGTTTTATTTTAAACGTCTTTATGCTTGTCTTAGACCCGTGAGCTTTTCTCCAGAAGTAGCAGAGAAAGGTGGATTACTG
>JAUMHQ010000053.1:26282900-26305101 GCA_032361165.1 Enteromius paludinosus
TCTTCTCTTCTCTTCTCTTCTCTTCTCTTCTCTTCTCTTCTCTTCTCTTCTCTTCTCTTCTCTTCTCTTCTCTTCCCCAAGCAGCCATTTAGCAGTGTTCAGATGTCTGCGGCCCTCAGGGAAGCTTTTCCTCCCAGACACTTTCTTTATTAACTCTCTGCCTCTTTGTGTGTGTGAGACAGCGATCTGGGGGAAAGACATCATGTAACAGTAATTACTCCATTGATATTCCTCCTGCAATAACCCAGCGATGGCTCATTTGCATAACCCCTGCTCACAAGCGGAGAGACGAATGCTTGTAATTTCACTCAGACGTCTCTGTCTCAGTCCCTCGTCATGTCTCCAGCAGCGGCGTGACAAAACTACAGACACTGACCTGACTGACGCCTGTGCGTCACACTCGGCAGGTTACAGTACGAAAACAATAACTCTGACGCTCACAAAGCAGTGCATCCTGGGAGATGCGGAAGCTCATGTGAAAACCGTGTCGTGTCTCTCACACCTGAGCAGCTCAGAAGAAAGCAGGTTTTTTTTGCTCCATCAAAGCGCTGCGAGCACAAAGGGGCCGTTCTGGCCGGCGTAAGCACGATTGAACCTGTCCTCACCTGACGCTCACATAGCTCGGAGGATTAGATGCTTTCGGCCGCGTGCGCTGGAGGAGAGGATAGTCTCCCGGGATCATTACAGCCGTGACACAGGCATTTCTAATCTGGACCCAGCGTGAGGCAGAGGCCCCTGAAGCAGCGCAGTGATCGACACACAGACAGAATAATGACAACTCTGAGAACACTAAATTATAGAAAAAGAAAAAGGGTGCCAATATCTGATTTGTACTTACAGTTTTGATGTAGGTATGAGGAAAATGTAAAAAAAAAAAACATGAGGTTATCTGTAAAAAAAATAAGATATATGTATATATATACACACATACATACAGTACACATATGCATTTAATTTTTTAATTTTAGCAACATATTTAGCATATATATGTGTTTGTGTGCATGTGATTTAAGTTTCTTAGATTTATGTCAATTATATATATAATTGTATCATTTCAAAGTGTGTGCATTTGTATACTTTTTTTCTTATTTTTGTCTGCAATATATATAGACATTAGTATTAGGCATCCAAAATAATTGTAAATATACTATATATGTGTGTGTGTTTACTGTATATATTTATTATATATGTATCATATATATATAAATATTTTACAAATATTTACACATGCTATTTACATTCATATAATTTATATTATATATAAATATATTTAAAATATAAACATAACAGATTTTTCTTAAATATACATGCATGTGTGTTTGTAAGTGTATAGCATAATAAATATACACAGTTAACACGCATATATAAGAATGTGTGTGTGTGTGTGTGTGTGTGTGTGTAGCTTCCACAGTACTGGGGTGTTGAAGGTTGTCATGTGGTTGCCAGGAGGTTTGTGAAACACCTGTGTGAACTTGACGCCTTTATACATTCACTAAGAATCACCTTAACACAGTTAATTAAAAGACATTGAGCAATAATGATGAATTGGGTCGAGAGAGAAGATCCTGCACTAGTGTAGTGTTTAATGCATTGGCATTCAGACAGTCCTCCTCTTTGGGGTCTCTGTATGGAGTTTTCATGGGTCATTGCTCCTCAGCATTATTTGATTAGGTAAGTGTGCATGAAACTCTTATCAGATTTGAGTGAGCCAGAGCTATCATCCGTGGTTAGCGCTGTTCAGCTTTATGATATCTTTCGACAGAGACAATTTACTTCTTCCATGCCAATAATGCCATTACGGTCAGCGGTGCCGTTAGATGCGTCGGATAGAGCCGTGTGATTTCAGCTGGCCCTGGGTAAGAGATCCATCCTCTGTCGACAGCACTGCACTTAAAGCTTTCAGTCCTACATGGAAATGTTTTCCTGCTCCGAGCTCTTCTGGAGCCACAGGCGGCTGGGGATTTGCTTGTGTTGGACTTGCATGAGTTTCCAT
This sequence comes from Enteromius paludinosus, assembly GCA_032361165.1. Lineage (NCBI taxonomy): Eukaryota > Metazoa > Chordata > Actinopteri > Cypriniformes > Cyprinidae > Enteromius > Enteromius paludinosus. Next base: position 26,284,894 of record JAUMHQ010000053.1, read on the forward strand.
TTCTTGATGCTATTGTCATACTGTACATGTCTGTAAAATGTCGCTGTGTCTTTTTTTCAGCTTATAGATAGATAGATAGCCCTCTTTTTGTATGTTATTCTACCTGTGCTCTTCCTACTTTTTTATTTTTCCTTTTTTCTTTGCACCGGTGGTACTTGCATGAATTTGAGTGGTTGTGACAACTGGAGTGAGTGGAGTGAAAAACAGAGTCTTCTCAGACCCGTCCGCAAATCCTGAACAGATGTGAGTGTGTGTGTGTGTGCCAGGTGAATTGCACTCGCTCTCTCATTACGCCTCAACTCGGGTCTTCCAGACAAAGACTTTGACCGTTTCTGAAGAAACGTGTGTTGAAGTGCGAGTCTTCCATCCAGTCTGAATCAGATCTGCTACTCATCCTGAGTCTTCAAACCTGTTAGAGACATTGCTTCAGGATCCACGGCAGTGATATAAAGCACGCTGGCAGCTGAATTATAGAAACGGGAACCTCAGCGCAGTGTGTTCAGAATCACACGCGCCTGCCAGAACAGTGTATATATGGAGAAAATAAGAGGGGAGTGAGGGAGGCATAGACAGTCATCTTTTATTAGGGCTGTGGGTGTTAAGAGCGCAGTGAATAACGCAGTGTGGTTTATGGCCCCGGCCCCGCTGTATGAGAGCCCATATTGTGCACGGAGGCTGCCGGACTGAGATTCCTTTTGGCCCCTGTCGTGTGTTTTCTTTCCCGGCTTTTCATCGCACGGATTATGACCCCAGCACAATTATACTCACTTCCAATCTCTGTTCAAAAGAGCCACGGATGGAAACAGTGCTGCGAGTGTGCTCTGCTCTCGGCCTCACACAAGTGAGAGAGACAGAGAGAAACTGCTCTGAAGCAATTTTCGCTCAGAAATTGGGAGTAAACTTCACAAATGATTAAAAAGAAAGCAAGTACACTCTCAGAAAAAAAAAGTACAAAAGCTGTCACTGGAGTGGTACCTTTTTACAAATATGTGCGAATATGAACATTTTAGCTGCTGATATGTACCTTTATATGGTACCTTTTTCTTGTAAAACTTCATGATTTTGAAAAATGATTTCGTTTTGACTAAGTTTGACTAAACTTAGTATTTTTAGTGCACTTTGCTCTATTTTACTGATCTGTCATTTTTTGTATACATATGCAGTGATTTGATTTATGATTGTTTTAGTATATTACCATTTGTAAATGATTATGATTTACTGTTTGCATGCAATATTCTCATAAGCATAAAAATGCACAATATTGTGTAAAACAGTCCATTAGATTAAACTGCATTTGTCTATAAGTTTAAGTTTTTTATTTTATTTGTTTTGTTTTGTTTTGTTTTGTTTTGTTTTGTTTTGTTTATTTATTTATTTATTTTATTTTATTTTATTTTTATTTTTATTTTTATTTTGTTTTATTTTATTTTATTTATTTATTTTATTTTATTTTATCTTATAAGATTCTTATCTTATCTTTTTATTTTATTGCATTGTATTGTATTGTATTGTATTTTATTTTATTTTATTTTATTTTATTTTATTTTATGTTTTGTTTTGTTTTGTATTTTATTTTATTTAATTTTTTGTTTTGTTTTGTTTTGTTTTGTTTTGTTTTTTATTTTATTTTATTTTATAAGATTCTTATCTTATCATATCATATCTTATCTTATCTTATCTTTTATTTTATTTTATTTTATTTTATTTTATCTTATCTTATAAGATTCTTATCTTATCTTATCTTTTTATTTTATTGTATTGTATTTTATTTTATTTTATTTTATTTTATGTTTTGTTTTGTTTTGTATTTTATTTCTTATTTTATTTTATTTTATTTTATTTTATTTTTTTGTTTTGTTTTGTTTTGTTTTGTTTTGTTTTTGTTTTGTTTTGTTTTGTTTTGTTTTGTTTTGTTTTTTATTTTATTTTATTTTATTTTATTTTATTTTATTTATTTTATTTTTTTCAGCATGAAGTATCTATCTATAATATTATAGGCGTATTATTTTCCAGCGTGGCACATCCTGAGGGCAAGGGCTGGTCCAGGGCCACAGGTTCACAGAGGTCTAATAAAACCCATAACCTGCCGGTCATCTCTGATTATCTGCAGCAGATCACTGTCAATAACTAGGTAACTAAGACATACGGAGCGATAGAATTATTCTCATGGTTTCGTTCCCCGTGGGAAATAATGTTTATTACTTCTGCCTGTCCTCCATCTGATCGTTCTGAATGCGAACATGTTCACAAAGAATATTACTACCATAGAAAATTACAGTTATAATAATTAAGTTAAAGCTCTTAATTGCTTAAAGGGAAAATCTGGGTTTTATCTTTATTGACAGATGCTGTTCATAGAGCTGATCTTGTATTGAACCTGGTACTTCTCCAGAAGTTTCTGCATTGATCGGCCATAATTCACAAAAGAATGAAGCTTTTTCTATTGGCATGTTATCTGGTAGTTGTTTCTTGTCTGGTTATTTATATCTTCTGACTGAGCTTTCTGCATGATTGGTCAATATGTGAGAGATCTGTCAGATGACTCATGACTAACACCTAGCAGGTGACATGATAAAATATGCTGATGGCTTTGATGAAAGCATAACAATCGGGCAGATGCCAAAAACAGTGTGTTGTTTACAGTGTGCTGTCAGCTTCAGATCAAATACAGACAAACCAAGAGTTCAGATGTCGAATGTCAAAATGACACAGATCTTTATTTGATTATCAGTTATTGGTATGATTGCTGGCTTACTCCTTTGAATTACATGCGTCTGCTTATATTCTCATTCTTACCCCACTTTGGATAAAAGTGCTAGATAAATCTACATGCAATGCACATTTTATATACAGATGATTGCATAGGTTTACACCACCTTGCATAATCTGCAAAATCGTCTATCGTTTATTAAGAACAGTAAGAGGGATCATAAAAAATAAATTTTTAGTATTACCTACAGTAATTAAGCTATTTCACATAAAAGTGTATTACACATGAAAAAAATAATCAATTAAGTTACACAAATGGCATGCTCATGTTTCTGAAGTAGTTTCAGAAAAGATTTTATACATTTTATAAAATGTATATCAATATATAAAATTAATGTAGGAATATTTAAAACGTTTAAGTTAAATAAATATGAAGATATATATTAATATATATATATATGAATAAATATGAATATTTATTGTTAGTTCATATTAACTTAGGTCCATTAAATAATATAAACAGTTGCACATTTTAAATGTAATACTGCATTAGTTCAGTAAATGTCGCATTAGTTTAGCGTAACACTAATATAGTTCAAATGAACAAACTAATGCTAACGAATGGAACCAGAGCATTACGTTAAACTAACAGTAAGAATTATTGCCTTGGCAACTAGCTGAAATAAAATCAGTTTAGGTGTTTTAATATTGAACTTTATTTCACACACACAGCGAGCGCGTGCCGGGGCTCTGTCCTGATTGAATCAGACACCCGTCTGTCATCAAGCTTTGAGTTGGCAGCTGTGAGACACGCTCCTCTGAGACGCCCCTTTGTCCCGCCCCACGCACACACACACACACACCCGGCACAGAGAAGAAAGACACAGCCAAGCTTCTGCATGTGTGTGTGTGTGTGTGTATCAGCTTGGGATGAAATTAAAGGCACGCTCAAAATATACTCTATAGCAAATCTCATCTTGTCTGATTATTCATTTCATCAAAAAAAAATTTCACTATTTTATGGCACAGCTCTCTCTCTCTCTCTCTCTATAATGTTGGATATGGATATACTTTATATTGTATCCACTTTATATTTACAAAAAGTGTATATATATGTACATATATACCCAATTTTTTTTAACAACACAAATGTAACTATATGATCATCCAGCTCTTTACATAAAATGATCCAACTTTCTGCATACTATTTTGCCATTATTAAACTAAATGCCGGGTTATTAAACTAAAGCTAAAACCTGCGTTATTTTAAATACAATAAAAACAAACTTTTTTTTTTCTTTTTGGTAGCATTTTAATCGGTCATTGAGTTGATGTGCTAAAATGATTCAAACTAAAACTGTAATTAATTAAATCTATATAGATATGAATTTTTTTTTTATTTTAAAAATATATATTTTTGGGATCTTGATCTTGTTATGAAATCAGAAGAAAAAAAATCTACTTTATATTTTAAATAATTGATTATTTATATAATATTTATTGTAAATATCTTAAAATGTTATGTGTATTTTAATTTATTAATTTTATTTAATATTTTACTTCTTACTTCATATTTTAAACTATATACAATTTTACCTTATATTTGATCAAATTGTATTAATATAATAATTTCTTGCTTATTTTAAACTGTATATAATGTTACTTTATATATATATGTCACAGCAATACCGAATTCTGCTACTAATTTATAATGTTCCTTGTCTGTTCGATTACGTCACTAATTGATCTTTACCTCACATCTATGCCATATGCACATGTACATGCACATGTAAAAAAAGAAGTGCCATGCAAGTAAATTGTAAAAGTTGCATAGTCAGATCTGGTCCGTACGTGTGTGTGTGTGATTGAAGAGCGGGGTGATGAGAGCCACCCGTGGGAGTCATTCAATCATGAGTCTCTGTGGGTGGGGAGCAGGTGAAGGAGCGCCGGAGGGACGAGGTGGGTGTCAAACACCTGCACCCAGCTCAGCCCGAGCCCGAGGCCTGATACTCCACCAGAAGAACGCCTTTGAATACGACTGCTGCTTGTGTTTGTGAAGCAGACGCAGTAAGGTCTGTGTTATGTTTGCTCTAAATGACTTAATCTCTTCTTCAGTTCCTCACGTCTGGAAGCAGTTCCTGCCCAAGAGTAAAAAAATTAATAAAAAGATAAGTGTTTTAATATTTAAAAAATATTTTATTTATTTTTTAAACCCTCAAAAATATTTCTATATATTTGATGTTATATATTTGATTTATTTAAATTTTATCTCAAGATATTATTTTTTTTTTCAGATTTGTTTTGTGCATATCCACCATCTGGATTTTATTTCTTAGTTTAAAATCTATTTGTAACAACAATAATAATAATAATAATTGTTATTATTATAAGTTTAATTTATATTTATTTATTTATTTATTATTTTAAATAGTCTTAGAATAATATTTTATATTTTAATTATTAAAAGAAATGTTTGCTTTTAAATGGAAACTTTATCTTTATTTCTTTTTTACATTTTTTAAATATAATTTTTTTTTTTCAATATTTAACATTTTTAATTTTGCCATTTTCTTGAAAGATTTTGTACTGGGTCTTTGGCTGGGTTTGTGTAATGGGTGTTTTTTAGATGATTCAGTTGTTCAGTTTTAAGAAGTCTTAAGAAATAAGTTGATGTTTGCAGCGCTCCAGTCACGGCACTCTTTAAAGTCTGCCTGTTGTTGTGAAGTAAACCGTGTTGGTTGGACACACACACACACACACACACACACACACACACACTATGCTGTGTGAGAAAAGAGATCAGACCGTGGAATTCAGCTCAACCTGTTTGCTGATGAACCGCACAAGATCCACACAAACGTGGAGGAAGTGAGAAATCCCTATCAGCAGATACAATTAGACATTTGCATGTTTCGGCACGCAGCACATATTTCAGAAACGGTTTAGTTCTTCCTCTCCTGCTGTTGTTCAGGGTTTGTTCTTTACAGTGCTTGTGTGGGAGAGAGAGAGTGTTTTATTCGTTTGTCTACCATACGTCATTCAGGCCCACGAGTCTGACCCTCGTCTAATGTTTCAGTCTCCATGTGTTGTTTGCTTTAGTTAAAGACTGTTGTTATAGAAACCATATTCTGATTTTTTTCTGTTTGTGAGCTTTTTTCCTGTCTTTTCTGGTTAGAAACAGGAAGTACAAAAGAAAATTGTGTGTGTGTGTGTGTGTATGTACATATATATATTCCCCAAAATGTTTAATTTAATGATAAAATTAAATTAAACATTTTTTATTTATTTAGTTTTATTATTTATAGATTATACATCAAAAATAAGACATAATATAAAAAAAGAATAATACATTTTATATATACCCCCCCCAAAAAAAACATTTTATTTTATTGTTTCTAGATAAATATCTGACGCTGTTATGCAGTTGCTAGGGTGTTCTGGGTGGTTGCTAGGTGCTCTATAACTGCAGGGGTTTGTGTGTGTCTTTCTGTGGTTCTTTTAGTTCTGTTGGACTGTAGATGATCTTTTCTCATGGTTTCTATGGTAATCCTCACTTTTACTGTCTGCTCTCCAGATCTCTGTTTGTTCAGTAAGCTGAATCACCTCATTCTTAAGGGGGCTGGTTTTTGGTAAAGCACCTGCTTACCCTTTACAGCAGGTCACAGCATTCCCTTATGTTTGCTCGTATATATGTATAAATTTGTCATTTATTTATCGTTTATTTATTTTTTTCCTATTTCTTTACTTACTTTTCTTTACTAAACTACTAATTCTTTTTAAATCACTGTTGAAGGAACGCTTTTGTTTGTTTGAGAGAGCTTTTTTTCCGTATCTAATGCTGGTCATGGCACATGCAGTGGTATAGATGCACGTTTGTATTGTACATTTTACATAAAAAATATAATATGACTCTAGAAAAGCTTATACTGACAATAAAAGGTCTCGTAATTGTTCTGTCTGGTTGTAGCCTATACTGTAATAGTCACCACAAACCACAGAAGTGCTCGGAGCTGGACTTTGAGTCTGCAGGCTTCAGCCTTCATCAGGATCCAGCATCCCATGATGTGCCAGCGTTGCCATGGAAACGTGTCGCTGTGACGACGGCCTGCGCTCCGCTCGGCTCTTTTGTTGTGGAGGGTCTGAGTGTCAGCGCACATCCAATATTTACTCTAACTCAGACCGAGTCGGCTCTTGGCTGTTCCAGCCAAACTAAAACTTTTCAGAGTTCGAAAATGATAATGCATTGGTGGGATATACATGTCTGCTCCTGTGTTTCTTAAAGCAGAAGAAAGTGAGGACGATGTTATGTCCTCTAAAATCTTTTGAATAATTAAGAAGTAATATTTATAATCAATAAAGGTGTAAAGTACATCTTGCCAAATATAATAGACAAGAAAAGTTGACTTGAGCTTAAATTTTGTTCACTAAAAAAAGACTGCAAACGACACAGTACAGTGACACAAATACAGTAAAAATATTAGTTTTGCTTTTATTATTTTACATCACAACAAAATGATTAAACTTTTGATCATTTTGCTAATTATATATAGCCATATTTTTCCTTGTTTTTACAGTATAAATATTAAAAATAAAATAAAACTACATTTAATAAATATTTTGAAATTTTGAAAACTGATTTTGAATTTTGAAAACTGAGTTATTTTATTTTTGAAATTTTGAAAACTGATTTATTTATTTTTTTCTTTGTTGTATTCTAAGAACAAGCATCTAATGATGTTCATATAAGCCTATTATATGAATTTCATTGCAGTTATTAGAATTATTAGAGATAATCTAGGATATGATGATTGTATTATGAGATAATTTATGATTTATGATGCAAATGTTTGTTGACTGTATATATATATATATATATATATATATATTATTTCATAGAGAGAATCAAATGAATGAGGAGTTTTAAGGCATCAATAAATTAATTAGGCAGATATTTCGCAGGCTTTGGTCGAGCAAACATTCCAGACCTCAGGTCTAATAATCGAAGGATTACCAGTGCTAATTAAAACTCAAACAAACATCCCTTTGCACAGCCAAAGGTCTGTAAAATGGTGGGAAAACACACACGGGCTGATCTCAGATGTGAGTAAAGCTGCTCTAAAGAGGGCTCGCTGGGGGTCGAGGTGAGGTGGCCCTAATCTCTCAGCCGGGTCACCCTCAGAGTAAGAGCCCTTGTTAAACAGTCTCCAGCGCAGTCCTCCTTTCACATGCTCAAGGACCTCCTCTTCAGAACGCCCTATATTACTGTTTGTTTAGTCTCTGTGGGCCGAGCACGAGGGTCAGAGGTAATTTAAGACTGTGAGCTGATCCAGCCTCGGGCGTAAAGACTCACCCTTATTTCTTGTTTCAGTGCCATAACCTCCGGCTTGCTAAACCAGGGTCTGTTCCAACAGCTAGTGAACCTAGAAAGCACTTTAAAGCGTTATAAGTGCCAAGACAGTTTCCTTCTAAGATATCTTCTTCTTTTCCTTGCTTTTTCTCCAAATTCAAAAGCATAAGCACTTCTATGCTTTATGGAGAAGGCAAGAGCAGAAGGTATTGATTATAAGATATTTGTAATTCACATTTTTACCTGTTCTTACAATAATCATAATAAATAATTAATATAAGCGAGAATATAATTTTAAAAAATTATTACACATATTAAAATGCATATTAACACTAATATGTAGAATAAATTATGTAGAATTTTTTGTTATTTTATACATCTATTGAAGGGGCCAGATCTAATTTTATAATATGCATACATGCATATGTATATAATGTGTACATGTCTATATATAAAAAAATGTATTTATGTATATATGTGTTTATATGCATATCAATATGTATAATAAATAATTTACAATTATTTATATTCTTAAAGTTATGTATATAATTTATATAAAGTAAAAGATTAAATATATTTATTTTATACTATTTCTATATTATGTTATATTTCTTTTATATAAATTGTATTTTAGATATCCTATATTTAAAATGATCATTAAAAAGTATAATTATATTATATTATCCATATACATTTACAATAAAATGATAAATAATTTTTATCTTATCTGTAATTTAAATGTACATCTAAACCTCTTTCCATATTGTGTCTATGTTTTTTTATGTACTAGATTAGGGAAACATGTAATACTTTTATTTATTTATTTTACTGTATAGGCGCATTTCAAGTCATTTTGATAGCTTAACAGTACTTCAACCCTGCTGGAGCACAGTGCTTTTGTATGCTTCACAAAGTATGTATGTAGTTCGGTTTGGGTTGTTATGCTCCCTATGTAGGTGATAAACAGCTAGGCAGCTCACTAGTTCTTGGAACGGAGCCTAAAAGCAAGAGCACTTCACTTCAAGTAGCTTCCACTTAATTAACTCTCCATCATGATCTGTTCACTTTGATTCTCTCCAGAAGTAGTTCATATGGTGTATACTGGACAACAATGACCAGCACATCTGCTCCGCTGGCCTTTTGACTTCTGCGTTAAGCCAGAGATTAAGCTACGCTATAGATCTGCAGGAAAAAAACCTGGCTCGCAGCTCGTGCGTTTCTACCAGGCTTTATTGGTTTGCACAGATGCCCCTGGTGTAAAATAAACCCAGCGTTCTTTGTCATAGCCAATGGGACCCTTCGGGAGGTGGGGGTAGAGGCAATCTCTTCCTGTCAGTCATGAGCTGGCCTGTTTCTGATTGGTCTGTGTTCAAGCCAAGCAGCTGCAAGCCCTAGACGGCAATTAGCAGCCGCGTTACTGCAGCTCTGGGTGTACTGTCAGATCGCTCACTTCTGTCCCGCTGAGCTGCTAACCAGCGACGTCTGCTTCACATCAGCCAAACCAACATGGAAACAGGCCAGATGAGATGAGAGACACTCATTAAACTGCTCCAGAGTCAGGGGACGTGGGGGGTTAGGTCAGCGCTTGGGTTACTAGGTTAGTAAGGGAGGAGACTCTATGTCATTTTTAAAAGTATGTCATCAATAATGATTTTGTTTGTTTATTTATTTTGAGTAGTGTTGCCCATTAAAACCTCCTGTAGGGTGTTGACATGCAGTTGCTAAGGTTTTCAGAGTAGTTTGTAGCCTTTAATATGGTATTTTTATTTCATTGAATTTTTTTCTATAGCTTACCTGCTCACAGTATAGCATTTCTGAGCATGAATATTCCTGTTAATATTTCATTTCATTTTCGCTTTATTATTCATTTCATTTTATTTTGATGCAAATTTAGCACATTTTCCTCATGCAGAATTATCTTTCTCCGTGTTATTGATTAAAGTTCAGTTAGTAACACTTATTTTTATAAATGCAAATAGTTTGAAAATGTGTTTGTATTTCTTGTATTTTGCAATAGTTTTTTATTCTACTTAATTGTCAATATTAATTTTAATGTTTGCATGGCTATACAGTTTTTTTTTGGGCAGAAATATACCTGTGACAGTGATACCCAACATTCATTTAATTTCATTAATTTTCTACATAATTTTTAAATTTATTTTAAAGGTGTTTTGGGGCATGAATATGCCTGTGATGCCAAATAATTTATAAAATATCTATTATTTTCATGAAAATTCTATTTATTTTATTTTATTTTATTTTATAGGCTACATATTCACAATTTATTATTATTTTTTCAATTCATTTTCACTTTATTATTAATTTCATTTCATTTTATTTTGATGCAAATTTAGCACATTTTCCTCATGCAAAATTATCTTTCTTATTATTTCAGTGTTATTGATTTAGGTTCAGTAAGTAACACTTATTTTTACAACTGCAAATAGTATTTCTTGTATTTTGCAATAGTAATTGTTTTTTATTCTACTTAATTGTCAACATTAATTTTATTTTATTTCATTTTAGGTTTGCATGGCTATACAGTGTTTTTGGGCAGAAGTATACCTGTGATACCCAACATTCATTTAATTTCATTCATTTTCTTTATTATGTTTTTATTTTATTTTAAAGTTTGCACGGTTCTATGGTGTTTTGGGGCATGAATATGCCTGTGATGCCAAATAATTTATAAAATATCTATTATTTTCATGAAAATTCTATTTATTTTATTTTATTTTATTTTATAGGCTACATATTCACAATTTATTATTATTTTTTCAATTCATTTTCACTTTATTATTCATTTCATTAGGTTTGCATGGCTATACAGTGTTTTTGGGCAGTAATATACCTGTGATACCCAACATTCATTTAATTTTCTATATTATTTTTTATTTTATTTTAAAGTTTGCATGGCTCTATGGTGTTTTTGGGCATGAATATGCCTGTGATACTCAGTAATGTTGTCCAGCAGGGTTGCTCAGCACTCGGGTTTTGAACCGCAGCCAATAAGAAGCCGGGAGAGAATGGACTCATTCAGGTCTGTGGTCAGATCTGGCTTTGATCGAGTGCGGCTCGATACTGCACAGATGCTGTGGCCAGGGTTTCTTCTGCTACCTACACAAAACCTGGACTTCTGAGAGACCATATTTAGACCATGAGCTAAGATCTGTTCTGGTCTGTTAGAAATTACCCTCTAATCAGCTTCCAGGCGCTTCTATTTCCTAATAGATGCTGAAAATGAAGCTTCCAGTAAGGGTTTTAGGAGAACGTATGTCATTGTAGAAGTTTTTAAGCCTGTGATCTTTAGAAAACCATCTGTTTCAGTGCTTTAAGATCTGAAGAACTTACAAAGTCTCTAAAACACTGTATAGAGACCTTGCAGAAGCTAAGGTTTTATTTTGAAGTGTAAAGCAAGTGTAGCACAGTGTCGTGTGTGTGTGTGTGTGTGTGTGTGTTGTCTTTTGTATGCGTGCTCCATTATTCGCTCATACTCTGTTTGCTGTTGTGGTCGAGCTGAGTAAACTCTAGTCTGAATAGAGCTGCCAAACTCAGGAAAAGCAGCTGTCCAAACACACACACACACACACACACACTGTGTACCTGCGACTGCTCCCTTTCACACACTCTCTCTCCTCTTTCTCATCTGATTACATCTCTGTCTTCCTCCTATCCTTCACTGCTATCGCTACTTAAAGGGATTTTTGTAGCATTTAAATGAGTAACTTCATGCATGAATTGTCCTTAATACAGTTCAGTATTTACTTTTATCTAAGGATTACAACTGAACAGGTAAAAAAATAAAAATGAGTTAAATTAAATCTAACTACTTAGAATTATTTGGATATCATACGCATATTCATGCCCAAAAATGCTGTCTAGTAGTCAATCAAGTGATCAATCAATCAATGATGATGTTTTCCCATTAACGCAATGATACAATTTTGGGAAAATATGCTCAATTTGCATCAAATTAATACAAAACTTGGAAAAAACAAAACAAAAAAAAAGTAAGTAAAAAAATAAAAAAGCATGTTGAAAGTAATTATAATGATATATAATTAATATATAAATTTATATTAACTAATTAATAAAAAAACAAAAGTATAGTATTATTGGGAACCATAGGCATATTCTTGCCAATTTGTCTAGGTAGCCAAAAAATAAATAATAACTAAATAAAATAAAGTAAAATCAAATCTAATATTGCCACAGTGTACACTGTGTGTGTATAATGTATATTTCATGAGTTTGCGCTTCCTCATAATAATAATAACGTGTTTGGCGAACCGGGAGCTCGGCGGACCCCGAGCCCTAGTGGCATGACCCCTAGCGAGGGTAGGGCTCGGGACCGGCTCGAACCCTGCGTGCCCCCCGCGAGGGAAAAAGCAAGACGAGGAGAAGGGCGGATGCTTAAAATGAGATGTGGAAAGGCGTATTTATTGTGCATATGCCTAGACTAGATAGGCTAACGAGATGATTATAAAGTGGAACCAGCTGCGGTTAATTATTCGAACGCGCTTCTCCTGAAATTAGTTTGCAACATCTTTTTTTTTTATTAGTTTTATTTTACCATGAATGAAATTAGCATTTCTTTCAGTACTAAAAATAAAAATTCTTCACATTTCACAATGTTAGTCATTGATTTGATGCAACAAATCTTATTGTATTTATTAATTTATTGCCATTTTTCTTCCTCTTAGCATTAGGCTTTATATTCCCTGTGCAAATTCAAGTTACTTGTCTTGTTACTAATTTCGCATGGGCACTGAGATTTTATGATATTCCTCCATATCTACGTAATTCTTCACCGCCTTTTTTGAAAGATAACCCTGACACACTTCCTTTCCGCTTCTGTGTTTGCGTTTTGATCCTAATCAGGATTTGAGCATGTCTGTGAGTGATTATCATGCTAATATGTGTTGAGCGATGAGGGATGAGCTTCAGGAGATGTTCAGAGTTTACTCTGGGCCCCAGGACAAACACTCGCTCCCGTTACTACAGCCGTCTCTATCTCTAGCTTCAGTCTCGTTAGACACAGCTAGAGCTAATCACACAGACACTGCAGTCAAATCAAAGCAGAATAATTAGTCTACATGATTAACAGTGTTATGTTTGGAGTGGATATTGTGATAATAAACAGATCAGCCTATTAAAGCTAGCCGTTATTAAATAAAAGAGACAAGAAGCCTCATATTCAGACAGCTCGATCACTTATTATTTACAATGCGACAATATTTCAACACCTCTATAATAATCCTCCTAGATTAGGATTTAAAAGGAAATTAATATTCAGTAATGTTATGGATTTTAACTGCACTGACAGTATCAAATGAGAACAAAACATGAACTGAATTGAAGCTAAGTTTACACTTACTGAACTGAATTTGAATCATTATTAAACTGAATTGAGCTGAATAATAACATGATTGTATTCTGAGCTGAACCTTTTTTTCCCGTTTTCATTCATGTCAAGCTACTTTAAAAATAGTCTGTGTCATATAAAATGATATGTAATGCAAAAAAAAATATTTTTGTTTTACTTTTTCTGTAGAAATATATAAATACTCTTAAGTCAAGTTTAATTGTTTTTCTGAAAAATGCATAAAAATAAAGTTACAAAAAGCCTGGTGGTCAGGTCAGAAAAATAAACTTGTTTTAAACTTCTTTTTCTGACCCCAATGACAGATATTTTTTCTCTTGTTTTAAGCATAAAATCATGAATTAGTCCAGAAATGAATGTCTTAAATCACTTTGCTTAATGCTTAGTAAATGTGTCTTGATTTAAGAATGTGCTGATATTTATGCTGGAATCCAAGACAAAAATACAGAGGAGGAAAATCATTCTTTTGTGCTAATTAAATAATTGCTGAAGCAATAGTCCCACTTCCGACGCTCGATACACCCGAGACCTTTTGAATTTTATAGAGGAGATTGGATGTGGTTTATACGCTTTGATAGGGTCAGAATGCAGTAAAACAGGGTAAATGTGCTGGGTTTGTGTGGACTGCGGGGTATTTTCCATACAGTACCTTCAGAGGAAAGCTCCAGTGTTTAATGACATCTTTAGCTCTTTTGTAGTGCACATGCATCTGTGCTGTATGGATGTGGAAGAGGCGGTTGGAAAAATCAAACACTCACATACACGTTGAGAGCCCTGCAAGTCCATAATGGCATCAAAGGGCAATGTAAAAAAAACAACATATAATTACTTTCAAATGACGTACCAGTTGCAATTGAATACATGTGTCTACAGGGACTGGTGGAGTTTATAAGATTCCTCAGGTGAATTTATTTATGGATTTATATATTCAGAATTAAGATAAACAACAATTCAGGTCTCTTAAACATCTTTTTTTTTCTAGACAGCAGTGAGTATCATTTACTTTTTAAATAAATGATAAAACAAAAATTAACCGTTGCATAAATTAAAAAAAAAAATCCATTTTGATATTTGATATTTAATATTTACAATTTTAATATTTATGTGCTCAGATTTGTCATAAAAAAATATTATTGCATTTTAATGCAAGATTACTAAATCTTTTATAGTATCATTAAAATATTATTAAATGCACATTTAAATAATAAACTATTACATTTAGATATATAGAAATATATAGAAATAATATTTTTTTAATTATTAAAAATGTTATTGCGTTAATTAAAATGTTATTATTAAAGTCCATTGTAAAGACTGTTTATGTTTTATCATATATATATATATGAATTGAATTTATTGTGCTCGATGTGCTTTGCCAAGATACCGAAGTCTAGCAGAGATGACATCAATTATTTCTCATTAAATCTTCCAAGCAATGAATAATCAGAGCTGGTGTGTTTCTATTCTAATTTGTGTCTGTTTGTTTCTAGGAGCTGAAGCAAAGTCGATGCATTAATTAAAAACATAAACCTCTGAGCAGCACATTTTTCCTGTATGTTTTGGCACCTGTGTTGAATTGTACGTGATGTCTTCATGTTTCTAAAGCACTTAACACAGATCTTAGAGATGTTGTTGGGAGTAATCTCTGGTCTTAAGCTCTGTGTCTCTGTCGGCTGGTGTTTGGAGTTGTTTGCTGGTTCTTCTTAAGCCCGTTCAGAGGCGGATGTGCTCCGCAACTTTGGTGGTGGCAAACATGGGATGAATTATTGTTTGTGTTTGTTACATTTCTGGCCTATAGCAAACAAATAGACAGAGAAGGATAAATAAAGTCCCCCACACACATACAAACACTGAAGATCACAGATCTGAAGGCTTTTCTAAGCATGATTGACTGAGCGTGAAGACTTTCCCTTCTTTAGGCTGTTATAATGGCATTAAAGAGGGATTAGTCTCAACCACTGCACTGCGTCAATCAAAACCACTGCATGCTCTCAAACACTTAGACAGAAAAAGAGAACAAAAAACGCATGCATCTTCTTCTTTTTTAACTTTTTCTATTATTGTTCAAACTATCCCTTGTAAAAAAAAAAAAAAGGTGCAAAATTGTATTTAACGTGCACTAGTTTTATAGTAAAAAGACCACTTTCATTATTTTTTTTCAAAGTTGTAAAAAAGGATTATTGGAAATAAATTAGGATTATTATTTATAAGAAAATATTTTGCTTTACTGCTTCAGAATGCTGTGATTAATTCTGTGTTAATTGCTTATTTGTAATTGTTTGTAATTTACTAGTGATTGCAATTGGTAACAATGTAACATTACAAAATTGAATTTAAAATATAAAGTACTTGATTATAATTATAAACTGTTATATCATAACACATTTAAAATTAATTTCTTTTGAATGTACTAAATCAAAGCAAATTTTGTTTCAAATAAGAAATTAAAAGCATAACTTTTAATATAAATTTCTTGAAAAAAATATATTTCTATTTCAATAGAAATAATTATGAAATTACACTTAAGACCTACTTATCTCTTAGGTTGGTAAACTTAATTTATGATGTATTTTGAGTTTATTGTAAATACCATGCAATTGAAATTAAATTTAATTAAGTTTGCTCTTAAGTATATTCTTAACTACGGTATTTTCAGTATAAAGGTATTCTATATATAAGTATATAGAAAACAATATTATTGCTATATTATAATTGCTATAGTACATTTTACAAAAAAATAAATGAACAAAGTAACACGTTGAATTAAACATGACATTTTGAATAGGTTTTAAAGAAAAACTGAAATAGTACTTTTCTGTCTTTTCTGACCCCCTACAACACACGTGTACATGACTTTTTAGCTCATAAGATGATTTTCTTGGTAAACGTTCCCCTTGAGAGTGTCACGCCTGGCTGTTCTGACAAAGCTGCCGCGGTCCCGTCAACACAGACAGAGAGAGAGAGAGAGACAGGATTAGATCACAAGCACAATAGAAGAAAGAAGATCTCCAGGAGGATCATGGGAATTACAGACCTGACAGACAGAGGAAGCAGGGAAACGTCCACATGTTTGATTCTTATTAAAGATCAGCAGAAGACAGAGTAAGAAACGAGGTTTGTGTGAGAGGACTGAACTCTTTGGATGTTGTGTTGCTAGAAGGTTGCCCGTTTGGGCTCAGTGGAGCCCTCTTTTTCATTTATTCTCAAATTTGCATCAGTTTCTTCTTGTTAAGGTCTGGCCTGTGTACTATATAAGAAGTTTCTTCTGCTCACCAAAGGCTGCATTTATTTGATCAAAAGTGCAGTAAAAACTGTAAAAATGATGCAATTTTATTATTAATTATTTACTACTATGATATACTTGAAGGTGCAATTTATATCTGTAATGAAAAGCTGAATTTCCAGAAGCTTCAGTGTCACATGATTCAGAAGTCCTTCTATTTGGACACATACTTGCAAGACAAGCATTAAATGGAAATAGAAATCTTTTGTAGCAGTATACTGTAAATGTCTTTCCTGTCAATCTGATGCATCTTTGCTGAATAAAAGTAGTCATTTCTTTCCATATTTTGAATGACGGTGTTTATCCAAAGACAAATATGTCATACATTGATAAAAGAGCTAAAAGACAAGTGGAAATGTGTGAGCTCATATTGGGATCTTTGACTTTTCATCGCAAACTTTGGGATTTTGTCACATTTCTGCAAAACAGAGAAACATTTGAGAAGCAGGAGGTTTGAGGGAAACTATAGAGATATTAAAGAGCTGTGACCTGTGATTCTCTCTTGCTGTGGGTCTGTCGCTGAATATTGACTCCTCTGTACGACTCTTTTGTGCGTCTCACCTCATGATCCCATCATATCCCGAGGCTTATTAAAAATCTCTTTCGAAGTCTTAATCAGGAGCGCGTGCCGCCGGGGCGTCCGGTGTCAGTCACACATTGATCTGTGCGTCTCTGATATTTATGGATGAACTTTATTGGTTTGGGAGAAGACAGAGCTCTAAGGGTAGATCTGCTTAATGCTTCAGAATTATTGAGCTTTGCAGCGAGTCTCACGTCAGGGGGGTTGAGTATTAACCCAAGAAATGACTCGCTCTGTACTTCTTATGATTAGGACAAGATCATCCTGCTGCGTGTCATATTCACATCTGCTTCTCATTGCTTTGCTTTGCAGCTCTCGTTTGTGATTGATTTGCTAAGATTGATGATCTACGCCTAATTGACTCTAATAAGAATCTGAAATCATTAGTATATTCATGTTCGCATGTTTATGTTCATAGTTACCCCTTTTGCAATACAGTACATTTCTTTGATTTATATTACCTTAATACAATAGCTATTAAATTATTGACTAATATTGTATTATTGGTTAATATTATTGTCTAATATCTTCCACTACGCATCTTTGGGTACATCAGAAACATAACATAACATGCACTACAGAATTGTGCACAATTAGACCAGAAACACGTTGTATTTATACATATAAAATACAATAAATGCATTATCTGTTTCTCTTTCTCAGGTTATTTGCTGCCAAATGCAGCGGCTGTCTGGAGAAGATCTCTCCCACAGAGTTTGTGATGCGCGCACTAGAGAGTGTGTATCATCTAGGCTGCTTCTGCTGCTGCGTGTGCGAGCGTCAGCTGTGTAAAGGAGACGAGTTCGTCCTGAAGGAGGGACAGCTGCTGTGCAAGACCGACTACGAGAGAGAGAAGGACCTGCTGCGCTCGGTCAGCCCGGACATGTCTGATTCTGGTGAGAAGAGCGCTTTCCTCTGCTTTCGACTCTGGCGCTCGCCACTGAACCTAGTACTAAGATGCTTGTTTCTGCAGACAAAAGCGAGGATGAAGATCTGGATGTGAAGCCGGAGAAAGGAGCAGGAGGTCAGGGCAAAGGCGGCGATGACGGCAAAGACCCGCGCAGACCCAAGAGACCTCGCACCATCCTCACCACCCAGCAGCGGCGCGCCTTCAAGGCCTCCTTTGAGGTGTCGTCCAAACCCTGCAGAAAGGTGAGGTCTTCCTCAGGAGATTTCGAGAGGGAATCAATGAACGTCTTCAGTGTGCAACCTGTCTAGTATTAAACAGTAGTCTATGGACTATGATGCACGCTGCATGTAAATGTAGCTGAACCATCAGCCACCTGATGCATATTGCATGTGAAAATGACAGAAAATGTGAATCATCTGATGTGTATTGCATGTAAAAATGGCAAATGCAACAGTTCTAATGTGTATGTGAGTCAAGTTTAAGTGAAATTCCTGTTATTTCAGGTTAGAGAGACGCTGGCAGCTGAGACCGGTCTGAGTGTTCGAGTCGTCCAGGTGTGGTTTCAGAACCAAAGAGCAAAGGTGAGCATGATCTGAGATCTTACTGTACCTGAGCCCAAGTCAGGGGTTTTTAGATGCCATGCCCAAATATCATTGTCGTTGGATAAGGAACCCAGGTACATTTTCACTAACACTTGTCTATTCCTCTTTTTTCCGGTCAGATGAAGAAATTAGCACGCAGACAACAGCAGCAACAAGAGCAGCAAAACTCTCAGAGACTCGGACAAGGTACCAAACACACAGTCTCTGAACATACAGTATGCTAGTCTTCAGCCCTGCTTTCTGTTTCTAATGACTCATCTGGCCATGTGTTTTCCGCAGATGTGATCTCAAGCCGAATGGAGACTCTGATGAACTCGTACACGCCGCTGGCTCCGCCTCCACAGCATCAGCTTGTGTCCATGGAGCCGGGCGGATACAGCACAGACCCGTTCCAGCAGGGCCTGACCCCTCCGCAGATGCCCGGAGATCACATGAATCCATACGGTGAGAGCAAACATCGCGTCCCGAACCGCTTCTCTGCTGTGATATTGACCAGAAGCGGCTGCTAATGCCACGTATGGGCCCAATAAAAATAAATGTGCCATTAAACTGTCTTCACCCTTATGTAACAATGTCAATTAGTTTTTGAGAAACCTATAAAATGACCCGCGGTGCTCTGAGAAAGCGAGCGTGGATGCAGACGCACACGATTACACATTGATGAGTGCGCTTTGTCCTGCTGCGAGTTGACGCAAATGAGTAGTTTATAAGCTCTTTTATGTAACGGTTTATAGGCAATTACAGATTTGAAAAGCTGCCGAGAGTCTGCTGGGTAATCATATTTCTATGGCGTACGGTAAACTGCGTCCTTGAGGACTGAACCAACTCTTTGTACTGAAAGCTTCAGTTCAGTGAGGACCAGATTTGTTTAAATATTTATAGCTAAATAGTTGAAAACCAATATCCAGAATCAATTGGTAAATTTTTTTGTATTATTATATATAGCAGTGCTATTGTATTCATTATTATTATTATTTTTAGGGATATTAAATAACTAAATGTTTGCCTTTAAAAATTCCAAATAGTGGCATTTATTGGTTGACGTGATATAAAGGATCTGAACCTTTTTGGTCAAATTGATTTTGTCTGTCTCTAATCACTATTACTATTACACTTCAACATAACTACCACACTAACACTCAAATGTTTGCAGTCATGGTGATTATTATTATTGGGTTTTTTTTAAGAAATGAACATGTTCATTGTTAGTGATGGTCTTTGTAAGAAGGGAAAGATACATATATGTAGTGTAATTTAATTTTGTAAAGGACATTTTCTTTAAAGATGCCATAGAATGTAAAACTGAATCTATCTTGGCATGGTTGAATAATAACAGTTCAGTACATGGACAGAACATACTGTGAGTCTCAAACACCATCGTTTCCTACTTCTTA